>JAVTVJ010001495.1:0-28868 GCA_034509425.1 Eopsaltria australis | reverse complement strand
TGGGGGTTCTGGAGATGGTGTCCCCACGGGAATGTGGGATCCAGGGATTTGGTGTCTTGGGATGCAGGTCCCAGAGTTGGGGCTGGCAGGGAAATGAGGGCCTGGGTCAATGGGGGACCCCATTGGAATGGGAGGTGCTGGGGGAATGGGGGTTCATGGGATGGGATCTCATGGACTTTGGGATACTGGAGAATGGCAATCCCGAGATGGGGTTTGAGGAAGAGGGAACATGAGGAATGGGGGTCCCAGGGCTGGGTTCCCAGGGCAATGGGGGTGCCAGGGATGGGCAGTGGCTGGGTGGGCACGGGGATCCCAGCTCCTTCCCTGGGTGCCTCAGATTTTGGGCTGAGCCAGGGTCTGGTGCAGCCCCCCAGGTGCTCGTGCCTTGGGGTCCAACCCAGGTGGGTCCCAGGGTGCTCCAGGACTTCATTTCCCACCCCGGAGCTTTTTCCTCTTTTCATTTCTATTCTTTCCTTGTTTTCCTCACTTTCACACCTCGTGTCCTTCTCTCCCCCCTATCCCAGTTGCTGTCCCAGCAATCCTGGGGGCACTGGAGCAGGAAACGGGTTGGAAGAACCACAGGGAGAGGGAAAATGGGGATGCAGGGAGAGGTGTGAGGGCTGTAGGGACTGCGGGTGTCTGCCTGTGCCTCCCCAACACTTTCACTTTCCCTTTCCTGCAGCAGAAGGAAGAGGCCGTTTGTGCTGAGTCAGATGGGGGGAGGTTCTGTCCTGGGGGGGCACATCCAGGGGGGTCCTGTCCTGGGGGAAAAGGGCTCTTCTGGTGTGGTGACTGTCTGAGGTTACAGTGGTATGGATTCTGTCACCATCTTCCTGGGATTTTGGGCCAGGTGGGGCAGTGCTCCTGGCTCATCCCTGGTGGTCCCAGGGCGTGTCTTCTCATGGGCCAGCTCTTGGAGCCGGGTGGGGCACTCTCTGCTCGTCCCTGATGGCTCCAGGGGATATCTTCTGTTAACGGGCCATTGAATCCCACTGGTAAACTCCATCATCCCATTGTGAGATGCCCCGCCCAGGGGAAGGATCCAAGCATCCCCATCTGGATAGAATCTGGAATTTGAAACACCACAAGGCAGCTTTTCCACTGGATTCCCGGAGGAAGACCAGACCCTTGTACACCACCACTGGGCCTTCAGAAGAGAACTGCACCTTTCCACAGGGATTGCTGCTTCAACAGAACCACATCTATCACTCCCAGAGGACTGCAGCCACCATCTAATTGCACTGCTACCAACACCCCGACCAACAGGGTGTCAGGTTGGATTCGGACTCAGTCAGTGCTTTTGTACTATTGCATTTATTTTAATTTTTCTATTAAATTGTAGTTCTGACTTTGAGTCTCTCACTGATTTCCTTTCAAACTACCACAAGGGTCCTGGGGAAATCAAGGTCCTGGAGGAAGGGGGTCCCCAGAGCTCAAATTTCCAGGATGGGAGTCCTTGGGAATGGAGATCCTGGGGAATGGCAGTCCCGGGATGGGCCTCCCAGGGAGGGGGGACATAAGGAACAGGGATCCCATGGTTGGGGTCTCAGGGGAATGGGGGTCTCAGGGATGGGCAGTGGCTGGGTGCACACGTGGGTCACAGCTCCTTCATCTGCTGGGTGCCGCAGATCTTGGGGTGACCCAGGGCCCTCCGCTGCCCTCTAGGGGTGCTCATGGTTTGGGGGGGCTCCACTGGGTGGGGCTCCAGGGCTGTGCCCCCACTGGGGGGCTTTTCCCCCTTTTAATTTACAATTCTTTCCTTATTTCCCTCATTTTGGCGTTCCTCCTATCCATTACACAGTTCGTGTCTCAACAATCCCTGGGAGCTCCTGAGGAGGGAATGGGTTCTGAGGGTCCCCCCCAGCCCCTGGGCTTTGATTCTCACAGCTTTAGAGCTGCTGCAAAGGTGAGAATTCTGTGGGGGGAAATGGCCTGCCTGTGGTTTGCTCAGCCTGCAAGAAGCACAAAAGCCAAAGTGAGCCCAAGCAGTGGCTCTGCGAGGGCCTTTGATGCTTTTCAGAGCAGGGCTGGCTGCAAACCCCCCCTGCAGGGGCAGCTGTGAGGGAACCAGTGCGGAAATGCAGCAATTGATCATTTTGTGCCTCTCACCAAGGGACTGAGAGAGCCCCAAAACTCCTGCAAAGACAACAACGATCTGCTCAACAACCTGACCTGGGCCCTCCTCCTTCCTGTCTCACAGGGGGTGGCGGTGGCCACATGCCCCCCAGCCACCAAAGGCGCTCTCTCACGGGGAGAGAAAATTTAACAAGTTTCCTGGATTGAGATAAGGACCAGGAGAGATCACTCACCAAATCCTGTCACGGGAAAAACAGGCTTGCAACTAGAAATGACAGTTGACTTGATTGCTGACAAAATCAGAGCAGGATAAGGAGAAGTGAAAGAAACCCTTCAAAACACCTTCCCACCACCCCTCTCTCCTTCCCATTCTAGGATGTCACACCACCATCATGTGATGTCACAGTACCCTCTATGATGTCACACTTTTGGGGTGGTCCAAGCCCCCCAAAACCCTTTTCCCCCGCTAGGAAGCTCAGGGCTAGGGACTCCCCTGGGGTGGAGCCCTAAGTGCTTTGCCCTGTAGATGAGCCGAGCTTCCCGGGGCCTGGCTACTCTGTCCCCTCTTGTCCGGCCTCCTGCCACTCTCCTGTCTATCATCTTTAGGTTCCAGAAAGTTCTCTGTTACTCGGTAGTTGATTGTGTTATCCCCTTGTCAGTCTCCCCCTCTCCTCCCCCTTCCCTTCCCAGTTGGTTCCTGTCCCCTGATCCCTCCCTGGTTCCTCCCCTGTGCCCCTTCATGATTGGTTGGTGCTCTCCCAATAAAGTCTGATGCCCGCTGAGCTCCGGGCTCTTTGGATCCTGGATGCCCAGAGTGCTGTCAGCTGTGCGTTACAGTGTCTCTGTTCTTCCTGGGCCAAAGCTCCCTCCCGCTCTACTCCGGCTCTTTGGATACAGTGTCTGCCCTAAAGGGAGGCACAGCCTGCGGCAAGGGAGGAAGGGCCCACAGCAGTGAACCTGCTTTGGGCAGGGACACTCGCTTGTAGCCGCCGTCGGGCTGCTGTCCCAAACCCTGGGGGGCAGCTGTCCAGCCCAGACCAGCGGCATCACACCCCCATCCTATGATGTCACGGCCCGCTCTGTGATGTCACAGCCCACTCTGTGATGGCACACATTTCCCTCCTATGAGGGTAGATCTCTATCACACTCCATCAGAGTCCGCCCCAGGAATCCTTGGCACAGATTCCCTCAGGAGAGGGGATTTCAGGGAGCCCAAAGGGCACTGTTGGGCTTTGGCAGAGCTGCTGTGGACACAGAGGCAATTGCACAGCTCAATCCCTGGCCTGGGCTCTCCCAGGACCCTTCTGCTGTGGGGCTGATGAGGGTGCAAGAACAACTTCTCTTGGGAAGGGCAGACACAGCACGAGATTTTGGCTGGGAAGTGGGGTCTGGGCTTGGCTCATCTCTCTCTCGCTCACTCCTGGCACCAGAGCTGGCACAGTGCTGCTGGTGCTGAGGGGACAATTGGCTGCCACCACAGAGTTCCACCCTTCACCGCTCCTCCTACCATGAGGGAGGCTTTGTTCGTAAGAGCAGGAGTTGAACTGGGACATTTCAACAGCCGATCTCACTGGAAAGGACCCTCACCATACACTCAGGTGCCTCAGGGAGAGCAGAGGACCCAGAGCCGCTGCCCCTTCCTGGAGGATGCGTCTCCTGGCTGCATGCGGCTGCTGTTTGCGGGAGCCTGGCTGTCGCTGCCCAGCTCCGCTGTTTTCTGCTGCCGCTCTGGGCTTTTTGCTACACTTGAACCCGACACAGTTGAGTCTGACTTAACCCCCCAGCTCCTGCTACAGCTTCAGAGTTTTTGCTACAATTCATTTGCCACTCCAGGGTGTGCCCGCCTCTGCTGTTCCAGCCGCCACTCCAGGGTTTCCTGCTGCAGTCCGTTTTGCAATCCGCAGTGGCACTTTTCCAGCCGTTCCCGAGTCCCCCATGAGTTCGTGAAGGAAGCCCCTGCTCTCTCTCTCCCACCGGCTGAGTCTCCATTGACCGTGTGGAGAGGAGGCTGCGCTCTCCCCACAGCGCCCCCTGCAGCCCCGGGGGAATCATCGCACCCGCCCTGCCCGGCCGGGAGCCAACAGCGCCCCTGCTGGCTGTGACCGGAACTGCACCCAAGGGGAAAGCGCCTGCAGCCCAGACAAGGCTGGGACTGGGCTCCTGGTTTTGTTTGTTGTTGCTGTTGTTGTTGTTTGTTTGCCTTGTTAGATATATTCTAGTAAAGAACTGTTATTTCTTTTCTTATATCTTTGCCTGAATGCCCCTTAATTTCAAAGTTATAATACTTTGGTGGAAGGGGGTCATATTTTCCATAGCAAGGAAGGTTCCTGCCTTCCTTGGCAGACACCTTTGAAGCAGGATACCATCCCTGTGGCACCGTTTGCCTTGACCTGCAGGGGCATTCAGAACTCTTGGAACCAATTGGAAACACAGCCCCACCCTGTGCCATGGCCTGATCTCCACTGCCCTGGAAAAAGGGGGAGTCTCTGAACACCCACAGGGCTTTGGGGACATCATGGTGTGGGGACACGGCAGAGGAGGGGTTTGGGACAGGGGACAAGAGAATCCAGAGCCTCCTGAAGGCCACTTTGGCCATCAAAGCAATGAGGCTCCAGGGCCCTGCCAGGTTCCTCCTGATGGACGAAACGTGCTGCGGAAAGAGTGTGGGGTTTGTTCCTTGTTGGGGACTTTCCCTGGAAATCGTTCCTTTTGTGACCCTTTGGATTCTGACTCTTGTTGCTGTTGCTGTTGGTTTTGTTCTCTCGTTGCTGTTTGTAGGAAATTGTTCTTCTCTCAGCCCTTTGGGATCTTTGCCTTTTATGCCGCTACTGGGAGGGGAGGGGCAGTTTTTATTGGCAGCACACACACGGGTGGGTGCCCATGGGTGGGACCCCAGTGCCCCCCAGTCCCCCCCAGTGTCACGGCACAATCGCGTAGGTGTCACTGTGCTCCCGCAGTCTCCCGTGGGGTCCCGGCAGCTTCGCGTAAGTCACCTGGGGTTCCTTGGGGACGGTGACACGGGGGGGCCCTGCAAGAGACAGCGGTTGGTGGGACCAAGGTGGGGGTGACAGTGGTGGGTGACGTGTCACTGTCCCCCAGCAGCACTGTACTCACGCCCCGCCTGTTTGGTGCTCACGACGTGGGTGTACAGAACCTCCCCCTCCTCTGGGGGGGCCGGGGGCTCCGGGAGCTCCCTGTGGGGATAAAGAGGATGTGTGGGAGGGGATGGAGAGTTGTGGGGTTGGGGTAAAAGGGGGATCATGGCTGGAGCCCCCCCCCTCACCTTTCCTGGTGCTTCCTGGTGGCTGCAAAGGAGAGAGGGCAGGTGATTGTGGTGTCCCTGGGGCCCTGACCCCACACAGGAATCCTGAACCCCTACAGGACCCTCAGTTCCCATCAGGACCTCTGAGCATCCCTGAAACTCCCCAGAATTCATGAACCTCCCCAGTGCCTTGGACCAACTCAGCCTCAGGCACCCAAAGCCTGGCAGGGAGAGGGACCCCCCAAACTCCCCCAGGAGACCTGAAAGAACCCCCAACATCCCTGCCTGACCCTCCAGCACCTCCCCAAACCCCACAGGACCCCCAGACAAGGTCACAATTCTGGGGCTGTGGGAGCTGCCCTATCGCTCCCCAAGTCTGGGGGGCTTCCTACAGCTCCCTGGGACCCCTGTCCCCCCTTGTCACCCACCCATGCGGTGCCACCGGTGCCAGGCCACAACGACACCCACGAGCAGGACCAGGAACAACAGGGACCCACCGACCCCTGCGGCCACTGCAAGAAACAGAGGGGGACACTTGGGGATGAGTGATCAACCCAGGGGTCCTGCACCCCCGTGACCACATGTCACCCACCTGCGCTCCCATGTGCCCGCGGTGTCACCGTCAGTTGCAGCTCCGGGCTGAGTGCCCGGAACACGCGGTGCCCATCCTGTCCCAGCTGGTTGGTGGCCATGCACTGGTAGGTGCCCGAATGTCCCCCATCGATGTCCCCAAGCTCCAGGACAGGTCCCTGGGCCACCTCCTGGCCATTGTGCAGCCAGGTGAAGGTGACAGGTGCTGAGCCCACCTGCACCGAGCAGCGCAGGGTCACGGGGTCACCTGTGCACACCTGGTGTGCTGGGGGGCTGGGGGTGATGGTGACATTGGCCACGGGCACTGCGGGGACAGAGACGGGGCTGGCACCTGGCATAGGGAGAGGGGGACGAGGAGTGGGTTTTAATGGGATGAGGGAAATGAGGGTGTCCGTGTGTGGTGGCACCTGGAGACAGAAGCTCCCCTTCAGCCAGGACTGTGACCCACAGTGGCTGTGGCTGTCACCAAGTGTGGGGTCAGGATGGGGCTGTGGTGGCGGGATGGACGATGCCTGAGTGGGGGTGCCAGGGGTGATGGGGCATTGGCCACCAGCACTGAGGGGGAGAGACAGGGCTGAGGATGAGGGGCTGCCATGGGGTGATGGGAATGGGGTGATGGGATGGGAGTGGGATGGGGAGGATGAGAGAGTCTGTGGTGGTGACACCTGGAGACACAGAGTCTTCGTCGTCCAGAACTGTCACCCATGGTGGCAGGTTTGTCACCCAGTGTGGGATGAAGGGACATGGTGGATGGGATGAGGATGGGATGGGTGGGATGGTGGAGCTATGAGTGGGGTCACTCCCAACTCCAGGGTCCCGCTAACCCAGGACAGAGACATTCAGGGGGACACTCTTGGCCACGCTGTCCCCATTGCTGGCCCAGCACTGGGAGTGTCCACTGTCCTTGTCCCCAGTGTGGTGCAGCTCCAGGGAGGCCCGGTGCCCAGCGGGGTGACTGAGCCCTCCCAGTTCTAGGAGAAGGACAGGGGACCTGTCCCTGCTGCCACCGCGCAGCTCAACACCACCTGGTGAGGGGTGAGGGGAACTGGAGAGAATGGAAAAACCCCAGGGAGAGGTGGAGACACCCATGCAGGGATGGGGGAGCAGAAGAGAGACTGAGGAGCCTCATGGAGGAATGTGCGGCACTCAGAGAGAGGTGGAAGAACCCAGGGAGGGAGAGGGGGAACACGGGCAGGGATGGAAGGACTGAGGGAGGGGAGGGAGAGCAGAGCATGGAGCAGAGCCCTGGGAAGTGGTGAGGGATGCCAGGGAGGGATGGGGTGACCCAGAGAGGGATAGGGGATGTGGAGAGGGACTGGGACTGTGATGGGGGGAGCCCAGAAAGATTTGGGAAGGTTTGGGTGAGCAAGGGAGGGGTGAAGGGAGGGATGAGGGACCCAAGCAGTGGTGGGGGAACCCAGGGAGGCTGTTGGGGTTCGCTGTCTCCATCCCTGCACTCACTGAGCACTGTCACTGTCACCGGCGCCGACTTCTGCCACGAATGTGACGTCGAAATTCTTATCTGACCCTCGCAGTGGTAGCGGCCACTGTGGTTTTGCTGCAGGGGAGACAGGGACAGCTCGGTCCCCTTTAGGGGTCCCCACAGATCCTTCTCCTCATGGTAGAATCGCACCCCAGTGACCAATGCATCCTGCCAGACCCGGCAGCGCAGTGTCACCATGTCCCCCTCCAGGAGTGCCTGCTCCGACACCTGCAGCACCAGGAAATCTGGGGGACAGGGGAGACCTGTCACATGTGGGGAATCTGGGGGGTCCTGATGGCACCAGGAGGTACCAGGGATCCCCCATTGCAATAGGGGGCTCCCATCCCACTGGGATGCTCTGGTGTGCACAGGGGATGCTCCAGAGATGCTCTGGGATGACCCCATGAACAGGGAAGGGGTCTCAGCACACCAGGGCTGTGACCCATGAACTGGAGCCCACCCAGAGTCCTCGGGGTCCCCGCGGGTGCCAGGCTGGGGACACCCAACGCCCCTCACCCTCTAAGATGCTCACAGGGGGACTGAGCCCAGTGCCAGGTCTTGCACACTCGTAGGTGCCACTCTCGGTGACAGTGAAGTGGTCGGGTCCCTCCAACAACCAGCGCTGCCTGTCCTTGTACCAGGTGGTGGCACCGGCGGTCCCCGAGCCCTGGCAGGTCAGTGTCACCCGGTCCCACACCACCGCCGGTGTCCAGGGGGGCTGCACGAGGAGCTGGGTGCTCTGGGTGCCTGCGGGTGACAGGGGACACCAGCCTGCCAGGGCCACCATGGGGCTGGGGACAGCTGGGTGGGGAACACGGCATCCCCCGAGGACTCACCAGCGAGGCCGAGGGTCTGGGCTGGAAGGGAGAAGGGACAGGGCTGGGTGAGGGTGGCACTGCAGGTACAGCGGCACCAGGGGCACAGGGTTTGGGATTGTTCCCGAACTGTCCCTTGGCTGACACTGGTTTGGCACAGATGTCTCGGGAATGGTGACACCTCAGCCACCACAAGTTCAGGAAGGACGTGTGGACACTGTGGACATCCCGGAAATGGGGACGCCATTGCCACTCGATGCTGACACTGGTCACTCCCACCTGCCCCACATCCTCTGTCCCCAATGCCCATCCACACGGTGCTTGTCCCCTTGTCGCTGTCCCTGCATCCCAGTCTCTCTGTCCCTGTCCCCACAGCTGCCACATTCCCAATGTTCCTTTTGCCACATCCTTGTCCCCACATCTCTCTCCCCCTGTTCATCTCCCCACATGCCAGCTCCCCTATCCCTGTCCCCCTCTTCCTGTCCCCACAGCCACCCCATGACTCTGGTCACGCTGGGGGTCCATGCCCATGCACTGGCTCTGCTGGCATTGGGGACATCAGGGGACCCCAAAGCCCCCCTGTGCCCCCTCCCCACCGCTCTCTGCCTCACCAGGGCCCATCCCCAGGGCATCAGGCCCATGCATGGGGCACTCACCCCACAGGAGCAGTGCCACCTTCCCAGCCATCCCCGTGTCTCCAGCCATCCAGGGTGGCTGTCACTCGCTGCTGAGCCCAGCTGTCCCCTGTGTGGCGGCTCTTCAGATGAACGGAAGGAAGCGAGGTCACATTTCATCCCCACGTGTAGGTGGCCCTTGATGGGGGCAGGGTGGGGGAAAGGTGGAGACACAGCAGGGGACAGCCTGGGGACATTATGGGACAGTCTGGGGACATGGGGGGACTTGGAGGGACATGGTGTTCCCAGGAGTGGGGGGCCTCAGGGGATGTGGGGAGCCAAGGATGGGTGTCCAGGAGAATTGGGGTCCAGGGCAATTGGGGTCTCGAGGTGGGGAAGTCACAGGGGATGGGGGTCTGGGGAATGTGGGTCCCCATGCTTGGGGGATTCCAGGGATTGGGGTCCTGTGGGAACGTGCTCCCCAGGGATTTGGGTCATGGGATGTGGGTCCCAGGATTGGGGCTGTGAGGGAAAATAGGGAACCCTGGAGAGTAGGGGTTGTGGGGGAAGAAGGGGCCAAGGGATGGGATCAAGGGAATGGTGATCCTGGGCTATGGGAGCCCTGGGATGGGGTCGCAGGGAGGAGGGAGCAAGGAAATGGGGGTGCCATGGTTGGGTTGGCAAAGGAATGGGGGTGCCAGGGATGGGCAGTGGCTGGGTGGGCACGTGGGTCACAGCTCCTTGCCTGGGTGCCTCAGATTTTGGGCTTGCTCAGGGTCCAGCACAGCCTCCACAGGGTGCTCATGGCCAGGGGGGCAGCCCAGGGTTGTCCTGGCAGGCTCTGGCTCTGTGCCCCACACACGGATGGGCTTTTCCTGCCCCCCATTCCCTGCCTCAACCATCCCAGGCAACACCTGAGCAGGTAATGGCTGGGGTGATGCCAGGAAGGGGGAAAAAGGGCTGTGGGGGGTACAGGCTGTGCTTGGGGGGCTGTGGGGGATGGGGCTCTCTGCCTGTGCCCCCCTCCCAAGATTTCCACTTTCTCTTTGGTGCAGCAGAAGGAAGAGGCCATTTCTGCTGAGGCCAGGACATGCCTTCTGTCCTGGGGGGCACATCCAGAGGGCTCCTGCCCTGAGGGAAAAGGGCTCCTCTGCTGTGGGGACGCCTGGCTCTTGGCTCAGGCTCTTGGCCCAGGGGGATCCTCATTCTGGGCCTGCCACGTCCTTGGCGATTCCTGTCCCAGAGGTGGCTCAGAGGGGACCTCTGTCCTGGGGGAGGGGGCCCTGAGCATCCCCGCTGTCCCCAGTGGGGCCCTGTGCCCAAACTGAAGGGGGCCCCTGTTACCACCTTGCCCTGATGATGGTAAATCCATCAGGATAAATTTATTCAAAATCCCTCATTCCCAATTGGTTGAGACAAAATTATACATCCACAGGAGAAAGGCAAAAAGCTTTTCCTCCACCATTTTTTTTCCAGGAAAGAAAAATAAACTCAGTAAAACCACAAGTGACAATGTATAAAATGGTTTAGTTCATAGAATCTTTTTAATGGCTGGTGTCCCAACAATAAAAACACAAAGAAATCACAAAGAAATGAGACTTTGTGGTTCCCTTTAGGATCCCATTGGTGCATCCCAGAGCAGCTTTTGCTTGTGGATAACACGGAGTGTGGAATCTCCCTGAGTGCCCAACAGGTCCTTGGCACTGTTCCTGTCTGCTGGGCAGCAACCCAGCCCACAAGGAAGGCTTTTCTTGGGCCCTCTTTGGCAACTCTTCCCATTTTCCTCATTGCCAGCCTGAGATTGATTGACTTCCCATGGATTCTGCTGCCAAAAGGGGAGAAACTCTGTCCATCCTTGTAGCAGTGCACAGGAATCTGTGGAAATGCCCGTGTGTCCCTCAGGCTCGGATTGCCTGGGAAATCCACTCCACCCTGCCCTGAATTCCCCTGCCTGGGCACTCCCTGCTCCTGCTTTCTGCCCCTCTTCCTAGATGCATGTGTGGAGCTCCTGCTTGATGTTTCGAGATGTTTCCCTCTTGTCTGGCAGCCACATCCACAACCCAAACATCCTTTCTGGGAGGTTCCAAAGGGCTGCAGGTTTGAGGCAGGAAGGAGGAGGGCCCAGGTCAGGTTGTTGAGCAGATCGTTGTTGTCTTTGCAGGAGTTTTGGGGCTCTCTCAGTCCCTTGGTGAGAGGGACAAAATGATCAATTGCTGCATTTCCGCACTGGTTCCCTCGCAGCTGCCCCTGCAGGGGGGGTTTGCAGCCAGCCCTGCTCTGAAAAGCATCAAAGGCCCTCGCAGAGCCACTGCTGGGGCTCACTTTGGCTTTTGTGCTTCTTGCAGGCTGAGCAAACCACAGGCAGGCCATTTCCCCCCTCAGAATTGTCACCTTTGGAGCAGCTCTAAAGCTGTGAGAATCAAAGCCCAGGGGCCGGGGGGGACCCTCAGGTGCTGGCTGTCCCCTGGGGCTGGCCAGAGCAGGGCTGGCCAATGGCCATCCCTGTGCAGTGGGGCTGTGCCATGCCTGGGCCCCACACTTGGATGGCCACTGCCTTCAAGGAGGGGGAGTTTGGGAGCTCCTTCCTGCCTGGGGCTCCATTCCCAAGCTGCTCCTGCCGGCTCAGATCCTGCAGGGGATGAGTGAGAATGGAGAAGTCTGGAACAGGATTTCTCCCAAAATCCAATAAACCCAAAGTATCCCATTGCTCCAGGAGAGAAACCCCATGGGTGGGGAGTAGGAGAGGGAGGGGAAAGCCCCAGCATTTTCAGCCCCACTCCATGTGCCCACCCAGCCACTGCCCTGGGACCCCCATTCCCCTGGCATTCCAGGCATGGGACCCACATTCCCCTGGTTCCCTTTTCCTGAGACTCCCATCACAGGACTCCCACTGCCCAGGATCTCCATTTCCCGGGATCCCCTTCCTTTGATCCATTCCCACGGGGCCTCCATTCCCTCACCACCCCCATCCCTGGGACCTGCATCCCATGACCACAAATCCCTGGAGCCTCTCCTCCCCAGGGACCTCTGGATCCCTGGATCCCCTACACATTCCGACCTGCATTCCCAGGTGATCCATCCCCTGTGATTCCCCTTCTTTAGGACCCCCATTCTCTGGACCTCCATTCCCAGGAGTTCTCTTCCCAGGCAAACCCCAGCACCTCCATTCCAGGACCCCATACCTGTCCCCCGCTTTCCCCTGGATACGAACCCAGGCTCCCCATGTCCCCTGATCCCCCCTATCCCGGGACCCTGATGTTCCATCAAGTCCCACCAGGTCCCACCATGTCCCCAGCCTGTCCCCAGCCTGTCCCCACCCTGCCCCCACCAGGTGCCATCAACACGTGGGGACAAGATGTGAACTTGTTTCCTTCCGCTTCATCTCAAGAGCCGCCACCCAGGGGACAAGTGGCTCCAGCAGCGAGTGACAGCCAGTCCAGATGGCTGGGGACACTGGGATGGCCGGGAAGGTGGCACTGCTCCTGTGGGGTGAGTGCCCCGGGCACGGGTCTGATGCCCTGGGGATGGGCCCTGGTGAGGCAGAGAGCGGTGGGGAGGGGGCCCAGGGGGGCTGTGGGGTCCCCTGAGGTCCCCAATGCCAGAAGGGCCAGTGCATGGGCATGGACCTTGGTGTGACTGGGGTAGACAGGTGGCCTTGAGGACAGGAAGAGGAGGACAGGAACGAGAGGACGGGAATGGGGGAATGAGGTGAGGGGAGGCATCATGGGGCTGGGGCAGCTGTGGTGACAGGGACAGGGGGACAGCGATGCAGGGACAGGGACATGGGGACAAACACCACGTGGATGTGGCCATGGGGACAGGTGCTGTAGGGCTGGGGGGGTGACCTGTGCCACCATCAGGTGGCCATGGTGATCCCATATCCAGGGTTTCCACAGTGTACCCATGTCCTGCCTTCGTCTGGGGTGGCCAAGGTGTTCCTGTCCCCAAGACCTTCATGGCACATCAGTGTCTGCAGGGGACAGTTTAGGGACAGACCCCACACCCCGAACCCCAGTCCTACTGTCCCCATGGAGCCACCCCCACCCAGCCCCGTCCCTTCTCCCTTCCAGCCCAGACCCTCGGCCTCGCTGGTGAGTCCTCGGGGGATGCCGTGTCCCCACCCCGCTGTCCCCAGCCCCATGGTGGCCCTGGCAGGCTGGTGTCCCCTGTCACCCGCAGGCACCCAGAGCACCCAGCTCCTCGTGCAGCCCCCCTGGACACCAGCGGTGCTGTGGGACCGGGTGACCCTGACCTGCCAGGGCTCGGGGACCGCCGGTGCCACCACCTGGTACAAGGACCGGCAGAGTTGGTGGCAGGAGAGACGCAACCACTTCACTGTCACCGAGAGTGGCACCTACAAGTGTGAGAGACCCGGCACCGGGCTCAGCCCCCCTGTGAGCGTCTTGAATGGTGAGGGGCGTTGGGTGTCCCCAGCCTGGCACCCACGGGGACCCTGAGGGTTCTGGGTGGGCTCCAGTTCATGGGTCACAGCCCTGGTGTGCTGAGACCCCTTCCCTGCACACGGCAAGTCCCCCATGCGAGGGGACTCCTGTCCTGCCATGGGTGGCCCCTGGCGCCTCCCGATGCCATCGGGACCCTCCAGAAGCCCCCGGTGTGACGGCAGCCCCGTGTCCCCCAGATTTGCTGGTGCTGCAGGTGTCGGCGCAGTCACTACTGGAGGGGGACACAGTGACACTGCGCTGCCGGGTCCAGCAGGAAAAGCCGGTCACAAGGATGAGATTCTACCATGAGGAGAAGGATCTGGGGGGGCCCCTAAAGGGGACTGAGCTGTCCCTGTCCCCCCTGCAGCAGCACCACAGTGGCCGCTACCACTGCGAAGGTCAGATAAGCACCTGGGCATCATGGAGGTGGCAGAAGTCGGCGCCAGTGACAGTGACAGTGCTCAGTGAGTGCAGGGATGGAGACGGGGAACCCCAACAGCCTCCCTGGGTTCCCCCACCACTGCTTGGGTCCCTCATCCCTCCCTTCACCCCTCCCTTGCTCACCCAAACCTTCCCAAATCTCTCTGGGCTCCCCTCATCACAGTCCCTGTCCCTCTCCACATCCCCCATCCCTCTCTGGGTCACCCCATCCCTCCCTGGCATCCCTCACCACTTCCCAGCTCTCTGCTCCATGCTCTGCTCTCCCTCCCCTCCCTCAGTCCTTCCATCCCTGCCCGTGTTCCCCCTCTCCCTCCCTGGGTTCTTCCACCTCTCTCTGAGTGCCGCACATCCCTCCATGAGGCTCCTCAGTCTCTCTTCTGCTCCCCCATCCCTGCATGGGTGTCTCCACCTCTCCCTGGGGTCTCTCCATGCTCTCCAGTTCCCCTCACTCCTCTCTGGGTCCTCCTCTCCATCACGGGGGTTTTCTCCACTGCCATCCTAAACCCTCTCCTTTCCCTCCTCGTGTCCCCCACCCCTTCCGTGTCCCCCATCCCGCCCATTCTCCCCCACAGAGGTCCTGCCCTCGGGGGTGTCCCTGTCAGCGCTCTCCTCCCTGGGTCCACCCCATCCGTCTCCAGGTCTCCCCTCCCTGAATCTCCCATCCCTCCTTGGATTTCATTCCAGCCCTTTCCAAGCTGATCCCGATCTCAATTCCTCATTGGGGTCCCCCTGCCTCTCACCGACCCTCCCTGAGTCTCTCACTGTCCCCTGATGTCACCCTCCTGCAGGGGTCCCACTCTCGGGGGTGTCCCTGTTGGCACACCCACCCGGGGGACAGGTGGCACTGGGGGACAGCCTGGTGCTGAACTGCACGGTGGCAGCAGGGACAGGTCCCGTGTCCTTCTCCTGGTACCGGGACGGCTCAGTCACCCCACTGGGCACTGGCTCCTGCCTGGAGCTGCACCACGTTGGGGACAATGACAGCGGCCACTACCAGTGCCGGGTCAGCAACGGGGACACCGTGGCTGAGAGCCCCCCACTAAACATCACCGTTCTGGGTGAGCAGAACTCTAGGGCTGGGGGTGACCCCAAACACGGCATCCTCCAGGACACCCTCATCCCACCCCTCATCTCCCTCTGCCATTCCAGGTGCCAGCCCCTCCCTCCAGCCTCAGCCCCGTCTCTGTCCCCACAGTGCCCGTGGCCAATGCCACCATCACCCTCAGTCCCCCGGCACACCAGGTGCATGCAGGTGACCCTGTGACCCTGCGCTGCTTGGTGCAGGTGGGCTCAGCACCTGTCACCTTCACCTGGCTGCACAATGGGCAGGAGGTGGCCCAGGGTCCTGTCCTGGAACTTGGGGACGTCGATGAGGGACATTCGGGCACCTACCAGTGCATGGCCACCAACCAGCTGGGACAGGACGGGCACCGCGTGTTCCAGGCACTCAGCCCGGAGCTGGAACTGGAGGTGACAACGTGGGGACACGGGGACACAGGTGATGTCACTTGGGGTCACTGTGGTGGCCTCAGCCCGCTGGGTTTGTCCCTGCTCTGTCCTTGGTCACACAGAGGGGACAGGACACAGGTGGCATCACCCAAGGTCACTGTGGGGTGCAGGAGCCCCGGGCTGACCAAAAAGTGTCCCCTTTGTCCCCAGCAGTGGCCGCAGGGCTTGGCGGGTCCCTGTTGTTCCTGGTCCTGATCGTGGGTGCCATCGTGGGCTGGCATCGGTGCCACCGCCAGGGTGGGTGACCATGGGGGGTCACAGGGGTAGCGGATGCTCCCCGGAGTTGGGGACAATGGGGTGACACCCACAGACCCTAAACTGAGGGGGACTCAGCCCGTGATGACCTCAGCTGAGGGTCCTGGGGGTTGGGGACATCCCAGGAGGATTTGGGTGGGTCTGGGGGGTTCTGGGGGTGTTTCAGGGTCCCAGGGCAGTTTTGGGGTCCTGGGGGTGTTGGGAATTCAAGGATTTTTTCAGTATTTCGGGGCTTTTTGGGGGTGTTTGGGGGGATCTCAGGGGTCCCCTGGGGGGATCCCAACCCCGGTGACCCCATTGTCACCCCCCCTTTTCCTCACAGCCTCCAGGACGCCCCAGGACAGGTGAGTGGGGGGCATCCCCCTTTGTCCCATCCCCCTCCCCAGGTCACCCCATTATCCCCATTGTCCCCACAGGATGCCCCCGGTGCCCTCCGAGGAGGGGGAGGTGCTCTACACCCACGTGGTGCCCACCAAGAGGGCAGGGGGTGAGTTTGGGGTTGGGGACATGGACGTGGCACCCATGGGTGGCATTGCGTGGCACTGGTGTCTCCTGTAGGGTCCCGAAGTGCCACGCCCGAGGTCCCCCAGGTGACCTACGCAGAGCTGCCAGGACCCCGCAGGCAGCCAGAGGACAGCGGTGACATCTACGAGAACGTGCTGTGACACTAGAGTGGCACCGAGTGGCACTGGGAGGGACCCTGTGTCCCCAACTGCCACCACCCAGGTGACCTATGTGGAGCAGCCGGGTCCCCAAATGCCACTCAGGGGAGAGCAGTGACATCTACGAGAACGCGCTGTGACACTGGGGGTGGCACTGGGGACACTGGAGGTCCCCGCCCTCGGGCACGCCCCGTGTGCCCCTCCCCTCCCCGGGTCCCGTGGGTGCCCGCGCTGCCCGGGGGGGTCACGAGTGGGGGGTCCCTTGTGGGGCTGCTCAGAGCTCCCCGTTCCAGTGCTCCCAGTGCTCCCAGTACCCCCAGGGGTCCCCATTCCCCCTCCCAGTGCCGGGGGGGCACAGGACCCTTGTCCCTCTTCTTGGACCCAAAACGCAGCTTTTTGATTAAAGCGGGACAAATGGGGTTTGTTTGTTCAGCTCTGCCTGTTCCGCTCGGGAAGGAGGAGGCTCCCGCTCAGGTTCTGGAGCGGATCCTTGTGGGATTTGCAGGATTTTGGGGCTCCCTCAGTCCCTTGGGGACAGGGACAAAATGATCAATTTGGGGCATTTCCGGACTGGTTCCCTCGCAGCTGCCCCCGCACAGGGGAAGGAGCTGCCGCTCGTTGTTTGTCCCCTCTCGGTGACACTGAGACAGGGGCTCGGGGACCTGCGGCGGTGCCGCCCCATCCCCACGGGCACCGATCCCGCAGCTGCCGAGCCCCTCGGGCCGAGCTGGAGCGCCCCGAGAGCCCCGGGACGGAGCCGGGGGCGGCCTGGGGAGGTCCGGCCATCCCCGCCCCAGCCCTGCCTGGTTGTCCCCTGGTGTCCCCCGCTGTCCCCCGGTGCCCAAAGCCCCGCACCCGGCGCTCCCCGAGCGGCGTCTGAGCCCCGGAGCTGCTCCGGAGCCTCCGCCGGGCCCGGCCCCGGGGCGGGTGGGAGGTGCCGGGAGGGCGGAGGGGAGCGGGGACCCCGGGGAGGAGCCCCCGGCCCTGCGGGAGCCGAGTCCTGGCCTCGGTCACTGTCGCAGGTCGCGGCTGCCGTGGCGCTGCGAGGGCCGGGACTGTCCCGGGCTGCGGGCACCGACGGTGGCCATGTGTCCCAAGCGGCTGTGACAGCGTGTCCCAGGCCACTGTCGCGATGTTGCCTTGGCAGCGGCACCAACAGCTCCGGGCACTCGCGGGGCGCCCCGGAACGGGCGGGGGGATCGGGGAGGGGCCGGGGCCGCCCGGAGCTGGGAAGGGCAAATCCAAGGGATGGCAGAGCTGGAATTGCGGCAGCCAAGAGGAGCCCGAGGCTGGGACGGGAAGAGCCCTGCAGGCAGCGAGCGCAGGGAGGCAGGAGGGCCACGAGGGGCTCCGGACATTCCCCGGCAGCCCGTGGGGGTCCTCGGGGAGCAGAGACCCCCCTGAGCCCTGCAGGAGCCCCCGGGCGAGCAGGGGATGCCCGAAGGGGGCTGTGACCCGTGGGAAGCCCCCGCTGGAGCAGTTCCCGAGAGGGGAAGGTGTTTTGAAGCCGTGTTTCACTTCTCATTTCTCAGCTCGGAGCTGATGAATGATAAATTCCATTCATTTCCCCGAGCCGGGTCCGTTTTGCCCGTGACGGCGCTCAGGGACTGAGCCCTCCCTGCCCTTCTCCCAGGACAGGACGCCACCGGCTGGGATGTGCCACCCCCAGGACGTGTCACCCCCAGAACAGGGACAGGACCCCCCTGGATGTGCCCCCCCAGGACAGAAGCCCCCATCCCCCCGTCTGACTCAGCACAAACGGCCTCTTCCTTCTGCTGCAGGAAAGAGAAAGTGAAAGTGTTGGGGGGCAGAGCCGGACCCCGCCTGTCCCCACAGCCCCCACCTCTCCCTGCACCCCCCGCACCCACTTTTCCCCTGCCCGGGGATCCCCCCAACCCGGTACCTGCTCAGGTTCTCTCTGGGATTCATGGACCACGTTCTAGGGGGTTAAAAATTGATGGAAAAAAGGAAAGAAGTGGAAATAAAGAAAGGAAAAAACGCCTGGGAGGTGGGGGGGCACAGACCCAGAGCCCCTGGAAACGATCCTGCAGTGACCCCAAGGCCAGGAGCACCTCGGGGGGCTTTGTTGGGCTCTGGGTCACCCCAAAATCTCAGGCACCCCGTGAAGGAGTTGCAACCCACGTGCCCACCCAGCCACTGCCCATCCCTGGACCCCCATTCCCAATGAGCCCTCGCCCCTTGATTCCATCCCCTGCAACCCCCCTTCCCCCAGGACCTTGATTCTCCCAGGACCCCCCTTCCCCCAGGACCTTGATTCTCCCAGGACCCCTCTTCCCCCAGGACCTTGATTCTCCCAGGACCCCCATTCCCCCAGGGCCCCCCATTCCCCAGAATCCCCATCCCTGGGTCCCCCATCTTTGACCCCAAATCCCTGGAGCCCACATTCCCCTGGCACTCCCATCCCTGAGTCCCCCCACTCCTGGGGACCCCATGTCCCACCCAGCCTTGTCCCCTTGTGCCACCCAGGCTTGTCCCCTGCCCGTCCCCAGCTTGTGGCCACCCTGCCCCCATCGTGTGACACCAACAAGGGGGGACAAGACCGGATCTCACTTCCTTCCCCTTCTGCCAAAGTGCCGCCACCCAGGGGACAGCTGCCACTGGCAGCGAGTGACAGCCAGGACGGTGGCCGGGGACACTGGGATGGCCGGGAAGGTGGCACTGCTCCTGTGGGGTGAGTGCCCCGGGCACGGGCCTGATGCCCTGGGATGGGCCCTGGTGAGGCAGAGAGCGGTGGGGAGGGGGCACAGGGGGGCTGTGGGGTCCCCTGAGGTCCCCAATGCCAGCAGAGCCAGTCCATGAGGTGACCGGGGTTGTGGGGTGGCCGTGGGGACACGAATGAGGGACAGGAATGAAGGGACAGGAATGTGGGGAGAGGCACCATGGGGCTGGGGCAGCTGTGGGGACAGGGACAGGGGCACAGGGATGCAGGGACAGGGACAAGGGGACAAGCACCATGGGGATGGGCCATGGGGACAGAGGGGGTGGGGCTCTGGAGGGTGACCTGTGCCAGCGCGGGGTGGCTGCGGTGTTCCTGTTCCCGAGACATCTGTGCCACACCAATGTCCCCATGGGGACAGCACAGGGACAGTCCCCACACCCCGCCCCCGGGTGCCACTGTCCCCGCGGTGCCATCGCCACCCAGCCCCGTCCCTTCTCCCTTCCAGCCCAGACCCTCGGCCTCACTGGTGAGTCCTCGGGGGATGCCGTGTCCCCACCCCGCTGTCCCCAGCCCCATGGTGGCCCTGGCAGGCTGGCGTCCCCTGTCACCCGCAGGCACCCAGAGCACCCAGCTCCTCGTGCAGCCCCCCTGGACACCGGCGGTGCTGTGGGACCGGGTGACACTGACCTGCCAGGGCTCGGGGACCGCCGGTGCCACCATCTGGTACAAGGACGGGCAGCGCTGGGGGCTGCACGGATCCGAGAACCGCACTGTCTACCTGAAAGGCACCTACCAGTGTCACAGACCTGGCACTGGGCTCAGCCCTGCTGTGAGAGTCTTAGATGGTGAGGGGGGTTTTGTGTCCCCAGCCTGGCACCCGCAGGGACCCCGAGGGCTCTGGGTGGGCTCTGCCCTTGGGTCACTCCCTGGTGTGACGAGAGCCTTGCACACGGGGACATCCCAGAGCGTCCCAGGGCAAGGGGACCCCTGTGCTGGAACTGGGGACTCCAAGTGTGACCCAATGGGGGGCCCCGGTGACATCGGGTGTGACAGGTCCCCCTCTTGTCCCCTAGATTTGCTGGTGCTGCAGGTGCCGGCGCGGGCACTGCTGGAGGGAGACACGGTGAAACTGCGCTGCCGGAGCCGGGACAACATACCGATCACCTCAGTGTCCTTCTGCCATGAGGGGAAGGAACTGGGGGGGCTCCGCAATGGGACCGAGCTGTCCCTGTCCCCGCTGCAGCTGCACCACAGCGGCCGCTACCGCTGTAGGGGCTGGGTGGACTCCAGACCATCACAGGGGTGGAAGGAGTCGGCACCGGTGAGAGTGACAGTGCACAGTGAGCACCTCACAGCCGCCACCGCGACACCCGCACACCCTCTCCACAGCACACTCGGGGTCACAGAACCCCCCTCATCTCCTTCCCAGAGCTCTTCTCGGTGCCCGTGCTGGAGGGTCCCCCCTACCTTGGTACCTCCATTCCTCCCTGACATCCTGCTCGGGTCCCTCTCCGTGTCCCCCCATTCCTCCCTGGGTGCCCCACCGGTCTCTGAGGTCCCTCCACGGTCCCCAGGCCTCCCTATCCCTGTCTGGGTCCCCACATCATCCCTGGGCTACCCCCGATCCCTCTCCAGGTGTTTCCTGCCTGAAATCCCCCGTCCTTCTTTCGGGTCCCATTCCACGTCCTCCCTCCCCGGCTCTGCGCCCCCTCCCCGTGTCCCTCACTGTCCCCTGGTGTCCCCCACCCGCAGGGATCCCGCTCTCAGGGGTGTCCTTGTCAGCGGAGCCCCCCGGGGGACAGGTGGCACTGGGGGAACGCCTGGTGCTGAACTGCACGGTGGCAGCGGGGACAGGTCCCCTGTCCTTCTCCTGGCACCGGGAGGGCTCGGGGACACCGCTGGGCACCGGCCCCCGCCTGGAGCTGCGCCACGTTGGGGACAATGACAGCGCCCACTACCACTGCCGGGTCAGTGACGGGGACAGTGTGGCCGAGAGTGTCCCCTTTAATGTCACCATCCTGGGTAAGCAGGACCCTCGGGTGACCCCACTCACGACACCCCCACCCCCCTCACGGCCGGGTGCCAGTCCCGTCTCTGTCCCCGCAGTGCCCGTGGCCAATGTCACCATCACCCCCAGCCCCCCGGCACACCAGGTGCGCGCAGGTGACCCCGTGACCCTGCGCTGCTCGGTGCAGGTGGGCTCAGCACCTGTCACCTTCACCTGGCTGCACAATGGGCAGGAAGTGGCCCAGGGTCCTGTCCTGGAGCTTGGGGACTTCAATGAGGGACATTCTGGCACCTACCAGTGCGTGGCCACCAACCAGCTGGGACAGGACGGGCACCGCATGTTCCGGACACTCAGCCCAGAGCTGGTCCTGGAGGGGACACCTCGCTCACTCTGGGTCACAGGTGGGGTCACACGGGGTCACCAGGGGGTGTTCAGGACCCCAGGGATTCAGGGTGACCCAGATGTGTCCCCCTCTGTCCCCCAAAGTGGCCGTGAATGTCAGCAGGACCCTCCTGTTCCTGGTGCTGCTCCTGGCTGTCATCGGGGGCTGTCACTGCTGGCACCGCCGGGGTGGGTGACAATGGGGGGGATGGGGGTCCTGGAGTGAGGGGAAGTCCCCAGAGTGGGGCAGAGATGGGGCAGCGCCTACTGCCCCTGAGCCCCCAGTGACCTCGGCTGGGAGTCCTGGGGGCTTTGGGGGGCATTTGGAGGGTCTTGGTTGGGCTCCAGGGGCATCTCTGGGTGGGTTTGAGGTGCATTGGCGTGGCACTGGGGGCTCCTGGAGGGTTTGGGGAGTTCATGGAGGGCCGTGCAGGGATGTTGGGGGATCTTTCCGGGCTCCTGGGGGAGTTTGGGGGGTGCCCCTCCCTGCCGGGCTTGGGGTTCTGGGGCTCAGGGGCTCGGAGGCACTGGGGGTGTTGGGGGCTCTGTGGTGGTGCAGAAGTTCTGGGGGGTTCAGGGGTGCTTGGAGTGTGCAGGGGGAATCAGGGATCCGGTGGGAATTGGGGCTCCAGTGGGGATTTGGGGGTCCCATGGGTGGTTGGAGCTGCCGAGGTCCCAGGGAGGTTCAGGGGTCCCTGAGGTCCCCAAGGTCACCCCCTCCCCTTTTCCTTGCAGCCGCCAGGAAGCCCCAGGACAGGTGAGTGGGGGGCTCCGGCCGTGACTCCCCTTTCCCTTCCCCCCTCCCCAGACACCCCTCAGACCCCCCCTTTTCCCCACAGGGCCCTCCCAGAGGAGGGGGAGGTGCTGGACCCCCACGTCGTGGGCACCGAGCGGGCGGGGGGTGAGTACAGGGGGGACAGGGACACGTCACCCACGGGTGTCACCCCCACCCAGGTCCCCACAACCGGTGTCACTCACAGGGTCCCCACGAGTGTCCCCTGGCCCTGTCCCCCCTCGGGACCCACAAGTGACCAAGGTGGATCTGTCGGGACCCTACAAGGGACAGCAGGACCCCAGCGACACCTACGAGAGTGTGATGTGACACTGGGGTGACACTGGCAGCACTGGGAGTCATCGAGTCCCCCCTGGGGTCCCTCATTGCTCTTCACAGCACCCCCAGGGGTCCCCATTCCCCCTCCCAGCCCCGGGGGGGCACAGGACCCTTGTCCCTCTTCTTGGACCCAAAACGCAGCTTTTTGATGAAAGCGGGACAAATGGGGTTTGTTTGTTCAGCTCTGCCTGTTCCGCTCGGGAAGGAGGAGGCTCCCGCTCAGGTTCTGGAGCGGATCCTTGTGGGATTTGCAGGAGTTTTGGGGCTCCCTCAGTCCCCTGGGGGGAAGGGGAAGTGGGAGAAATAATGAAAGGAATGGAAA
This sequence comes from Eopsaltria australis, assembly GCA_034509425.1. Taxonomy (NCBI): domain Eukaryota; kingdom Metazoa; phylum Chordata; class Aves; order Passeriformes; family Petroicidae; genus Eopsaltria; species Eopsaltria australis. The sequence continues at coordinate 6,216 of JAVTVJ010001495.1, read as the reverse complement.
TGAAGAGAGGAAGAAGCCCCGGGTTGGGGCACAGCCCTGAAGCCCCCACCCTGTGGTGCCCCCCGTAACCACGGGCACCCCACGGGGGCGGCACTGGGCCCTGGGCCACCCCAAAATCTGAGGCACTGTGCTGGTTTTGCATTGCCTGGTTGTGCCGATGCTCCCACAGCGCTGCCCTTTGTCGGGAACGAGCCCAGGAGCACCTGGATCATCGCCAAGGCCTGGTCCAGGACCTCCTGTGAGGCTGTGCCTGAGCCCTGAGGGGTTTTGGGAGCCCGATGGGTGTCACTGCTCTGTCCCAAAATCTCGGGGCAGCAGGAATGGCAAGCGCCGTCCCACCTGAGTACCTGGCAGAATTCCCGGTGCTCCTGCTCCACCTGCATGGCCACAGGTGCTGCTCCCGTGGGCCACCTGCTCCAGCTGCTCCCGCCTCAGTCGCTGCTCCAGCTCGGCCTTCCAGGCCGGCCAGCGTGAAGCACCGGCCACACGGCACAGGAACTGAGTCAGTCTGAACACCAGCAAAAACCACCAGAAAACCTTCCCGCAGACTTGGTCTGACCAGTCCCAGTTTCACCCCATTTTGACCTCCCAAGCCACTGCTCCCGGCCCAGGCTGTCCCTGTGCTCCAGCTGCAGCTGCAGAGCCCTCGGGGCTGTGCCTCTGCTCTCCTCCTCCTCCTCCTCCTCCCCCTGTGGCTGCTGTGTTGGGACCAGCAGTGGCCCAGGAAGAGCAGGAGCTCCAAACGTGGTGTGGAGCCCCCTGAGGAGCCCTGGCAGAGTCAGCACCCAGCACCTGCTTTCCTCAGCATCCCAGGGGAATTCAGCATTCCCAAAGCTGCTGTTCTGGGGCTGCGGGAGGAAAAGGGAGTGAAAGGCTGGGATTTTCAGGAATTGTGGCGTAAAGCCATGAGAGGTGGTGTTGTAGACCCGAGACTTGTCTGGGCAGTTGGTGCTGCCTTCCTTCCATTCGGGATCGGGGACAGCGGTGGCGGGCGTTGCACAGGGCGTGTGCCTGGCCCCGGGACACTGCTCCGCTGCCATGGGCACTGCGATCCAACCTGCTGCCTTGGCCACTCCTGCCCGCTGCCGGTGGTGGTGCCGAGAGCGCTGGGTGGCTGTGAGTTTGCAAAAGGAGCGATTTCCCCTCGTGGCTCTGCTCCGAGGCCACCATGGCCCCTGAGGGGTTGGAGCTGGCAGCGGGGCGCCCCCTGGTGGCCGGGAGTGCTGGCTGCGGGGCGCCCCCTGGTGGCCGGGAGTGCTGCGTGCAGCGCCCCCTGGTGGCCGGGAGTGCTGGCTGCAGCGCCCCCTGGTGGCCGGGAGTGCTGCATGCAGCGCCCCCTGGTGGCCGGGAGTGCTGCATGCAGCGCCCCCTGGTGGCCGTGGTCACAGCGACACCAAAGATGTGAAACGAGCACTGAGCGGGTTGGAAACTTTTGGTTTTGCATTGCTGTTTTTTCTGCTCTGTTCTATTTATGTTCTCATAAAGAGCTGTTGTTCCTTTTCCTACACTTTTTTCCTGGAAGCCCCGTAATTATTGAAATAAATGAATTTTTCGGGTGTGGTCTTCCTTTCATTCCAGGAAGGTTCCTGCCTTCCTTGGCAGACATTTGTCTTTTAAACCAAGACAGCTGCCCACTCCTGGGTTCCAGCATGGATGGGAAAGACATTCCAAGACAAGGCAGGGTCAGACACGGGGCCACCTCATGCTCTGCCTTTTAAGCCCCTGGGCCACCAAGGGCCCTTCCCCCAGGTGGGACTTCTCGGGCACTCAGGGGCTGGGTTTGGCAGAATGTCACACTGTCCCCAGTGTGCCATGGCTCAAAGAACGATTGAGAGATGGGGCCCTCTCTCACCAAAAGCAAGGCCTGGCCCTCCCCTGACACACACAGGTGTTCCAGAATGTCTCGAGACATCAAACAGCTCCTGTCTCGGACACCCCACCCTGTGCCATGGCCTGATCCCCACTGCCCTGGAAAAGGGGGAGGCTCTGAACACCCACAGGGCCTTGGGGACATCATCGTGTGGGGAACACGGCAGAGGAGAGGTTTGGGACAGGGGACAAGAGAATCCAGAGCCTCCTGAAGGCCACTTTGGCCATCAAAGCAATGAAGCTCCAGGGCCCTGCCAGGTTCCTCCTGAAGGACGAAACGTGCTGGGGAAAGAGTGCGGGGTTTGTTCCTTGTTGGGGGCTTTCCCTGGAAATCGTTCCTTTTGTCACCCTTTGGATTCTGACTCCTGTTGCTGTTGCTGTTGGTTTTGTTCTCTCGTTGCTGTTTGCAGGAAATTGTTCTTCTCTCAGCCCTTTGGGATCTTTGCCTTTTGTGCCTCCACTGGGAGGGGAGGGGCAGTTTTTATTGGCAGCACACACACATGGGTGGGTGCCCATGGGTGGGACCCCAGTGCCCCCAGTCCCCCCCAGTGTCACGGCACAATCGCGTAGGTGTCACTGGGCTCCCGCAGTCTCCCGTGAGGTCCTGCCAGCTCTGCGTAAGTCACCTGGGGTTCCTTGGGGACGGTGACACGGGGGGGCCCTGCAAGAGACAGCGGTTGGTGGGACCAAGGTGGGGGTGACAGCGGTGGGTGACGTGTCACTGTCCCCCAGCAGCACTGTACTCACGCCCCGCCTGTTTGGTGCTCACAACGCGGGTGTACAGAACCTCCCCCTCCTCTGGGGGGGCCGGGGGCTCTGGGAGGGCCCTGTGGGGATAAAGAGGATGTGTGGGAGGGGATGGAGAGTTGTGGGGTTGGGGTAAAAGGGGGATCATGGCTGGAGCCCCCCACTCACCTTTCCTGGTGCTCCCTGGTGGCTGCAAAGGAGAGAGGGCAGGTGATTGTGGTGTCCCTGGGGCCCTGACCCCACACAGGAATCCTGAACCCCTACAGGACCCTCAGTTCCCATCAGGACCTCCGAGCATCCCTGAAACTCCCCAGAATTCCTGAACCTCCCCAGTGCCTTGGACCAACTCAGCCTCAAGCACCCAAAGCCTGGGAGGGAGAGGGACCCCCCAAACTCCCCCAGAACCCCTGAAAGAGCCCCCAACATCCCTGCCTGACCCTCCAGCACCTCCCCAAACCCCACAGGACCCCCAGACAAGGTCACAGTTCTGGGGCTGTGGGAGCCACCCTATCGCTCCCCAAGTCTGTGGGGCTTCCTACAGCTCCCTGGGACCCCTGTCCCCCCTTGTCACCCACCCATGCGGTGCCACCGGTGCCAGGCCACAACAACACCCACGAGCAGGACCAGGAACAACAGGGACCCAGTGACCTCTGTGGCCACTGCAAGAAACAGAGGGGGACACTTGGGGATCACTGATCAACCCAGGGGTCCTGCACATCCGTGACCACATGTCACCCACCTGTGCTCCCATGTGCCCGCGGTGTCACCGTCAGTTCCAGCTTCGGGCTGAGTGCCGGGAACTCATGGTGCCTGTCCCGTTGGTCGGTGGCCATGCACTGGTAGGTGCCAGAATGTCCCTCATTGACGTCCTCAAACTCCAGGACAGGTCCCTGGGCCACCTCCTGCCCATTGTGCAGCCAGGTGAAGGTGACAGGTGCTGAGCCCACCTGCACCGAGCAGCGCAGGGTCACGGGGTCACCTGCGCCCACCTGGTGTGCCGGGGGGCTGGGGGTGATGGTGACATTGGCCACGGGTACTGCGGGGACAGAGACGGGGCTGGCACCTGGCATAGGGAGAGGGGGACGAGGAGTGGGTTTTAATGGGATGAGGGAAGTGAGGGTGTCCGTGCGTGGTGGCACCTGGGGACAGAAGCTCCCCTTCACCCAGGACTGTGACCCACAGTGGCTGTGGCTGTCACCAAGTGTGGGGTCAGGATGGGGCTGTGGTGGCGGGATGGACGATGCCTGAGTGGGGGTGCCAGGGGTGATGGGGCATTGGCCACCAGCACTGAGGGGGAGAGACAGGGCTGAGGATGAGGGGCTGCCATGGGGTGATGGGAATGGGGTGATGGGATGGGAGTGGGATGGGGAGGATGAGGGAGTCTGTGGTGGTGACACCTGGAGACACAGAGTCTTTGTCATCCAGGACTGCGACCCATGGTGGCAGGGTTGTCACCCAGTGTGGGATGAGGGGACATGGTGGATGGGATGAGGATGGGATGTGTGGGATGGCGGAGCTATGAGTGGGGTCACCCCCAACTCCAGGGTCCCGCTAACCCAGGACAGAGACATTCAGGGGGACACTCTTGGCCACGCTGTCCCCATTGCTGGCCCAGCACTGGTAGTGGCCACTGTCCTTGTCCCCAGTGTGGTGCAGCTCCGGGGGGGGCCGGTGCCCAGCGGGGTGACTGAGCCCTCCCAGTTCCAGGAGAAGGACAGGGGACCTGTCCCTGCTGCCACCGCGCAGCTCAGCACCAGGTGGTGAGGGGTGAGGGGAACTGGAGAGAATGGAGAGACCCCAGGGAGAGGTGGAGACACCCATGCAGGGATGGGGGAGCAGAAGAGAGACTGAGGAGCCTCATGGAGGGATGTGTGGCACTCAGAGAGAGGTGGAAGAACCCAGGCAGGGAGAGGGGGAACACGGGGAGGGATGGAAGGACTGAGGGAGGGGAGAGAGAGCAGAGCCTGGAGCAGAGAGCTGGGAAGTGGTGAGGGATGCCAGGGAGGGATGGGGTGACCCAGAGAGGGATGGGGGATGTGGAGAGGGACTGGGACTGTGATGGGGGGAGCCCAGAGAGATTTGGGAAGGTTTGGGTGACCAAGGGAGGGGTGAAGGGAGGGATGAGGGACCCAAGCAGTGGTGGGGGAACCCAGGGAGGCTGTTGGGGTTCCCCATCGCCATCCCTGCACTCACTGAGCACTGTCACTGTCACCGGCACCGACTTCTGCCACGACTGTGATGTCCCAATGCTTATTTGAACCTCACAGTGGTAGCGGCCACTGTGGTTTTGCTGCAGGGGGGACAGGGACAGCTTGGTCCCCTGGAGGGGTGCCCCCAGATCCTTCTCCTCATGGTAGAATCGCACCCCAGTGACCGATGCACCCTGCCGGACCCGGCAGCGCAGTGTCACCGTGTCCCCCTCCAGCAGCGACTGCGCCGACACCTGCAGCACCAGCCAGCCTGGGGGACAGGGGAGACCTGTCATATCTGGGGAATCTGGGGGGTCCTGATGGCACCAGAAGGTACCAGGGATCCCCCATTGCAATAGGGGGCTCCCATCCCACTGGGATGCTCTGGTGTGCACAGGGGATGCTCCAGAGATGCTCTGGGATGACCCCATGAACAGGGAAGGGGTCTCAGCACACCAGGGCTGTGACCCATGAACTGGAGCCCACCCAGAGCCCTCAGGGTCCCTGTGGGTGCCAGGCTGGGGACACCCAACGCCCCTCACCATCTATGACGCTCACAGGTGGGCTGAGCCCGGTGCCAGCTCTCTCACACGTGTAGGTGCCTTCCAGGGAGACCGTGAGGTTGTCGGGTCCCTTCTGAATCCAGCGCTGCCCGTCCCTGTACCAGGTGGTGGCACCAGCGGTCCCCGAGCCCTGGCAGGTCAGTGTCACCCAATCCCACAGCACCGCCGGCCTCCAGGGGGGCTGCACGAGGAGCTGGGTGCTCTGGGTGCCTGTGGGTGACAGGGGACACCAGCCTGCCAGGGCCACCATGGGGCTGGGGACAGCGGGGTGGGGACACGGCATCCCCTGAGGACTCACCAGCGAGGCCGAGGGTCTGGGCTGGAAGGGAGAAGGGACAGGGCTGGGTGGGGGTGGCGCTGCAGCTCCCCGATCCCTGTCCCCCTGTTACTGTCCCTACAGCCACCGCACGACTCTGGTCATGCTGGGGGTCCATGCCCATGCACTGGCTCTGCTGGCATTGGGGACATCAGGGGACCCCACAGCCCCCCTGTGCCCCCTCCCCACCGCTCTCTGCCTCACCAGGGCCCATCCCAAGGGCATCAGGCCCGTGCCCGGGGCACTCACCCCACAGGAGCAGTGCCACTTTCCCGGCCATCCTGGTGTCCCCAGCCATCCAGGGTGGCTGTCACTCGCTGCTGAGCCCAGCTGTCCCCTGGGTGGTGTCTCTTTGGATGAACGGAAGGAAGCGAGGTCACATTTTGCACCCACGTGTAGGTGGCCCTTGGTGGGGGCAGGGTGAGGGAAAGGTGGAGACACAGCAGAGGACAGGCTGGGGACATGATGGGACAGTCTGGGGACATAGGGGGACTTGGGGGACATGGTGTTCCCAGGAGTGGGGGGACTCAGG
>JAVTVJ010001492.1:0-270283 GCA_034509425.1 Eopsaltria australis | reverse complement strand
TTAATAACCACAAAAAAAAAGGAATTCCCCCCCATCATTCCATGTCTACAACTGAGAAACTTAACAGGAAAGACTGAAGAGAATTTGGAAAGTCTCTTTTGACCTTTCAGGAGCTTTCCTTGTGTTCTGAGTAGCTGCTGTGGGCGGTGTCTGAGCTGTGGATTGAGGGGGCAGGGGTTCCACTGGTGAAGTGTGTCCCTGCTTTTCATTTAAAGCCCGGGATGAGCCCTGTCCAGCCTCTTACAAATTCTGGCAATGCCAGACAGTCATGAACTGATGCTTAATTTGGGTTGGGAGGATCTCTGGAGGCTGTCTGGTGCAGCCATGGCTCAGGGTCACTCAGCACCTTGTCCAGGGATGTTTTGGGACATCACCATGGAAGGAAACATCCTTGAAAGAACCAGGAATAAGGAAATAGGAATTTTGTGTTCAAGGAACGATGGGAGGTGGCACCGAGTGCTCTGCTCTGGGTGACAAGGTGGGCATCAGTCCCAGGTTGGATCTGATGCTCCTGGAGCTCTTTTGCAGCCTCAGAGGTTCTGAAATGCCCTTTTGTCCCCGTGCTCTGTTGCAGCCATCGATGTCACCTACCTGCTGGAGGAGGGCTCGGGACGGAAGCTGAGGCGCCGCACTCTGACCATCCCCGAGAGCAGCTTCAGGAAGTGACCCAGGAGGGACAGCCGAGCTCTGGGGTCTGTCACCGGGGCTGGGGGGCCAGAGCCCAGCCCGGGCAAGGAGGAGGAGGAGGAGGGCAGCAGCAAACTGACAAAAGTACAAACAGTAGCACCTGGGGGGCCGGGCCGGCGCGGCGCCCACCCTGCTCTGCAGTGCTCTTGGTGTGTGTGTTGGTGGGCGTGCCTTGTATTGATGTTAGGTACTGAGGAAACCTCGTGGTTTATTGTCCAGGATGGTCAAATTTAATTTATTTTTGCTTGATATTCCCACTCAGAGGAAAAAAAAAAAAATTAAAAAAAAAACAATAATAATAATGGGGAGGGCAAAGGAAAAAAAAAGGACTGAGTTACTCTGAGGAGGAAATTCCCCACGGTCACTGCTAACCTGTGATTGTACCAGCTGCCATTGCCAGGGAGGGGAATCCAGGAATCCAGAGGGGAGAGGAGAGGCCCAGTGGCTGGAAAGGAAAGGCTGCCCTGAAGCTGTGGCCTCTGATTTGCACAAGTTCCAAGAAGAGAGGAAGAAGCATCCCCAGAGGAGCCTGAGCACGTGTCCCTGTGGTCTGTGCCAAGGAGAAGCTTCCAGAGGCCCCTGGAGCGGGGCAGGAGCGCTGGGATGAGGCACTGGCTGTGCAGGGGGGAGGGGAGGGGGCGGGGTGTGAGTTTTTTTCACTTTTTTTCTGCAGAGAAATTTTATAAAAGCGAAGTCAGCTCCTGACGCCACCATTGCTGTTGGTTTTTTTGATAAGCTGTGGTTCTCGTGTGTCTCGTGTGTTGTGCAAATAATAATAAAAAAAAAAAAAATCCGTTAAAAAGGAAAAAAAAAAACAAAACAAAACAAAAAAAAAAATATAACCCCCAAGGAGCCTTTCACTCCCGTCAGGCAGTATCCGAGCGAGTGTTTGTCGTGAGCTGTAGAATTTATCAACTGCTAACACTACCCTCGTGTGCTGGTGGACAGCCGAAGGTGCGGGCAGCAGCGGCGCCGCCGGCCCCGCCCTCATCGCGATTGTCCCGACAGGGCCCGGCCCCCGCTGCCCCCGGACGCTGGCTTTGCTTTCCTGTCTCAGACGTACACATGCATATCCAGTCCTGTTTTAGGTGTTCTTCTAAGAAATCCGGTTTTTAAATGTGCCAAGTTGTATATATCTGCTGCGTGGATGTAAAGCAATACCGTAGTTACATGTTCCTTTTTATGGACCAAGCTCGTCCTAATGTACATTCTTGTTATTATTATAATTATTTTACTCTTAGTGGAACATGACTCATTCCATTAACTTTTATGTGTTGGTTTCAAAAGAGAAAACAAAACAAAACGAAACAAAACAGAAAAAAAAACAAAAAAAAAAGAAAGGAAAAAAAACCCTTTGAGAAAAAAAAAAATATTTTATTAAAAAAAAAAGAAATAAGAAAATAGTTTGGAATATTTTCTTACTGTAGAGAAGCACTGTACAGTACCAGGAACCCTGAGTATAAAATACTCGTGCGTGTAGTAGGAATATCGCATGTCCAAACCCTCGAGTTGTCTCATTTAGTTTCAAACAGAAATCATTGTCTCAAATGGTGTTAAACACTAAAAAGTTTTTAAAAAAAAAAATAAAAAAAAAATAAAGTGCGTACAGAAGCGAGACACTAGCTCTGTCATTTTATCTTTCTTTTGTTGAAAGACTAAACAAACAAAAAAAAAAATGTTTTTTAGACAATCAAATGTTAGGTAAGTGCAAAGAATTGTTTTTTCTTACTGGTGTAGAAATTAATGACTTTTTTTATTTTTTTGGTTATTTTATAATACTGAGCAGACCCGTGTGTCCCCAGGATCGCCGCCGGAGCCAGGAAGCACTACGTTACTGCAAATAGAGCTGAACCTTAGTCTGCATGGGTGTAGGCTGTGTGATTGCTGAAAATAAATGCTGCTAATATATTTCCTTTTTACAAAGCATATCTAAATAGATCATTGTTTTGATGTTAATCTTTGTAAATTATGTATTACCAATTTTAACATTGGATGTAATTGCATAAAAAGCCTGCATCTCAATCCTGAGAGTCTAGTATTAAATGGAAAATCTTTTCCTACGGTTGGCTCGGGGGGTTTTCTTTGCTCAGCTGGGTGGGAGCGTGGATCTGCCGGAGGGCAGGAGAAAGGATCTGGACAGGCTGGATCCATGGGATCCATGGGATGGATGGGCCAAAGCCCATCATGGGGTGAGGCTCAGCAAGTGCTGGGTGCTGCCCCTGGCTCACAGCAACCCCACAAACACTCCAGGCTCGGGGGAAAGGGGCTGAAAACTGGGAAAGGCCGTGGGAGTGCTGGGGGCAGCAGCTGGACACGAGCCCAGGTGTGCCCAGGTGGGCAGGAGGCTGATGGCAGCTGGCCTGGAGCAGGGCAGTGAGCCCAGTCCCTGTGCTGGCTCTGCTCAGGGAGCTCAGATCCTGGGGTCAGTTTTGGGCCCTTTGTGACAAGAAAGATCTCGAGGGGCTGGAGGGTGTCCAGGGAAGGGAACAGAGCTGGGGAAGGGCTGGAGAATTCCTGAGGGAGCTGGAAAGGGGCTCAGCCTGGAGAAAAGGGGGATCAGGGCTCTGTACAGTCCCTGACAGGAGGGGACAGCCCCAAATTGGGTTCTGATCCCAGGGAACGGGGACAGGAGGAGAGGGAACGGCCCCAGGCTGGGCCAGGGGAGGCTCAGGGCGGACAGCAGCAGGAATTTCCCCATGGAAAGGCTGCTCAGGCCTTGGAAGTGCCCAGGGAGGTCTGGAGTCCCCATCCATCCCTGGAGGTGTCCAGGGAAGGGCTGGAGGTGGCACTCAGTGATTTTTCGTTTTCCCTTTCCCAGTCTGACTCTCTGTGATCATGAAAATGCCAGGCTTGACCCCTACACTCCTTTTAAACCCAAGGCCCCAGGCCAAGGCTTGGAGGGCTGTTTGTTTTTAAAATAAATAAATAAAAATGGAAGTACCACCTGGCTTCCTCCCCTGCCGGCGTGACCCCATTTCCAAGTCCAAGAAGCAGCTGCAGAATTCAATCAAACCTCCTTAAGGCGAGCCAAGCACCATTCCAATTAGGATATCACGTCACTCGTCTGAGAACAAGAATTCCAGAGAGAGAAGGGAAAACGAGAGCAGAGCGAAAGGAAAGCAGCAGAGCCCGGCCCTGGGGCTGCCACTGCGGCTTTTTGCCACCGACACGGGAAGTGAGAAGGGTGAAACGTGGCCATGGGAGGGAGAAGAGGCCCCAAAGTGACAGCGGGGACCGGCTGCTGCTGCCGTGTGGCCACTCCCCTGCGTGGCCACATCCTCCTGTTACAGGCGAGCCCGGCGTGAAATGTAAATCCCGGCATGAAATCACCAACAGTGACAAAAGCACGAACAAACCTGGAGCCATGCAGCCCCTCCTGCCATCCTCTGGGCCATGAAAAGATTAGTTGAAGTTCTATAAATAACCAAACCAGTGACCTGGGCTGTTCCCGGCGCTCTGCAGCTCCCACGGCGTGGGGCTGCTCCCCAGCAGCTTCTCCAGGGATATTCCTGGCTCTGGGAGGCTGCAGCCGCCTCTCCCACGCTGTGGAGGAGCCTGGGCATCTTCAGCTCTCCCGGGATGCTGAGAACCAGCCCAGCCCCAGCCCCAGCCCCAACCCTGGCTGCAGAATTTCCTCATCCCGGGCCACCCACATCGGGCCGGGCCACGTGGCCACCGCCGGCCCCATTCACACACGTGGACACGTGAGTCACAACCTTTATTTCCAGCTTTTTTCCCCCGCGGAACGAGCTCGTTCCTGCGGTCACAACTATTTACAGAGTGCTGGGGCTGCGGCGGGGGCCGGCCTGGGCACGCGGAGGTGGCGGCGGTGGCAAGGACACGATGGCACGGGGGAGGTGAGGGCCGGGCAGGGACAGGAGCCGTCCCTGGCCTGGCACAGGGGTGGGCAGCAGCCGAGGAACCGCGAGCCCGAGCAGAGCCCGGGGAGCAGCCACGGCTCAGCGCCAGCGGCTGCGGGGACACGGTGGCAGACGGTGATGTCATGCAGCAGTGACAGGCACGGGGCAGGGTCCCCTGGGAGCTGCCAGCCCCGCAGGTGGTGAAGCCCTGGAGGTGGCAAAGCCGTGGCAGGAGATGTCCCCTCCCGGAGCTGGCACCCGCTCCCGGAGCTCAGCCGCTCGCTCGGGTCCCTTCCTCCTCCTCACAAAATCAGCGAGGTGTAACCAACAGGAACGAGGCCGGTGCTGTTTCCATGGCAGCAGCGGATCCAGTCTTCATCCACAGTGGAGAGGAGCTCCAGGATGTCCCCTTTTTGGAAGCTCAGGTGCCCATCGGCGGTGCCCGTGTGGTCACACAGCGCCCGAACCGCCCTGCAGCACAAACGCCATCGGGGACTCGCCTCCCTGGGGACCCCGAGGACCCTCAGAGACCCCACAGCACTCGGGGGGGAGGGAAGTGGGGAGAACAGGGACCTCCTTCTCAGGCAGAGGTGCCCCCTGAGGAGGGATCTGTGCAAGGAGCCACCTGACAGAGCTGTCCTGCCAAGCAGACCCCGGGAGTGGGGACATCAGAGATGGCACAGAGGGCGTGGGGGCATCAGAGATGGCACAGAGGACGTGGGGACATCAGAGATGGCACAGAGGGCGTGGGGGCATCAGAGATGGCACAGAGGGTGTGGGGACATCAGAGATGGCACAGAGGGCGTGGGGGCATCAGAGATGGCACAGAGGGTGTGGGGACATCAGAGATGGCACAGAGGGTGTAGGGACACCAGAGATGGCACAGAGGGCGTGGGGATATCGAGGATGGGGAAGAGGGAAGCAGCCAAACACCGTTTGGGGTGGCCACATGCCCGCTCTGTTCACGTGGACAGAGCTCTCCCGACCTGCCACAATCGGGTCACAGCTGCCACATGCTTGCCCCAAACAAGCTGCCACGAATCCGGAAAGCACACAAGGAAATGCTAAAAACCGTCCCCAAAACATCTGGGAAAACCAGCTGATCCCAGGTGGGCAGAGGCCAAAGCCCAGCAGAAGCAGGGGATCCTCGGGGGTGCAGTCATGGGTCAAGCGGGCAGCAGTGCCCTAGAGGGACGCGTGGGACCCCCAGGGAATGTCTGAGAGCAGCCCCGGCTTTCCCCCATGCAGAAACCCCCAGCAGCAGCTCCCAGCCCCGCCTCACCTGTGCGCCTGGGGCGGGGCGGGCGAGCTCCCGTGCGGCTGCTCCGGAGCGCGGCTCCTGTCGGGCGCCAGGCCCTTCTTCACCACCCCGGCCAGGACACGCGGGCTGGGGGACAGCCAGCGGGACGGCCTCCTGCCACAGAGCAAAGGGAGCCACAAGCTCGCCTGGGAGCTTTTCCCACTCTTTATCTCAGCCTGTTCTGGTGAGCTGGGAGCGGACAAGGAGCCACCAAGCACCACTGAGCCTCCCCACGATCTCCCGCTGCTCCATGGGACTGACCAAGGTGATGGCAGCAGCACTTGGGACATGCACCAATGCACAGACCCCGGCCAAGGGGCAGCACAAGGCCCCCGTGGTGATCCAGCCATAGAAACCCTTCCTCAGCACATGCCCCTTTCCCCCTCTGCCCCGCCCAAGCTGGGTCTTACCTGGACCTGGCCAAGACAGTGTCAGGACTGGGGGGGAAGCTCCTGGATGAGGGGTTGGTGGCTCCGAAGAGCCAGCCCAGCCAGCTGCCCTTGTCAGGACTAGGAGGATCACCCATCTCAGGGCCAGAAGGTGCTGCCTGGTTCCTGATGGCAGGAGGCTCTGGGGAAGCAGCCAGGAGATTCTTTCCAGCAGTGGGATCATCCAGCTTAGTGAGTGCTCTGGTTCCAGTGGGCAAGAAGAGGTCTTCAGGGGAGGAGGTCCCTGAGGTGTCAGTGCTGCTGCTGGGCTTTGGGCCGGAGCGTTCAGGGACAGCTTTGGTCTGAAGGAGCTGCAGCTCCGTTGCTCTGGGCTCACTCGTGGAAGTTTGGGATTGCGCAGCCTGGCCCGGGCTGGGATCCCCCGCAGCCACCCGCAGCTTCGTCCACCAGACCAAGGGGAACTTCTCCTTGCTAGGAGCAGTATAAATCCTGGAGCTCTGGCTCAGCTGGCCCCACCAGCCACCGAGACCATCCCCAGTGCCCCCAGTGCCCTCCTCGGGCCCGTGACTCTCCGGGGGGGTGTCAGACCCCAGCAAGGTGCGGCTGAGTTGGTCGCCCCAGCGCAGCACGTGCTGGAAGGTTTGGTGCAGGGCAGCCCCCACTGGGGGGGTAGGGACCAGCCCACCCATGGTCGCTTGGGACCGGGCCCTTGTGCTGCCCCGTGTGCCCCCCACCCTGCCCAGAGCATCGGGGGGGGTCTCATCCTCCAGGCTGTCCCCGCTCTGGCCCTCCAGGCCCCGCACAGGGACGGGGTGACGGCCGGGGGACAGCGGTGACTCCAAGCGGCGGGACAAGGGCCGGACATCCACGGACAGGTGGTGGTGTTCAAAGAGCAAGTCCAGGTGGAAAGTCAGCACCGAGAGGGGTTGGATGAGCAGCAGCAGTTCGTCAGCAAGGTGGGGAAGAGGGCCTTGGCTCAGGGCAAAGAAGGCCGTGGGTGAGTAAAGCACGGAGATCACACCTGTGGGGACAGGGCCGGGTGAGGCAGGTGCAGAATGCCCTGTCCTTGCCACATCCCTGCCAAGAGCCAGCCAGGCTGCCCAAGTGAGTCAGAGCACCCTCTGTGCTGAAGGTGCACCATGGAAAACGATGCCCTGATCCACTTTGGAAACTCCAGCCAAGCATGGATGTCTCCCAGCCCCAGAGTGGGATTATCAGCCTGGCAGGTATGAAAGGCCTTGGGGGCAGAGCTCCTGGGCACTGTGTCCTTACCTGGGCTCTTCTGCAGGTGAGATATCCACAACTCCAGCTGTTTAATGCTGAACAAGACAAAGGGAGCCCAAATTAGGACCCTTAGGGCAGTTCCATGGAAGTGGGGCTGGTGGGGTCAACACTCACTTGAGAAGGCCGAGGATAAAGGCGTGGAACTTCTGCCTGGTGCTGCTGAGCGGGGCCAGCCCGGCCACGTGCCAGCACAGGGAGTGCAGGGAGCGGGTGTTGGGGCCTGTGGGGTGCAGAGCACACACAGTCACTGCCCAGGGCACACACCCCCCAGCCCGGGCTGCAGCACGACTCCAGGCACCTCGAGGTGCCCCCAGTCCCACCCTCACCTGTCTTCACAGAGGCTTCCACCACACTCCAGGGGGAATTTTTCCGCTGGCCCGTGATGACATCCTTCTGGAATGGCTTCAGCCCGTCCTCCACCAAGGCGTAGAGCGCGGGGCAGAGGGTGTGCAGCAGCAGGTACCCCACGTCGGGGTTGAGCCGGCTGTCCCCCAGCTGGGCCTGAGGGAGGCACGAGGAGAGGGGAGGGAGGGGAAGGGCAGCACCTGCCCCTGATCCCGCTGGGAGGGATGGGGGAATCCCACCCCTGGAACTCCCGAACCCCCTCCTGCCCAGCCCAGCTCTCACCTTCTGCACCAGGTTCCGTGCCGTGCTAAAGTGGGCGATCACCTTGTCCACGGCGGAGCTGATGGCGACCAGCAGCGCTGGGGACGGAGGGGGACAAGGGTCAGCACCCGTGTTCTCCGGCTCGACCGGACCAGCCGGGGGTGGGCAGGGCCGGGCCCGGTGCAGGCAGCGCTGCCTGTCCCTGCCTGCACTGTCCCTGCTTGCCCTTCCCCTGCCTGTCCCTTCCTGCCCTTCCCCAGCCCAGGACGAGCCCCGCGCACCCTCCACGGTCCCGTTCCCCCTCCTCCCTTCCCGCGGAGGCTCCGGGAAGGACTTGCCCCAACCTTTCGTTTGCTCTCCATGGGGCCCCTCCTCTCTCCCCCCGCCGGGACGGGCGGCTCCAGCGGCGGCTCCAGCGGCGGCTCCAGCGGCGAGCGGCTCGGGCCTGGCTGGAGAGAGCGGGGCAGCGGGGTCAGGCGGGGCGGCGGCGGGAGCGCTGCCCGGGGCCGGGGGAGGAGCGGGGCCGGCGGCGGGGCCCGGGTCGCGCCGGCTCATGGAGCCGGGGGCGGCGGCGGGGCGAAGGGCGGCGGGGCCGGGCCGGGCCGGGCGGCGGGGCCGGGCCCGCGGCGGAGGAAGCGCGCTGGGAGCCGCGGGGCGGAGCGGGGCAGCCCCGGCACCTCCCGAGCCGCGCGTTCCGCCGGGCGAGGCGGCGATGCGGGGGGATCCCCGCGCACGGGGAGCGGCGGCCGCGGCCGTGCCCGGCCCGGAGCGCCCCAGGATCGCTCCCACCGCCCGGAGACGCGCACCCGGGCCCGCAGAACCCCCCGGCCCATCCTAGAGGGATCCAGACTCACCCCCCGTGTAGGTCTCGTCTCCTCTCTGGGCCGCCCGTGGCACCGCGGGGTCCCCGCCGGGACCCCCGAGCCTCCGGACCAGGGCAGTGCCCAGCCCCTTCTCCCCTGGGGGCAGCCCCCCCTTCTCCACATCCCTCGGCTGCCCCTCCGCGATGGGCTGCAGGCTCGGCCGGGGTCTCCTCCTCAACTGGTGGCCGTCACTGGGTGCCAGCACCTGTCCCCCCAGGGGCGCGGGGGGCCCCCAGCCCGCACCCGTCCCCGGGGGCACGGGGGGATGCTGGGCTGGCTCTGCCCGCTGGCCCTTGGGCTGCCTGGCGGCACTGCGGGACCGCAGCTCCTTGAACGTCGTCACCTCTCTCTGTCTGGAGCCGGGAGGCCTGGCTGGCCCGTCCTGCTGGGGCTGCGGCTGCGGCTGCGGCTGGGGCCGGGCTGGCTCCTGGCCCGCGGTGCCGGAGAGGAGCTCGCTGGTGGGCGGCAGCTCCGTGTCAGGCGAGAACACGATCAGCCAGTCGCTGCGGTCAACCCTGGCCTGGGCGAGCGTGGGCCCAGCCGCGTTCCTCTTCCTCCTCTGGGCCAGCTCGTGGAACGATGTGATGGTCTTCGTGCCCGTGTCTCTGCAGAGCTCACCTGGGCCGGGCTTGGGCTCTGCCGGCCGCACCGACCCGAGCTGCTGCTCCGCTCTGTGTGCGTTGAGGACCTGCAGCCGCCGCCGGGGACGAGGGGGCACAGGCGGGGGGAGGCCCCCGGGCCGGGGCCGCGGCTCCGGGGCGTTGCTCGGGATGCTCGGATCCCGCCGCTCCGGCACAGGCGGCGGTGCTGGAGGAGCAGCATCGGGCTCGGGGAGGGGGTTGCAGTTGGGGTCTAGGTCGGCGCAGGTGCTGGTGGTGTCCTGTGCTGCTGTGCTGGGAGAGAGCTCATCGCACTGGGAGTCGAGCGAGTTGTTGCTGCAGAGGCTGTCTGGGCTCTTGCTGGCCACGGCAGTGGCTCTCCGGGGCACCGGGGAGTTGTGGTTGGCATCTCTCCCGTCACACGTCCTGTCCTGGTCAGCCAGGGACTCGCCATCCCGGGCTTTTTCTGTGGGAATGACGTTCGGCTGCTTGTCAGGCGATTGGGACTCTTCTCTGGCAAAGCCCCTGCAGTACACCGAGACCGGGGAGTCATCCAAGCTGAAATCCGAGCAGCTACTGACAGAGGAGGAGGAAGAGGAGGAGGAAGAAGCCAAATCACAAGGGGGATCACAAGGAGAAGCCGCCTCCTCCTCATCTCCACTGTGCAGGCAGGGGAAATCCTCTTGCACTGCCTGGTTCTGGAGCCCGAGTGTCTGCGGCTCCGGAGCGTGGGACTCACAGCACCGGCATTTCACGGAGGGATTGTTGGAATTGGCATCCACTGGCTCACGGTTCTCCGGGCACTGGGTGCAGCCGGTCTGGTCTCCGCCACCGGTGGAACCATCCGTGTCCTGCAGCTCAGGGTGCCGGGAGAGGTGCAGCCCCAGGGAGATGTGCTGCAGGTGGATGTGGTTGAGGTTGCACAGGAGGCCTTTCTTTGGGGCCAGCATGGTGCTGCCTCACTGCAGGTGCTGGGGCTCCCAGGAAAGCCCAGCAGCTCCTCTCTTCAGACCATCCAGCTCCCTGCAAGCACCAAACACCCTCCTGGTCAGGGAAGAAGACTGTGGGACAAACGCGGAGAGAGAGGCACAGACAGGGAAAGAGGGATGGCAGTGACCTTGGGGCACGGCCCGGCACGAGGGTCTGGGGGTCAGAGATGGGGATGTGCCCTGAGAGAGGAGGTGCCTGAGAAAGGGGCTGCCCCACAGCTTCCTGCCGGACTTGGGGCTCTGCGGCCGGGCAGGGACCGCAGCCAGCCGCTGGTCCCTGGAGCATGGCCTGGGAATGATCCCAGGAAGCTCGGCTGCTCCGGGGCTGGATTCCCTCCGGAGGGTCGGGAGCATCTCGGGGTTGCCGTCAAGGAGAAAACGCCCTTGGAGCCTCGTCGAGGAGGCGGGGGGGCTCTCCTGGCCGGGGGCGGTGGCACCGCGGGCGATCAGGGACCGGGGCTTGGCCGGAAGCCCCCGGCCCTGGGAACCGCTGCAGAACCGCCGCCGCACCACCGGGCCCGTCCTTACCGGGGGACAGCCGCGGCCCCAGGCACCTGCTGGAGGCCCCGGGCAGGGAACGGGCAGCGGAGACCGCGGGAGGGCGGCTCCGAGCATCCGCCAGCCCCGAGCATCCGCAAGCTCCGAGCATCCCCCGGTTCCAAGCATCCCCCGGTCCCGAGCATCCCCCGGTCCCTGGGCGAGGACCGGTGGCCGCGCAGCAGAAGGGCCCTCCTGGGCGCGGCCCTCCCCATCCCCCTGCAGCCCCCGCCCGGCTCCATCCCCGTCCCCGCTCACCTCGGCGCTGCGGCGGCGAATGCGGCTGCGGGAGGGAGGGAGGAGCCGCGGCCCCGCCACCGCCCGCCGGGAGCCGCCCGGTCCCGCCCCGCCGGCGGGGGCGGTGCTCCGGGCATCCCCCCAGCCCGGAAAGCACCGGGGGTGCCGGCATCCCCCTCCCCGCCCCTCCAGCCCTGTCCCCAGACAACACCAGGCAGCCACGCACCTACAATAACTTATATTTATTGACACACGGCCTGGGGGGAGATCGCTGAACCCCCCCGGCCATCCCATCGCACCCTCTACAACCCGGCCCCGGCCCCTCCCAGGGCAGGGAGCAGCTCCAGCCAGGGGGTGACCGAGCCCAGCCCTCTTAGCAAAAGCCACGCAGCGCCCTGCCAGCCCCCTGCATCACTTCTGCCGCTTGTAGATCTTCTGTGCGAGGTCCAGGAAGATGTCCCGGGGCAGGCTCTGGGCGTGCTTCCCGATCAGCTCCTGCAGCCGCCGGTAGCTGCTCTCCTCGTACTCCCGGAAAGCCGCCTCCATGCCCAGGGCGTTGTAGAGCTCCTTCACCTTCGCCACCTTCTCGGGCTCCTTACAGCCGTAGTTCTCCTGAGAAAACCCTGGAGTGAGTCAGGGCCCATCCCAGCTCCTGGGATGCTGCAGCTGCTGCACCAGGATGGGGCAGGAGCTTTGTTCAGGAGCTTTGTTCTCCGTGCTGCTGTTCACCCCCTCCTCCCACCCAGGTAACAGCACTCCAGGTGTGCATTCCCTCTCCCAGGTGTGTGATCCCAGCCTTTACCTCCAGGATCCGCCTCTGCTCGGGCGTGACCCGGCGCAGACACTCCACCACCAGCCAGCTGCACTTGTTGTCCTGGATGTCGGTGCCAACCTTCCCTGTCAGCGCAGGGTCCCCATAGCAGTCCAGGTAATCGTCCTGTGTGACAATGGCAGCGCCTGAGTGCCATAGCCAGCACCTGACAAGCACCGAGGGGCGTGGAGCCAGCTCCTACCTGGATCTGAAAGAACTCTCCCATCTCCAGCAGGATGGCTTTGGCGTTCTCGTGCTCCTCCTTACCGTCAATACCCGCCTGGGGGGAGGAAGGAATAACAGGGATAAAGCCTCCCAGGAACGAGGGATAAAACCTTCCAGCACCTCCTGGACAGCCTCACACGAGGGTGAGGCCCATCCTGAGCTGCTCCCACCAGCCTCACCATGTACATGGCCGCAGCCACGGGCAGGTAGAAGGAGTAAAACGCTGTCTTGTACTTCACAATCGCTTTGTACCTGTGGCAGAGGAACCAGGCTCAGCCCCAGGACCTGGGAGCTGCAGCTCAGGGGCAGAGGGGACCAGCAGCAGCTCCCCCCAAAGCAGCCCCAGGCCTGGGCTGAGGGCACAGCTGTGTGCAGCTCTGGCCCTTGCCTCCGTACCGCTGCTCGCTGAACCGGCTCAGATCCACCTGGGAAATGGGAGCAGTGATGAGGTCCAGAGTCTGCCCCAGCTCGGTCTGGTAGCCTGTCTGGAGGGGAAAGAAAGCATTTGTGGCCTCATTGCGGCCTTCCAGCACTTAAGGGGCTTTATACAAAAGAGGGAGGAGGGTATTCTGCACGGGCAGAAGTAACAAGACAAAGGGTGATGGTTTTACACTGAAAGAGGGGAAATTTAGATGAGATATGAGAAAGAATTTCCTCCCTGTGAGGGTGGGCAGGCCCTGGCACAGGGTGCCCAGAGAAGCTGTGGCTGCCCCTGGATCCCTGGCAGTGCCCAAGGCCAGGTTGGACATTGGGGCTTGGAGCAGCCTGGGACAGTGGAAGGTGTCCCTGCCATGGCAGGGGTGGAACAAGATGATCTTTAAGGTCCTTTCCAACCCAAACCAGTCTGTGATCCCATGATTTATTCACACAGTCCTCCAGGAAAGTCCCAACACCACAGTGCAGACCCCAAGCCCTGCTTCAGCTCCTCTTTGACTCCACGGGACGGGCGTGTCCAGCAGGATGCCCAGGAATTTAAGGAACGCTCCGAGATCCACACGATGTCAAACATCAGAAAGGGCCCAGACCCCAGGAAACGGGGAAGGGTCTGGGGAGCCAGGCTCACCTGCAGGAAGAGCTCCAGCAGGTGCAGGTAGTAGGGCTGCTGCCCACAGTATCGCCTCAGCAGCCGGTACACCGACGACTCCAGGAGAAAAGCATCATTGACAGCGTCCAGCCCGATCCCCTCCTGCTCCAGGAAGGCAGGGAGGTGTCACAAAGCCCCCACACTCCCAGGGGACACCCCCATCAACGGGGGCCTCCTAAATGCTCTCACCTTCTTGTACCAGCAGAGCTGCCCCCGGCGGGTCAGGGACGCGTCCATGATGTCGTCGGCCACCAGGAAAAAGGCTTGGAACTGCAAGAGGCTGCATTAGGGATGGGGAGGGATCCCCAGGAGCTCCCACCCCCAGATCCCGTGGCTCACCAGCTCGATGCACCAGCCCACGGCCAGGGCGCAGCGGAGGCTCTCCGGGTCCTGCTGCGCGGGGCTCGCCAGCCGCCGGAACGCGGCCACCACCGTGAGCCCCCGGTTGCACTTCCCGCCCGGCACGTTGTACTCCAGCACCTGCGGGAGCGGGGCGAGGTTGGGCAGCCCTGGCCGCAGCCCCCTTCCCGAAACCTTCCCTTCCCTTCCCTTCCCTTCCCTTCCCTTCCCTTCCCTTCCCTTCCCTTCCCTTCCCTTCCCTTCCCTTCCCTTCCCTTCCCGTCCCCTTGCCGTCCTCACCTGCTTCAGCCGCGCCACGGCGTCCCCCACCTCCGGGTGTCCCAGGCTGTCCTCCGTCAGGTCGCGGACGATCTGCGGGAAGAAGGCGGCGAACTCCTCTCGCTCGGCCGCTGCCCGCGCCCCGGAGCCGCCGCCGCCGCCGCTCATGGTGCTCATGGTGCCGGCTCTCGGCGCCGCCCGCGGCCTCCGCGGCTCCGCCGGGCCCGCCCCCGCCCCGCCCCCCGCGCGGGGCACGCTGGGACGCGCAGTCCCGAGGAGAGGGTGAGGCCGCTGTTGCTGCCGCCGCTTGGACTACAACTCCCAGCGTGCCGTGCGCCTGGGGTGGGGTCAGCGGGCACGCGGCTGGAGCAGCGCCCATTGGGCCGTTTCATCGTGCGAGGATGAGCCCAAGGCGGCTCAGCCAATAGAAGCGCGGCAGGGGCGGGATCGAGACGCGTGATTGGTGGAGAGGGAGAATGGAGCGAGCGCCGGGCCTGGCGCGGGGGCGTGGCGGAGTCTGGGGGCGTGGCTTGAGGGAGGGGCGTGTCCAGGGGGCGTGTCCGGTGACCGGGGGTGAACGAGGGACCCGGGGTGCGCTGGAACCGGGGGAAAAACGGAGGGGTGGGGTGGAGGTATGGGGTGCCACGTGGTCTGTGGGGCTGTAGGGCAAGTTCGGGGCGCTGTGCAGGTGTGGGTCTCCATGCAGGTGTGGAATACCTGTGGGGTGCCGCGCGGTTGTGGGTGCAGCACGGGTGTGGGGTGCAGCACAGGTGAGGGGTGCCGTGCGGCTGGGGGGTGCAGTGTAGGTGTGGAGCGCCATGCAGCTGACATGCCGTGCAGGTATGGGGTGCAGCGCAGGTGTGGGTGCAGTATAAATGTGGGGTGCCATGCAGCTGACATGCTGTGCAGGTGTAGGATGCAGCACAGGTGTGGGGTGCAGTGTAGATGTGGGGTGCCATGCAGCTGACGTGCTGTGCAGGTGTGGAGTGCAGTGCAGGTGTGGGGTGCCGTGAAGGTGGGGTGCACCTCACACCCGTGTGCGCGGGCGAGACCCTGCGTGCCGGGGGCTCCAGCTGCCCATCGACCCCCGAGGGGACGCCGCAGGGGCGGCCTGGGCCGAGGATGCTCTGGGTGACACGCGGTGACACCTTCCCGCTGTTTCCCACAGCTCCTGCCCGGGCCTCCGCCCCGCAGATTGGCGCCCGTCCCGAATCCCCTAATCCCGGCTCACCCGCGTTAATTAATCTCTCTGTGGTGCCCTCTAATCCCCCTCCCGCCTCCGCCGGGGATGCGGGGGCTCGGGGCAGAGCCTCCGGCTCCAGGACGGATGTCCTTGGCGAGCGGGAAGCGGGGACGGGCACCGGGGCTCTGCCCGCACCTCCGGGGCTCTGCCCCCGGCCCCGGGCGGGCAGCGGGGCTCTCCCGTGCCCCGGGACGCGGCGGGCGCCAGCCGGTCCCTGTCCCGCTGCCTCGGCCGCCCGAGCCGCCAGCCCCGCCGATGGACACAAAGTGGATGGAAGAGTATAGGAGTAGGAATAGGAATTCATTCTGGTGGAATTCATTCCCAAAAAATGCTCTTTTTTGCTCCCAGCAGCCCCGCGCCCTCCCTTAATCAGGTTGACTGCAATGTAATCTGAAATAATCAAATTAGAGAGAAACCGCTAATCAGCATTGAGCTCTTCGTGTGTCACGGAGCCTAATTCCTGCGGGGAGCGGGGGGGGGACCGCCAGCAGCGTCCTGAGGGCAGGGTCTGCCCCGGCAACACGGGGCTGCTGTGGGGAGAGCCCGCGGGGCACGGCGGGGTGGCCGCCAGCACCTGCGTCCTGCCTGCCACCGTGTCCTGCCTGCCACCGTGTCCTGCCTGAGCTCTGCCCGTGTCCTGCCTGCCACCGTGTCCTGCCTGAGCTCTACCCGTGTCCTGCCTGAGCTCTGCCCGTGTCCTGCCTGCCACCGTGTCCTGCCTGAGCTCTACCCGTGTCCTGCCTGCCACCGTGTCCTGCCTGCCACCGTGTCCTGCCTGAGCTCTGCCCGTGTCCTGCCTGCCACCGTGTCCTGCCTGAGCTCTGCCCGTGTCCTGCCGCCACCCTGCCCACACCCTCATCCTGCCTGTGCCCACTGCCAGCGTGCCCAGTGTCCAGCCCGTGGCCATGTCTGGCCTGCACCTGTGTTCTGCCTGCAGCTCCATCCTGCATGTGCCCTGCTGGCAGTGGCAGCCTCCCTGTGCCCGTACCCGGCCCGTGCCCTGCCTGCGCGATGCTGAGGGTGCTGGGGAGGTGCTGAGGGTGAGGAGCTGCTCCCCAAGACCTGTGCGAGGTGCCGCAAACGCCGCAGCGCCGCGGCTTGGGTGCCCCAGCCCATCTTGCGCTGTGTGACCTTCATTTAATCGCGTTAATGCCTCGAGTCTGCTCTGCAATCAGGCGGTATCAAACCTGCCCCTCCCCCCGGCAATAAAGGGAACGGAGATGGAAGGGGAAAATAAGCAAAGATTAAACATTAATCTGCCCAGGGCCAAAAGGGACTGGGGTGGGTGGGAGGGGACCTGTTGCCTTTGGGCTCCTGCTGCACCAGCCGGGTCTGTGGGGCTGGGGAGAGGCCCCTCGATGGGCTCTCGAGGATGACCTGGCTGCTCCCGGCTGTGCAGAGGGCCAGGATTGGAGCTGGGGTGCTGCAGCATCCTCCTGTCCCATCCCATCCCCCCCGGGCAGGGTGCTGTGGGGTCGTAAGAGGTGCAGAAGGAGTCTCCCCCAGACCAGCTCAGAATCTCTCTTTATTATTTAAACCCATTATGTACAACGACCAAAAAATAAAAAAACGCTCTTAAATTCTCTGCGATATGAAAACTACAAGCTCTGTACATCGACTGCCGTGAGTGCAAGAGTGGAGGATCATGGTCTTTGGTGGCTAAACTTGCGCCCGCGCACGGCCGGCACCCCCAGCCCCTCCAGCCTCCACCGGGCTGAGCACCGGGCCACGAGGTGCCACGGCGCAGGGCAGGGGCAGAGGTGACAGGAGCACAGGGTGGCTCTGACTCCCGACACGGAGTTAACGCTGTGGCGTGGGGAGGGTGCACCAGAGGCTTGGCCAGCGGCAGCTCGGTGCTGTCCGAGCCGGCCCGCGCTCTGCGGGGCACTGGGATGACCGCTACGACATCTACATCACGCAGTGTGAACACAACCCGGGCACGGGGGACACGCGGCTCCGCTGCACATCCCTGCCCGAGGGGCTGCTGGGGACACACCGACCACGGGGATGGAGCGGGACGTGGGGGTGGGCGGGGAAGGGCAGTTGAAATCCATGGAAAAAAAGGCAGTGCAGGACATCCCCTCCGGCAGGCACTGCCGGGATTCCTGGTGGGCTGCTGCACTCCCAGAGCAGCCCTGCGCTCCGGACTCCCCAAAACACGAGGGTGGAGACCTGAACACCTCACTTCAGTTAGTACCGCGGGGAACAAGACCTCACCCGCTGCGCTGGGGGTCCGGCGGGCCCCGCTCAGCGGCAGCCGAGCCTCAGAGCACGAAGACAAGCCGTGATTCCTGACTCTGGGAGGGGGAAGCAGCTCGCGCAGCGCGGCGGAGTCGGAGGGGACACTACTCTAACCAGGACTGAACACGGTTGGCCCAAAGCGACACTGTAAGCAGAGCTCGGCTGCTCGGCAGAGCCACGACTCGCACACACATTGCACACTACTGTCTCTGGACGGGGGGCGTGGGGCATCTGTGGGGACCCCGGGCCCCTGTTCGAGGCGGGGTGACCCCACAGCCTCACATGTCACCGAGGCGCTGCCCGGGATTGGCATCTCTTTGTGACAGCCTTTCGCTCCTGTGGCACTGGTGATTGGCATCTCCAGGCAACCTGGAAACGGGACTGCAGCGCAGGGCAGGGGAGCAGAGCCTGGGCTGAGCTTCCTCCTGGAGCCACAGGCGTGGGGTCCCCACAGGTGACCCTCTGAGCATCCTCCTGGAGCCACAGAAGGGTCCTCCCAGATGACCCTCTGGACATCATCCTGGAGCCACAGAGGGGTCCCCTTGGACTGACCCTCCGAGCATCCTCCTGGAGCTGCAGGCAGCAGAATCCCCCCCGGCTGTCCCCGTGCCAGGTGGGGGGGCAGCCACAGTGCCTGGGTGTGGGGCAGAGCCCTGCCCAGCAGCACATCCCAACCCCACAGGGAATCAGCACCTCTGAGGCAAAATGGTCCCACAAGCTGGGGAGAGGGACTGGGGGGCTGCTCAGTGGAGAGCCCTCTGCCCCCAGCATTGCCCCTTGGCACTCATCACACCAGGGGACTCCCAGGTCCTGGCACTCGGGGAAGGGGGACTGCTGACCCTGGACCCCACGCTCTGCCTGCCCGGAGAGCTCCTCCCTCCACCCGGGCAGTGAACCCAGGGGGCTGCCCCTCCCTCCTCACCCTAAAGGCAAAGGTGCTGGGCAGAGCAACCTGGGGATTGAGGTGGGCGCGGGGCAGCCCCTGCTGTGACAGAGGACAAGCTGGAGGAACTGCCAGAGCCAGCCTGGTCCCGAGGACAGGCTGTGGGACACGCGGGACAGAGTGTGGGAGGCCCTGCCCCCAAGGGGCAGTGATGGGGAGCCGAGCTCCCCAGAGAGGTCAGAGTTTGGGCAAGGGCTCTGACCCGTCCTGTGCCTCCGGGGGGAGGGCAGAACTCACAGGTGGTGATGAGCAAGGAGGGGAGAGCCCGGGCAGGGTGACCCCCTTGGGGCAGTCAGCAGAGCCCCCTCCTCATCCAGCTGGGCCAGCTCTGGGGCTGCCCCATGCTCATCCCTGCCGTGCCCCCGTGCCTGAAAGAGCCCCTTCACGGCCCCGGGTGCTGCCTCTCACCTCATTTTCCCTCCGACACGGCGGGGCTGGGGCTCAGCTTGTCCTGCCTCCTCCGCCGCCGGGATGCCCGGGTCCCTCCTGCCTGTGTGGGTGCCGCCAGGACTCACATGTTGGATGGGAGTTTGGGCTTCGCCGTTTCCACCTCGGGGCTGAAGGCCACGGAGCCCTTGCGGGAGGGACCTGCTGCCTGCCTGGACGCGGAGCCCGGGGACTGGGGAGTGGACGCTCCCGCCGTGGAGCGGCCGGGCTGAGCCAGCGATCCTGAAGGCATCTGCTGCGAGTGTGTGGACTGGCCCGGGATCCCCGCACTCGGTTTGGCGAGGAGTCCGGCTACCGAGGGAGAGGACCTGCGGGCCAGGTTCCCTGCAGATTTCCTGCCCTGCTTCAAGGAGCTCCCGTCGGCTTGCTGGGCCACTTTATTGGGAAGGGAGGGCTGGGAGGCAGAGAGGAGCCGCACATCCTGGGTGAGCCGCCCCACCGGCAGGCCCTGGATGCTCCTGTGCTTCACCAGCTGCTGCGGCTGCATCAGGAGGGAGATGTGGGAGCCGGTGGCTCGGGACAGGCTGTAGTGGAGCGTTCTCCCCGGCGGCATCGCCTGCTCGGAGCTGGGGGACGCAGCGCCCGCCGCTTGCTGCAGCAGCGAGGTGGAGACCGAGGCGCCGCGGGACTTGGAGAGCTGGGGCTGGGGGCCGGCCGGGGGCTGCTTGGCCCCCGCTGGCATCTCCCCCCTCTGCGCCGTGCGCGGCAGGGGCTGCGCCCCGGGGCTGGGTCTCTGGCCCCCGCTCTCCAGCGACGCCTGGGACTGGACCATGGGGGAGGAAGGCGAGCCGGCGGCGGGCGTCTGCAGGTGGGACGGCGCCCCGGAGGGGGAGCTCACGGAGGAGGGCCGGGAGCCCCCCAGGCTGGGCTGGGAGCGGCGCACCGGCTTGGTGAGCAGGGTGGCCTCGGGCGAGAGCGGGCTGGAGATGGAGGAGGGCGGCAGGAAGATGTGGGCCTGCAGGCTGTGCTGGTGGGTCAGCGCGATGGCCACGTTGGTGGTGGCGGCGGCCGTCTGCAGGGGAGCGTGCACCAGCGGCTCCCAGATCACCGGCTTCCCGCTCAGCTCCCGGCCCATCGCCATCTGCTGCAGGTCCTGGATGTTGTGGGCCATGTCCTGGTCGTGCTTCACGATCTGCTGGATCATCTCGTTGTTCAGGGGCCCCGAGCTGTGCTCGGCTCGCTTGCGGAGCAGGATGGAGTTCTTCTTCCCTGGGGAGAGGCAGGAGTGTCACCGACCCTGGCAGTGTGGGCTCTTGGGGACAGTGTGGAGGGCAGGGTGGCAGTGGGGAAGGGACAATAAAACCTCACCAGCGTGCCAGGGGAAGCAAGACCCTGGGAAGGTTCCAGGCTGGAGCCGAGGGGACAAAACAGGGGAGTCCTGACTCCAAAGGGACGGGGGGCTGGGGTCCTGCTTGTCCTCCACAGGCAAGGAGGGGTGAGGACAAGCAGCTGGTCACCGCCAGACAGTGCAGGTACAGTGCAGTGCAGTGACATTTTCCCAGGGAATCCTGTCCTACAGCACTGCCTGGATCTTGCTGGGAGGGAGAGAGAGGGCAGACTCCTTCCCCATGTTCCCCATCACCCTCATTGCTGGGCACCCATGGGGTTGGGGTGCTGTGAGCCACAGGGTGACTCTGTCACCCCAGCTCTGTGACTCCACCACCCCACCCGTGGGCCCTGGGAGTGGCTGTAAGGTGGCTGTGCTGAGCCCAGGAGGTCACTCCTCACCAATGCGGTCCAGCCGGTCCATGGCCACCGTCTCGAAGGCCCTGCGCATCATGGGGTACTCCTCCAGCACCTCGTTGAAGTTATCCACGGACAGCGAGTAGAGGCGGCAGTAGGTGTCGGCTTTCACGCTGGCCGTGCGCCTGCCCCGCGTCAGCAGGCAGATCTCTGCAGGGACACAGGCTGGGGGTCAGGGTGACACAGCCATCCATCCCCACCCTCCCAGCCGCTGGAGCAGGAAAAGGATTGCCCGGCACGCCAACACCCTGCACAGAGGTGGAGCATGGCTCAGAGGGAGGGACAGACCCCGGAGCCTGCACAGCCACGGCTGTCTTCTCGGCCAGGCACAGCGTTTTCCTTCCTCTCCAGGCCATGGAGACACCTCCAGGTGTGGCTGCTGTGAAGGCCTGGACTGTTTCCCTCCCAGAGCTGTGCCTGTATCCTATAAACTGGCTCAGATGTTCTGCTCTAAACTTCCCTCCTCCCTGGCCAGCAGTGGGATGCTGGATGCTCCCTCTGCCCCAGCCAGTCAGAACTGGGGTGAAAAGGATGCCAAGCCTTTGGCACTGGACAAGAGGAAATGAGCAGGCAGAAACATTAGAGATGCCCCAGCTTCTGCTCCCGGGCAGCTTTTGGCCCCTACTCTGCTCTCCAGGTCCCCCAGCCCAGCCTCACCCCCAAAGTAGGAGCCATCAGACAGCTTTGTCTCCTTGTTGCCCTTGGTGAGGATGCTGACCACCCCGTGCTGGATGAAGTACATCTTTTTGCCCACGGTGCCCTCACGGATGATGAAGTCCCCGGGCTGGAAGACCTCGAAGCGCAGCTTGGTCAGCATGGCCGTCACAAAGTTGGGGTCAGCGTTGGCAAACAGGGGCATGTTGGCCACCAGGTTGCGGCAGTTGAAGTTGATGATTTCCTGTGGGGTGAGCAGCAGCTCAGTGGGGACATCACCGAGCCTGGCCCCTGCGAGCAGCAGCCTCTGTCCCCCAGTCACACCAGCAGAGCGCTGCCCGCACCTCTTTGAGCGGCTCGCTGAGCTCCCCCAGGATGTTCTCCTCGTCAAACATCTTGCCCTGGTAGCGGTGCTCGTAGTACTCGTGGATGCGCTGGCGCGTGTCCCCAGGCAGCTTGTGGAATGACATGTACTGCTCCACTTGCTTGTACTGTAGGGACAAGGGGAGTCACACAGGGCTGAGCTGGGACCGTGTCCCTTCACCTCAGTGACAAGAGATACAGACACCCCTGCTCCAGGGCCCTGTCCCAAAGGTCACCTCTGGGGCAAAGGACAGGACCCCTGTGCACTCAGGATGCAGGTGGACCCAGGGCAGAGGGCAGGACGGGGCCACACTGTGCAAAATTGACCCCCCATAGACACCAACATGGTCTCTCTCTCTCAATGGGCAGCCTGAGCTCCACCTGCAAAACCCCAAGGGACAGTGGCAGGTACAAAGATCCCAACCTCTGGAATCAGTAAGGCGCAGCAGCTGTGCTGAGCTGGCTCTGGAGCTGGTCCCGCTCGTGCCAGGACTCTTCCCCCAGTACCCAGGCCCTCCCCCCCATCCCACCCCACTGACCTTCTCCTGGTACTGGCGCCGGGACGAGTCCAGCGACTGGATGAGGGCGGTGGCGTGGCCGATGAACATGGCGTAGCAGGTGGCCCCCACGATCATGCTGAGCATGGTGAGCCACACGTCGGTCATGCCCTCGGGCGCCTGCTGCCCGTAGCCGATGCAGAGCATGTGGCTCATGGCCTTGAACAGGGCGTGTGAGTACTGCCTCCCCCACGAGTCGTTCTGCAGACGAGGGACAGTGGTGCCGGGGGGGTTGTTGGAAGGTGCTGCGGGGCTGAACCCCCCAGTCCCACCTCCCTAAGCTGCAGAGTCCAGAGACCCGGTGAGAAGAAGGCTCCTCCAATGCCAAAGGAGTGAGCTCTTCTCCAGGAAGAGGCACTGGGACTGTGTGAAGGCCTGAGCAGGCACCAGCCCCTGCTCTGGGGAGGAGGTAGGAGCCCCAGTGCCCTGTTCCCTCCCCGAGGGATTCCCTGACTCCAGCAAGGTGGGCTGAGCTGGGAAGGTGATGCAGAGATTCCCTCTGCCCTCCCTCACTGCTGTGACCATAGAGACACTGCTCGGCACCACGAATCTCCCAGCAGCTCCAGCCTTGGAGTAGGAGACAGGCAACCAAATCCTCTCCCTGCCACGGTGGATCCCAACTGGAATCACCCCTGTGTGGGCACTCACCGCCATGTGGTTCTTGGAGACCCAGCAGTCCTCGGGGAAATCCTGCAGCATGGGCACCAGGAACTGGAGGCAGCCGTCCCAGTGGCACAGCAGCAGCATCATCCCGATGAGGTTGAAGATCCTCACCACGGCGCTGGCCAGGTCATACGTCATGTGGAAGATCTGGAGGACAGGCAGGAGTGGAGCTGCAGAGAAACTCTCCTAGAACAGCCCACGGAGCCCTCTGCCCTCCAGGGACCCCTGACCTGGCCTGGCACCCTGACCAGGGAAGCCCCAAGGGGTTCTCACCTCCTCCCACTGGTGGATGTAGCGGATGAGGCGCGAGAGACGCAGCAGCCGCAGCAGGCTGAGGATCTTGGTGAAGCGCACGATGCGCAAGGCCCGGGCTGTCTTGTAGACATCAGAATCCACCTGGGTCTCCAGGTCAACAATGAGGAAAATGTAGTCAACGGGGATGGAGGAAATGAAGTCGACCAGGAACCAGCTCTTCAAGTACTTCATTTTGATGGTGTGAGGGTCAAGGATGATCTCCGTGTTGTCCTCCACCACGATGCCTGTCCGGAAGTTCAGCACCAGGTCAGCCAAGAAGAAAGTGTCCGAAAGAACGTTGAAAACGATCCAGGGAGGGGTGTTCTCATCCTTGAAGAAGGTGATGCCCACGGGCAGGATGATCAAATTCCCCACCATCAGGAGCAGCATGATGAGGTCCCAGTAAAACCTGCAGGGTGGGAGTGCAGGGGACAGAGTGGGACAGGTAGGAGTGAGGAGAGACAGGACACAGGCAGGACACAGGCAGTTAGACAGCAAACCCAGGATCAAAGTTAGGCTCTGACAGAGTGCAGAGAGGCAGGTACTGAGGACACACACACACACACACACACGTGCCTGCCCACACAGGTGACTAACACCCTGCTGCGTGGCTGGGACAGATGTGAGCAGACGTGTGTGGAGAGGAGCAATTCAGCACTGGGCCAGGGGGCCTGGGGGTGCAAAAGTCACCCTGTGTGGGAGTGGGGGGCTGTAGGAGCTTGGCTGTCTCTCCTTCCTCTACTGCAAGGCAGTGCATGCACACCTATGCCCCCACCCCAAAGCTGACACGTGGCCCATGGAGAACTCAGAGAGGACGTGGGCTTTGCTCCCTTGGAGCTCCTTGTCATCCGCTGTCTCCCTGCCACCACCCGAGTTGGCTTAGCAGGATTTGGGATAAGCTTTGCTTGTTATGCAAACCGAGTGCCGACCTCCTGGAGCGGCCGAGGAGGATTGGGGAGGCTGTTGTGGTGAGCCAGGCAGCAGCCAAGCAAGGATAGACAATGCCAGTACCAGGGGAAGGTGTCCAAGCCTGAAGGAGCTGCCAGCATGCACAGGGCAGGAGCTGCACAGCCCTGGGCCTGCAGAACTCCTCATCCACCTTTTGCTGAGGACAGGCTCGGAGGCTTTGGAGGCGAAGCCAAGAGATGCCAGGAGCAGCTGGTTATGTCAGGACACCCAGCAGCCCTGTTCACATGCAAATGCCACTGGGATGTTTTCATTATTCACACAGACAAATAACGCCTTTCTCCACCAGGCTGGTGGCTCCTGGGATCCCCCGTCAGAGCCTTGCCGGGCCCTTGGGAAAGCACATCCAGCTCCCACCTTCAGGTGTCCCCAGGCATCCCCTGTTAGTCCCAGCCCTGGCCGTGGGTGTAGACTCAAATCTCCAAAGGTGATTTCAGGGCAACTCTCAGTGCCCAGTGGATCCAAACCAGCATTTACAGGTGACAGAAGCCTGTGGGGATTTCCCACCCCACACCCATGGTGGGACACAGGCCCTGGGCTCTCTGCAGCTGAGGGAAAGAAGGGAGGGGAAGGGAAGGGAAGGGAAGGGAAGGGAAGGGAAGGGAAGGGAAGGAAAGGGAAGGGAAGGGAAGGGAAGGGAAGGGAAGGAAAGGAAAGGAAAGGAAAGGAAAGGAAAGGAAAGGAAAGGAAAGGAAAGGAAAGGAAAGGAAAGGAAAGGGACATTGTGGCACCATGAGAGGCTTCTTCAGAGACAGAGAGCACCAGAGCCTGAGGGGGGGGGGTGGGGGGAGGCCTCCTCTCCTCAAGGAGCGACCCCAAGGTCAGGAGTGATGCCAGGTCCAGAAACCACCCCAGGGCCGGGAGCCACCCCAGGATCAGGAGTGACCCCAGGGCTGTGAGGGACCTCACAATCAGGAGCCCACCCCAGGGTCAGAAGCCTCTCACAAATTAACACCTTCCTGTTGGTGGCCAGGATTTGCTGGGCCAGGCAAGGAGATACAGCCCAGCCAGAAGGAGCCTGACCTGGCTGAGGAATTGCCTCCTGCAGCTCCACACTGTGCCCCGAGAAACTGAGCAGGGAAGCTGCCTGTCCCTGTAGCTGCCCAAGCCTGCCCGGAGCTCTCGATTCAGATTTAGGCTTAAGCTCTTTAGGACAGGCCTTGTCCTTCACTCTGTGTCAGACAGAACACTCGGGGCCCTGATCTCCACAGCCTTTATGTATCCCCCTAATGTGATAAACACCGGAGTAATCCCCTTGTCTGTCTACCTGCCAGCTCCCTTCATGGCGTGGGTTCCAGAAGCTGCTCCTGCCAAGCTCAAGGCTCACAAACTTTGGGATGGTTTCCCTGGGAAAAGGGCTCTCAGGGCTGGCAGCCCTGGGTGTCACGCTGGGGTGGTGCAAGGGACCGGCTGAGTGGTTGGGGCCCAGTGGAGAGGGGAGATGGCTACAGGTGCTGGGGACCCACACTGGTTGCTGGCCCCGTTCTGGGGTACTTTCCAGGCTGGGGACATCATCCATGTCACAGCTTGCTGCGGGAGATGACTGCCTGGCAGCTTCATTCCCCGTGGAGAAAGCCCACCCTATATGACTCAACATCCCCGTGACACCCAGTTCCTCCCACATCATCCATCCCCGAGCTCCCGCGGTGATCCCGGTGACACCGAGAGCCAGGCCCGGCTCCTCGCTGGGTGACCAGCCCCGCTCCGGCCGCGGGGAGCCGCGTCCCGGGCGG
The DNA here is from genome assembly GCA_034509425.1 of Eopsaltria australis. Classification (NCBI taxonomy): domain Eukaryota; kingdom Metazoa; phylum Chordata; class Aves; order Passeriformes; family Petroicidae; genus Eopsaltria; species Eopsaltria australis. The sequence goes on along the minus strand of JAVTVJ010001492.1, from coordinate 244,347 downwards.
ATGAAGTCTCCTCACCAAATTAAAAACAGCATCGAGAAGGGCGGGGGGAGCCGTAAGGGCAGGCAAAGCCCAGCAACCCCTGCCTCCGCCTCCGCACGCCCGGGGCCGGGTCAGCCGAGCGCCGCGGCTTGGCGGAGCCGGGCTGCCGCCGGGCACCGGGAGCGCCGAGGGCCGGGGGTGCCGGGGCAGGGCAGAGTTGTCCGTGCGGGCGGGATAACCCCAGACGGAAAGGGGCTGGGGCAGCTCGGCCCCGGGCTACGGCGGTCGGCAGCCGCCTCCCCGGGCCGGTGCGGAGCCCCGGCTGCCGGCACTTGTTGCCCTACGGCGTCGGGCGGCGGGGCCGAGCTCAGCACCACGGACAGCGCCGGCGGACACCGGGCTGGGCGGTGGAGCCGGAGCGGGGACCGGTGCCGGGATGGGGGTCGGTGCCGGTGCCGGGGTGGGGGTCGGGGGGGCCCGGGTCCCACCTGAAGTCGCTGTAGGGATGGATAATCCAGGCGCCCGCCGACTTCACCCGTTGCCGCTCGATTTCCACGGCCCGGTGGCTGCCGAACATGCGCAGCGAGAACTTGTTCACGGCGGGCTGCAGCATCGCTCCGAGCTGCCGGTGCACGAACGTGCCCGCCGCCGCCGTCTCGCCCTCCGCCACGATGTGCTCCGTCGGCGCCGGCGAGGCCGGGGCCGCGCCCGACGCCCCCGCGGACGCCCCCGCTGCCTCCCCGTCCAGCACCGGCGGCTTCTCCCGCGGCTCGGGGCTCCGCCGCGGCGCCGCCTCCATCCCGCCGCCGCCGCCTCGCCTCACGTTTCCTTCAAACGCCCTTGCCCGGGCGCCCTGCCCGCCGCCCCGCCGCACATGCCCGGCCCCGGGCGGGCGGGCGCTCGCTCGCCGCCCGCGGCCACTCGGTCACCGAGCGCTCACGAAGCTCCGCCGGCGCCCGCCTGTTGCGCACGCCCCGGCGCGGGAGCGGCGGCCGCCGGCAGCCGGGAAGCGCCGGCGGCACCGGAGCGGCGGCGCGGGGAGCGGCGAGGCCCGGGCGGCACCGGAGCGGCAGCGACGGCGGGACCCCGCGGCGGGCGGGGCGGGGCGGGGCGGGCGGGGCCTCGGGAAGGAGAACGCGCCCCCCGGTCCGGCCGCGCCCCTCGGCCCCGCCCCGCCGCCGCCACCGGAACCGGGGAGGGGCGGGGCTTCTTGGGGAGATGGGCGGGTCAAACCCCCAGAGACCCCGCCCCTTGGTTCTAACCCCGCCCATGACCTGTGGAGGGGTGAAGGAGGGCGTGGTTTGGGATGCGGTGGGCGGGGCGATCGACCATAGTCCCCGCCCCTCCGGTGTAACCACGCCAGAGGGCGGGCACCGGCGGGGCTCCGGGAGGGAATGGGCGGGGATACCGGGATAGGCCCCGCCCGTGGGCCGCCCCCCGCCCCTCGGCACCGGCTCGCCGCCGCCAGCAGGGCGGGGTGCGGCTCGGGGATGAAGTGGGCGGAGCGATCTGCCCTGGCCCCGCCCCTCGGGTCTGACCCCGCCCCTCGACCGCGCCCGGCCCGCGCCGCTGGATCCGAGAAAGGGGCGTGGCTTAAGGCGGGAGATGGGCGTGGCGAGCGGCTCTCGGCCCCGCCCTCCGCGTCTCGCCCCGCCCCCCGGCCCCACCCGGTGTGACGCAGCTCCGCGCGCCTACGTGCGTGCGTACGTGCGCGCGTACGTGCGTGCGCGGCCCCGCGGGCTGGCAGGACCCGGATCGGCGGCGGCGGCGGGAGCAGGAGCGGGGCCCGGGGGCCCACGGCCGCCATCACGGATTTCCTGTGGGACAAGCGCACCGGGCTGGCTGCGAGGACGGTGCGACGTGGGGCGGGGCGGGCTGGGCTGGGTAGGCCGCGGCCGGTGAGGGCGGCGCGGGGCGGGCCTGGCCTGCGGCTCCCGGCGGGGCCGCGGTGGAAATCGGCGGCCTGGGTGTTCCCGCGGGGGCGGCGGGGTCGGATGGCCCGGGGGGACCAGGTCGGGGCCTCCCCGCCGAGGCCGCCCCGCCCGAGGCCCATCTCTCCCGGTGTCCCGGTGCTTCCGGCCCCGCACGGCGGAGGCCCCGCCCGGCGCGGCCGCCATCGCCGTCCCCAGGCCGGTTGCAGCCGCGCTGCGGAACGCCCCAGTGCTCGTTCCACGGAGATCGGGGCTTGGCGGGCCGCCAGCGCCGCCTTCGCGCTCCCTTCGATCAGCGGCTGCAAACGGCGAGGCTCGGGGGGAAGCCGGGGCAAAGCCCCCGTGCGGGCGGGACCGAGCCCGTGCCGCCGGGTCACCCCGCGGTCGGGGCCGGTTCGGCCTGTCCGAGCCCTGCCGGTGATGTCAGCGCAGGGCGGGGACGGGCACGCAGCCGGGGGCATTTTGGATGGGGGAAATTGCCGCGGGAGCTTTTTGGGCAAAGCGAGCTCCGGCTTCTACTGTGGCCCTGGCACAGATTGCCCAAAGTAGCTGTGGCTGCGCCATCCCTGCGGTGTTTAAAGCCAGGCTGGACGGGCCTTGGGGCAACCTGGGCTAGTGGAAGGTGTCTCCGCACATGGCAGGGGGTGGGACTGGGTGAGCTTTAAGGTCCCTCCCAGCCGTTACCATTCCACGGTTCTGTGATTCGTGCTTGGAAGCAGAATAAGTGTGGGGAATGTTTGAGAGCTGTGGAGCACGGCTCGGCAGGGTCTGAGGGGCTGCACCCCCTGTGCCGTCTCACCTCGGGATCTGCTTGGCTCCAGCCCCTCGTGTTCCCCCAGAGGGTCTGCAGGGCTCTGTGGATGTCCCTTGGGAAGGGTGGGTTTGCTCCTGGGCGGTTCCCTGTGGGCAGAGGGACGCGTGTCCCAAATCTCCTGAGCTGGAAGGGATTCACAGGCATCAGCAAGTCCTGCTCCTGGCCTTGCAGAGGACACCCCAACAACCCCACCCTGTGCATCCCTGGCAGCGTTAGCCAAACACTCGTGGAGCTCTGGGGCCATGAGCAGTCCCTGGAGAGCTTCTTCATCCCTCTGGGGGAAGAACCTTTCCCTGATACCCGACCTAAACCTGCCCTGACACAGCTCCAGCCATTCCCTGGGTCCTGTCATTGTCACACAGAGCAGAGACCGGAGCTGCCCCTCCTGAGGAAGCTGCAGCCCCCTGAGATCTCCCCTCAGTCCCAGCTGAACAGACCAAATACCCCCAGCTGCTCCTCGTGTGGCCCCCCCAGACCCTTCCCCACCCTTTGTCCCCTCCCAGTGTAGCTGTCACTTGCTTGGCAGTAAATCTGAGGCATCTCGAGGAGCTGCTCTCTGGGTGTCCATTACTGCTGCACAGGCACTCTGGTGGTAGCCAGGGCTTCATTTTACCTTCCCTCAGTTCTCCTTGGTGCTGCTTCCCTCCTTCCTGGGGAGCTTAAAGAGAGAAGGTGCAAAAGCTGTTCCTGGAGCTGTGGACAGTAGAGATGGGTGTGAAGAAGGGTTATGAATCTGGGAAACAGAGCCACGGGGCAGGCACATGCCCTGTGGGTGCTCTCATTCTGTCCTGTGGGGCTCTGGGATCTGTCAGAGGTGCCTCCCCTCTCTCTCAGGTCCCCTGGCACTCACACATGCTGCTGGCAGCCTCCCTGCTCCGTGCTGGTTCCTGTCCCATGCAGCTGTTAATGCAGTCTGTGCCATCCCTGCGGGTGGCTCACAGGGTCCATGCCATCCCCACGGGTGGCTCCCAGGGTCCTGCTGTCCCCGCGGGTGGTTCACAGGGTCTTGCTGTCCCCATGGGTGTGTCACAGGGTCCATGCCATCCCCACTGGTGGCTCCCAGAGTCCTGCCGTCCCCACGGGTGGCTCCCAGGGTCCTGCCGTCCCCACGGGTGGCTCCCAGGGTCCGTGCCATCCCCACGGGTGGTTCACAGGGTCCTGCTGTCCCCATGGGGGTGTCACAGTGTCCGTGCCATCCCCGCGGGTGGCTCACAGGGTCCCTGCCATCCCCACAGGTGGCTCACAGGGTCCCTGCCATCCCCACGGGTGGCTCACAGGGTCCTGCCATCCCCACGGGTGGCTCCCAGGGTCCTGCCGTCCCCACGGGTGGCTCCCAGGGTCCTGCCGTCCCCCAGGGTGGCTCCCAGGGTCCGTGCCTCCCAGGGTTCCCAGGGTCCGTGCCATCCCCACGGGTGCCCAGTCCTGCTGTGTGCTCCCAGAGTCCTGCTCCCATGGGTGCTCCCAGGGTGCGCTCCCAGTCCCATCCCCTCATCCCATGGGTGGCTCCCAGAGTCCTGCCGTCCCCGTGGGTGGCTCCCAGGGTCCTGCCATCCCCACGGGTGGCTCCCAGGATCCCTGCTGTCCCCACGGGTGGTCCCAGGGTCCCTGTCCCACGGGTGGCTCCAGGGTCCTGCCATCCCCATGGGTGGCTCCCAGGGTCCCTGCCATCCCCATGGGTGGCTCCCAGGGTCCGTGCCATCCCCACAGGTGGCTCCCAGGTCCTGCCATCCCATGGGTGCTCCAGCGGTCCGTGCCATCCCCACGGGTGGCTCCCAGGGTCCGTGCCATCCCCACGGGTGGCTCCCAGGGTCCTGCCGTCCCCACGGGTGGCTCCCAGGGTCCTGCCATCCCCACGGGTGGCTCACAGGGTCCTGCCGTCCCCACGGGTGGCTCCCAGGGTCCTGCTGCCCCCACTGGTGGCTCCCAGAGTCCTGCCATCCCCACGGGTGGCTCCCAGGGTCCCTGCCATCCCCACGGGTGGCTCACAGGGTCCCTGCTGTCCCCGCAGATGCCGCACTCCCGAAGGTACCGCTCGTCGGAGCGCAGCAGCCGCGGCAGTTACCACGAGCGCTACCGGAGCCGCAAGCACAAGCGGCGGCGGACGCGGTCGCGGTCGAGCAGCAGCGAGCGGGACCGGCGGCACCGGCGGGAGGACAGCTACCACGTCCGATCCCGGAGGTGAGCGGGGCTCACAGCTGCCCTCCTGCACAGAATCACAGCAGTGCTGGGCTGGGAGGGACCTCTGGGGTCACCCAGGGCGGGTGACGCAGGGACACGTCCATGTGGGTTTGGGGTGTGTCCAGAGAGGGAGGCCCCATGCGCACCCTGGGCAGCTGTTCCAGTGCTCTGCCACCCTCCATGGGAAGAGCTTCTTCCTTAGAATGTGGTGTGTTTCAGTTTATGGCCATTGCTCCCCGTTCTGTCACTGGGCAGCACTGAAAAGAGCCTGGCAGCGTCCTGACACTTGCCTTGGAGATACTAATACGCAATAATGAGATTTGCTCTCAGTCTTCTCTTCTCCAGACTAACCAGGCCCATCTTCCACAGTGTCTGCTCATTAAGAGAGATGCTCCAGTGCCTTAATCATGGCCTAGTCATCCGTACTTAGCCAGGTTCTGTGTGACCTGGGCCTGCTCGGAGCTGTCACATCCTGGGCAGTGCTTGTCACCAAACCCCCTCACTCAGGGAAGCTTCCCTGTCTGAGCACCCAGGAGCTCCTCTGGCAGTGCCACTCCACCACCTGAACTGGGACTGAGGCCCCTGTGCAGTGGTGCCTTCAATGACCCAATGGGTGCCCTGTTTGACTCCCTACACACCCCACACTCCCAGTCAGACCAGTTTCCTTACTGGCTCAGCCCCGGTTTCCCACACCAGCGTCTCAGACGTCTCAATTCTTTAAAAATAATTTAATCTTGGTGCACTAACGAAATAACAGCTCTAGCTGGTGCCTTCAAGGAGGGGTCCTGAACAAAGGACCTGCTGAGCTTTTATCCCTTCACAGTCTCAGCACAGGAAGGTCTGGGGTCCTCAGCTGCGAGTGTCCCTCACCTGGCTGGGACACAGGGCCCTGTGTCCCTCCTTGTGCAAAGGGCTGGCAGTTCATGGCCTCTTGCTTTGGGCTCCCACCCCTCAGCTGACACTTCCCCTGGAGCTGCCAGCATTGAGTGAGACACCTAGAGCACCACAAAGTTTGGTGTTCCAAACATAACAAGGATGTGGAACTGTTGGAACAAGTCCAGAGAAGGCTGGGAATTTGTTAAGAGGACTGGGACACCTTCCCTATGGAGACAGGCTGAGAGAATTGGGGCTCGGAGAGTTCTCCAGCCTGGAGAAAAGAAGGTAGTGTGAAGACCTCACAACACCTTCCAGTGTTTAAAAGGGACCCACAAGGAAGCTGGTGAGGGACCCTCCATGGGGAACTGTAGTGATAGGGCGAGGAGTAATGGGTACAAATTGAAAGAGAGAAAATTCAGGTTCGATATTAGCAAGAGATTCTTCCCTGTGAGGATGCTGAGACACCAGCACACAGGTTGGATGTGGATACCCCAACCCTGGCAGTGTTCAAGGCCAGGCTGGCCAAGCTGATCTGGCCTAGTGGGAGGTGCTGATGATCTTTGAAGTCCATTCCAACCCCTCAACGTTCCCCTCCGCATGCCCTGCCCCAGCTACGACGACCACTCTGCAGACCGGAGGGCCTACGACCGGCGTTACTGTGACAGCTACCGGCGCAACGACTACAGCCGCGAGCGGGGCGATGCCTACTACGATCCCGAGTACCGACATTCCTACGAGTACCGGCGCTCCCGGGACCGCGAGGGCAGCTACCGCAGCTGCAAAAGCAGCCGGCGTAAGCACAGGCGGAGGCGGCGCCGCAGCCGGTCCTTTAGCCGCTCCTCATCGGTGAGTATCCTGCCGTGCCGTGCCTGCCCTGTAACCTTTCTCTCCCAGGTGCTGAGCTGGGTAAGTAGAAAACTCACTTTCTAACGCTCTCTCGGACTCGGCTTGAAGTGTGTGTTAGAGAAGTTTTTGATGCAGAGCGTTCCTGCCCACGTCCCTGTGCGCCGTGGCTGGCGCTGCCCTGTGCCAGCTGGGCACAGGTGGTTCACACCCTCTCTCAGTGTTGCCCGCTCAGGTGGGAAGACAGGAGCGCCCCGCAAGGCTGGCGGGTCCCCAGGGTGGTGCTGCATCTCCTCCTGTTCGGTGATGCTCATGGAGAGCTGTGTAGAAGCCCCAGCCAGGCAGGATTTGTGCAAGGCTCAAACAGCCAGCGCTCAGCTGGTCCCAGTCTGAGAGGGCCTGTGACAGGTGGCTTGCCCCTGTGATCCCTGTTTTGGGCTGTGGCAGGAAGCCCCATGCTCTGAGGGTTAGAACCTGCTCCAGAGCAGAATCCTCCTGGGGGGGCCCAGCTGGCGTGGGGTGTCATGTGAGGGGCTTTGCGGAGGAGCAGAGCTTTTGGACCACTCAGCTCAGGTGGAGGCAGAACCATCCCAGGCTCTTCCCGACAGCATCCCTGGCTTTCTCTTCTTGTCTGTTCTGCTGTTCACCTTCCACTTCTGTTAGACCCCAGACACGTTCTCTGCTCTGTGTGTGGAGCTCTCAGTGTTGTCTGGTCTGTTCTGGCTCTGTGTCCAGGGAGGGGATTGGGGGCTGGATTTGGGTCCCAAGTCTGCTGGTCGGTTGCTCCCAGATGTGGGAATACTTAGCTGAGGAACCAAAGGCAGGAATTTTCTCTTCTCTGGCGTAAACCTCTTATCTGCCTCATCCCAGGCTGTCCCTGTTCCCTGTTGGGCTCTGCTTCTCTTCTGGAAGTTAGTCCTTCCAGGATCAGCTTCTTTAGGGGAGGGTCTAGGAAGAAGTGTCCATCTTTCCCCAGGCAGTCACTGCAAACTTTCAGTTTTGGATGGATCGTTGTTTCTAGAGCTGCTTTTCTGAAATCTCGGAGTTCATCTTTCCCTGAGTGTCGGGGCCGGGGGAAGCTGTGTGGGCGGTTATTGCAGTGGGCTGGGGGTGCCTGTGGGGGCAGCCTGGGCTTGTGCAGGACCTCCCGGCACCCACCTCCTGCTGCCCTTGCTCTGCGGCGGCCGTGGGGCTGCCGGGAGCCCCTCCCCGTGGCCTCTGGCCCTCGGCGTGCTCAGGCAGTCCCCAGGACTCGAAGGCCAGTGCTGTTCCTCTCTGAGCCCCTGTGGGAGTGAGAGCAGCCAGCCCCTTCCATGCCCCTCAGCTTCCTCACTCTGACAGCTCTGCTGTCGCACTGGTTCGGGTTGGGGCTGTTTGTAGGTTCTTTTTTTTCTTATTTTTTTTCTTTTTTTTTTCTTTTTCTTTTTTTTTTCTATTTTTTTTTTTTTTGCTACAACGAAAAGCAAACTGTTTTTTTCTTTTCTGAGCTAGTGTGTTGTATCTTGACATGTTCCCTTGCAATATCCCTATCGTTATATATTCCTCTGTGCCGTATGAATTGGCTGGGAATCTCCTCCTGCAACCCCTCCTCAAACAACCATGTGAATTTCCAAACCAACCAATGCGTGACGCTGGCTGCTGCGCTGGTTTGAAAATCTGATTGGTGAATGATGAATTCCCTGTCTGCCTGGGCCAGCAGCGGAGTCGACAGAGCAGCAGAAGGGCCAAGAGTGTGGAGGACGACGACGAGGGGCATCTGATCTATCGCGTCGGCGACTGGCTACAAGAAAGATGTACAGCCAAATCGTAACATAATTTAGCTCTCTAGTTAAGCTCCCATCGCAGTCGCAGATCTGTCTTATCTTTCTGTTTCATTTTATTTTCATTGTTTATTAAAGAGAAACCCTCTCCTTTTCCTTCCCCTTTTGTTAAAGCTACGTTTATATTGTGTATTGTTACTGAAGTGCCAGGGAATTAGGGCAGCTGCCTTGTGCAGCCGGTGTCAGCCTTCCGCTGCTCCGGTCTCTCCAGCTGTGTGCAGGTTAGGTGTTGCAATGCATTCTCCTCTGCCCTGTGTATCGCTGCAGCCAGGTGCTGCTCCCTCTCTCAGCTCCTCCCCTCTCCTTCTCTCCCTCCCAGATGAGATTATCAGCACCCTGGGGGAAGGCACGTTCGGCAGAGTGGTGCAGTGCATGGATCACCGGAGGTAAGTGGGAAAAGGGGAGACCACAGCTGGCAACAGAGCCTTTGGGCACGACGTGAGAGCCTGGGGGTGAAAATCAGCCTCTTGGTTTCCAGTATCCTTTGCTGCTCCAGGCACTCACCCTCTTTGTGTTGTCCATGTGCTGGGGGAGGCTTCAGGGCTGTTTTGTAGGGAGGGAAAGGGCACAGCTTTGGTGGACACCTCTTGATAATAACCTGCTTGAGCAGGGGTGGGGAGCCTGGTGAGAAGGTCCCTTTCACAGGGTACAGCCCCTTACCCCCTCAGGGCTCACCTTGTGCTTTTTTCCTGTTCCTCCCACAGGGGTGGTGCACGTGTTGCTCTGAAAATCATTAAGAACGTGGAGAAATACAAAGAGGCTGCTCGACTGGAAATCAACGTGCTGGAGAAAATCAACGAGAAGGATCCTGAGAACACAAAGTGAGTGTGCTCTTGGTGTTCAGCAGGAAGGGCGGGTTTCAGGGCTGGGGTGGAAGAGGTGCTTGGTGTTGTGTGGTTGAATGTGATCCTAGGTAGTTTTGGAGGCATCTTGGCTTGCTGTGGGGTACAGACTGAGCGTGGAAAGGAGGAGCCTGGTGCAGGGGTGACACAGCTGAGCGGTGCCTGCAGAGCTGTTCCCAATTGGAATGTTTCTGTCAGTCTCTGTGTCAGGATGTTTGACTGGTTTGACTACCACGGCCACATGTGCATCTCCTTCGAGCTGCTGGGGCTCAGCACCTTTGATTTCCTGAAGGATAACAACTACCTGCCTTACCCCATCCACCAAGTACGGCACATGGCCTTCCAAGTGTGCCAGGCTGTGAAGTGTAAGTGTTGCCTGCTGCTCTCCCCCTGCTCTGGGCTGACCTGGGGAGCTGAGCAGGTTGCAGTTCTGCAACTAGTGGCCCAGAGCAACAAGTTTTTGCTGTGGTTCCGAGCATGAGCCTTCCTGCCCCTCTGGGAATGAATCCTCTTCATTTTCTGGTGCTTGTGGGCTGGCAGTAGCTCAGAGCACTCCAGCATCCACCCCTCTGCACCTTCTGGCGATCAATACAATAAATCCTTGTGCTTCTACTGAAGCATTGTGGCCTGGGCTTTGCCTGGCTGTTCACACCCAGGCTGAAACGCGGGTTAAAATGGTGCCAGTATGAGCAAACTGAATCATGATGGCTTTTTGGGGGCTGCAGCTTTGCACTGCTTCTGTCCCCTCACCCCAAGTCTCTTTGCTTCCTCAGTTCTGCACGACAATAAACTCACCCACACTGACCTCAAGCCAGAGAACATCCTCTTCGTGAACTCTGACTACGAGCTCTCCTACAACCTGGAAAAGGTAACACACTGCCTCGAGTTGGGTCTCCTCTTGCATTCTTGGTGTCCCTGACCTTACCAGAGGAGTCAGACACAGCCCTGGGGGTGTGGACTCCGTGCAGTCCTTCAGGGCTTTGCATGATCTGCCGGTGCTCAGGCAGTGCTAAGCGAGCCATGGTGACCCCAGGTGGAGCTGACTGGTGGGGGGAGCTTGTCTGGGGCTGAGCTGTGGGGCTGTCGAAGCTTTCCCCTCCCACGGTGCCCTCAGCTGTGTGAGGAAGGGGCTGGAGCTCCCAGGTGATGGATCCCCTTGTCCCCCGTGCAGAAGCGGGACGAGCGGAGTGTGAAGAGCACGGCCATCAGGGTGGTGGACTTTGGCAGCGCCACGTTTGACCACGAGCATCACAGCACCATTGTCTCCACCAGGCACTACCGGGCCCCTGAAGTCATCCTGGGTAGGTGCCACTGGGTCTCTGCCAGGGCAGGCCTGCCCTTTGAGGGCACTGGGTGCTGCCCACTGGGCTGGGGAGTGTTGGGCTTCCACATTGTTCAGGAGCTGGCCTGGGTTTGCCTTGGGAGATGTGAAGTGCTTTATTTAACAGCTCTGCAGTGCTGTTTCCTGGGAAGGCCATGGTTATGGCCCTGTCATTGTTCTGGGGTTGTTCTGCCTGGAGGAAAGGATGTTTGGGGGGGACCCTCTCATTCCCCACAACTTCCTGACGGGTATTGGGCTCTGCTCCCAGGAAACAATGGACAGGACAAAAAGGAATGGACATCAGGAGGAATTTGTCCCTGGAAAGGGTTGTCAGACATTGTAAGGGGCTGCTCAGGGAGGTGTTGGAGGCCCCATCCCTGGAGGTGTCCAGGGAATGGCTTGATGTGGCACTCAGTGTCCTGGTCTGGGTGACAAGGTGTGGGTATTGGTCACAGCTTGGAGTTGATCTTGAAGGTCTTTTCCAGCCTTGATGATTCTGTGATTATCAGCTGGTGTTTTGGCATTGCTGCCAGCTGGGCAGTATTTTGCCAGCAGAGTACCAGGAGCCTGGCTGGAATGGGATGTGTTCTTTCAGTTATTTATTTTTAAAAGAAAGAGGGATTTGGACTCTTGGGTTGTAACTGGATCATTTATTTAAACAACATTGTTTTTCAGAGCTTGGCTGGAGCCAGCCCTGTGATGTGTGGAGTATTGGCTGCATCATCTTTGAGTATTACGTGGGTTTCACCCTTTTCCAGGTGAGAATTGTGTTGTGTGGGTACTTCCCAAGTGGTGAGAGGATGCTGGCTGCTTCCCAGCACAGCCCCCAGGCCCCGGGACAGATGGGGGTCCCTCCATCACTGCAGTCTTGCAGAGACACCCAAGGTGTTGGCCAGGAAGGGGTTCTGGGTGGGGGAATACCCAGGGCTGGAGGCAGAACCACTGGAATCTATTCCATGCCTTCCCTTTACATTTCTCTCTCTCAGACACATGACAACCGGGAGCACCTGGCCATGATGGAGAGGATCTTGGGGCCAATTCCTTCTCGGATGGTCCGGAAGACAAGGTGAGCACTGCAGGTTTGCCAGCCCTCCTCTGCTCCATGGGCTGTGGTTCTCCCTGGGGGATCCCACTGGGGCTGCACCTTGCTGCTGCTGCTGCAGGGTGTGTTGTGCTCAGGTGTAACCTGCTCCCACCTGTTACTCTGCCAGGAAACAGAAATATTTCTACCACGGCCGCTTGGACTGGGATGAGAACACCTCAGCTGGACGCTACGTCCGGGAGAACTGCAAACCACTGCGGGTAAGGCAGCTTGGCCCCTCCTCGGATTCTCCTCTGGGCAAGCTTGGGCCAGCAGAAGGGTCAGACTAGTGACTTTCTCAGGGAGCTTTGGTCATCCCAGGTGTAGGAAGCTGAGTTTAATCTGAAGTGGAGGACAAGGAGAGCACGGAGAGTTCAGGAAGTGCCTGGGAAAGGGAGGGTGTGTGAAAACCTGTCAGTTGTGGACAGAGGAGCACAGAGTTCAGGTCCAGGCTGAGTGATGGTCTGAACAAACCAGCCTTCCCCCAGCTTAGCCTGTCAGCTCAGAGAACACCCCAGGACAGGGTGTAGCTTCCTTGAGTCTCACCTTCCCCCTGCACCTCGCAGCGATACCTGACCTCGGAGGCCGAGGACCATCACCGCCTGTTCGACCTCATCGAGAGCATGCTGGAGTACGAGCCGTCCAAGCGTGTCACCCTGGCCGAGGCCCTCAAGCACCCCTTCTTCGACATGCTGGGCATGGAGCCCAGCACAAAAATGTGGGACTCGAGCCGGGACATCAGCCGGTGACGCCACAGGTGCCAGCCAGCCCTCGGATTCTAGCCCCCGTGGAGGCCTGTGTGATTTCTATTCAGACACTTGGTGCTTTTTTTTTTTATACATGAGATGAACTTCCTGGACACGTTTGTAAAGCTGTTAATATGTGAGATACTGTAAATAGCCCAGATTCTCTGTCGGCCTCGGAGCACCACGGGCCTGACCTGCTGTCGCTGCTGCCGTTCTCGTGAGCTGAGGGGGCCTGTGTGTCCGTGCTGTAAATACCTCTCGTCACGTGTTGCTTTGTCTCCTGTTCCTGCCCTCCTTGGTGTAAATACTCCAGGACTCGCAGCTCTCTGTAGCTTATCTGTTTCCTTGTAAGTTATGGAACTGGTGGGACTGCATGGGAATTATTTTTTGGATCAATGTCATAGCCCATCCCCACACCAGAGTTTTATAAGAATTTTGTACAGTCTTTGTGAAAAATAAATATGAAGTGAATAAAGCACCTGGTCTGGGTTTGGCCCAACGGCAGCTGATCCTGGGGCTGTTTTGCTGTGCCCTGTGTGGGGAAGGAGAGGGTTGAAAGGAGCTTTGTGGTTCAGGAAACCAGCTCTATCCACCTGCACCATTCCTCCCAAGTCTACACTGAGTAGGAGCCCCTCAGGGCTGCAGCTGGACCTGAGTAGCTGCTGGTGTGGGGGCAGAAAACCAGGGGCTGGCCGTTTCCTTGTGCCCTGGGTCCAGTGTTGTGGTGGGAGGCAGAAAAAGGACAGTGGGGCCCTCAGCCAGGTGTTCTCTTACCTGAAGAAACAGCTCAGCCTTAGTTAGGGTGGAGCCCTGGCTGCTGGTGGTGGCTGTTGGAAAAGGGGTGTCAGGAGCCCACATCCAGCTGTCCTACACCCACCCCAGGGCTGTCTGTGTCCTTTTGGCTCTCCCCAGCTCTGCAGGGAGGCTGGGCCTTGGTTTGTGCTGTTCCCTGGGCACTGCTGGGGCTGTGTCACAAATGGCACAGGGGAGAGTCTCACTGGGGTGTGGGTGCTTGACCCTCTGCTGTGGCACTGTCAGGCTGTGCCAGGCTGTGCTGGCCCTGCCACGCTCTCACCGTGCAGAGGGGAAAGGAAATGTCTGGTTTCACCTGGAGTGAGCGTGGGGGAGTCTCGGGCAGGGTGACACTGAGGGATCTCCATGGGATTTCCCAACTCCCCGAGCCTGGGCTGAGAGCCCTCACCTGCCTCCTGTGGCAGCAGGGGCAGGTCCTGTCCCACTGCCCGTGTACCCAGCCCTACACTGAGGTCAGAGGAGAATTAAATCAACTGAGTCATGCCTGTGGTCGTAGACATCAGAAAAATAACAACCTCACACTGGTGTCCAAAACTCAAATCCACAGCTTCTACTCCTACCTGGAGCAGCTCCAGGCTTGGGTTGAGGTGAGAGCTCACCTGTGGGATTCATGTGTCACTCTCAGTCTGTTCAGAGGCTGAAGTTCATTTTTAGGAGGGGACAGGGCAGGGACGGGTGCGTGTCGGCTCCTGGGATGCTGAGGAATCCCTGTTCGGGATGGGGTCAGTGTGCAGTCCACGGGCAGCTGGAGTGGATGGATTTGGGGATTCCTATAAATAACTGCTCCAGGAGACACAAGAGAAATTCCCCAAGTGCTCGGCGTGCCGCGAGTCCCTCCATGGCTGTCGGATGGGCTCGGTGACAGCTGCTGGAGTGGCCCCCGCGACCCCTGGGTAACGTCTGGGGGCTGCGCAGAAAATGGGCAAAACCCTGCCCGGGGTGAGAGCAGTGGAGATGCAGCGCGGCTCGGAGGGGAGGTCCCGGGGGACACGCAGGAAGCAATGGCTGTGCCCGTGAGGTCCGCCAGACCCGGAATCACAGGAGACCTGGGCCGCACCGGGGGCCTGGGGTGTAGCGATGAGCGATGGTGCCCGGGGTCTCCTGCGGGGGCGATGGGCGGGATGGTGCCCGTGGGGTCCCCTGGGGCGGGGGCGATGGGCGATGGGTGCCCGGGGTCACTGGGGCGGGGGGGCGGTGGGCGACATGGCGCCTGGGGGGCCGCCTGAGGCGGGGCGGTGGGCGATGGGTGCCCGGGGGTCACTGGACGGGGGCGGTGGGCGAGCGGGTGCCTGGGGGCCTGAGCAAGGGCGATGGTGCCCGGGTCACTCAACAGGGCGGTGGGCGATGGGTGCCCGGGGGTCCCTGGGGCGGGGGGAGTGGCGGGGGGGGGGGCGATGGGCGCGCCGCACGTGACCCCGGGACACGTGGCCGCGTCACGTGCGCGCCCCACCCGGCGCGGCCCCGGCGCGTGCGCAGCGGCCCCCTGCGGCGGGGTCTCCCCGATGACGTCACGGTGCAGCGGGACCAATCAGCGGCGGGGAGGGGCGGGGCCTGGCGGCGGCGGCGGCGCCGGTCCCGCGGGTCCAGCGCGCTCCCGCTCCCGCTCCCGGTCCCGGCCCGGCCATGGCCCAGCGCGGCGGCCCCGCGGTGCTCCCGGACAACCCCTTCCAGGACCCCGCGGTGCTGCAGTCCCGGCCCGGCCCTGTGCTGGATGGCTACAACCCCTTCGAGAACGACGCGGTGAGCGGCGGGGCCTGCCCGGAGACCGGGGCCTGCCCGGGCACCGACGCTTCTTCCCGGGCACCGGAGCCCTCCCCGCTGCCGGCGCGGTCTCACTGCTCTCCTGTTCCCCTGCAGCAGCCGCCGCCGCCGCCGTTCCAAACCCCTTCGGTAGCGCCGCCTCCTCCGGTACCGGCGGCCGCGCAGCCCCCGCGGAAGGCGAGTCCCACCGAGCCCCGCAACTACGGCTCCTACGGTTCGCAGGTACGGGGGGAGGCGCCGCCAGGCTGGGCGGGCCGGCGGGACACGGGCGCCGGCGGGAGCCCAGGGTTTGTGTCCCCCCCTCCGCAGGCCTCGGCCGCCGCCGCCACGGCGGAGCTGCTGAAGCGGCAGGAGGAGCTCAACCGGAAAGCGGAGGAGCTGGACCGGCGGGAGCGGGAGCTGCAGAACGCGGCCCTCGGCGGTTCCCAGAGTGAGTGCCTGCGGGGCTGGGGAGGGACGGGCCGCCCTCGGAGCCCTCCTGGCTCCTCCTCACCGCCTTCCGTCCGCAGCGAGGCTCAACAACTGGCCCCCGCTGCCGTCCTTCTGCCCGGTGAAGCCCTGCTTCTACCAGGACATCCCCGTGGAGATCCCTGCTGACTTCCAGAAAACTGTTACAACCATGTACTACCTCTGGATGGGTGAGTTTGCCAGGGGCACCTCGGGGCAGACCCTGGGAGGAGGTGGAGGAGTGAGTGTCCTGAGCTGCTGCTCTGGGGATATTGGGACGAGCAGGTGGCCACGGGGGTTGGGGGAGCCCGGCTCAGGCTCCTGAGCGCTGTCCTCTCCCTCAGCCAGCACCATTGCTCTCTTCCTGAACTTCCTGTCCTCGCTCGCCTGGTTCTGCGTGGACCCCTCGTCCGGTTCTGGGTTCGGCCTCTCCATCCTCTGGGCTCTGCTCTACACGCCCTGCTCCTTCGTCTGCTGGTATCGGCCCATGTACAAAGCTTTCAGGTGTGTCCCTGAGCCCCGTGCACCTGCTCTGGGGGCCTCTGGCTCTGCGGGATGTGGTGGTTCCACCCCGAGCTCCCCGTTCCCCCCACGTGTCCTGCTTTAAGGAAGGTTTTAAGAGTTTTCTTCTGTGGCCTAACCTCGCCCATCTCTTCCTCCCAGGAGTGACAGTTCCTTCAACTTCTTTGTCTTCTTCTTCGTCTTCTTTGCCCAGAACGTGATGTATGTGCTGCAGGCCATTGGCATCCCAAACTGGGGATTCAGGTGCGCCATGTGCTGACCCTGGAAAGGCAAGAGGTGGGTGGGGAAGAGGGAACCCGGGAGCAGCAGCCTCTTGTTTTGCAGTGGCTGGATCCTGGCCCTGATAGCGCTGCGGACTAACACAGCCGTGGCTGTGATGATGATCCTGGTGGCCTTGTGCTTCACGGCAGTGGCTGTGTTGGGGATCATTATGCTCAAAAAGGTGGGTTAGGATCAAAGCCTGTGGCCAGAGCCCTCCCTTTGGGGGAGGTTTGGGCTCTCACAGCTCTGTTTATGGAGCCCCAGCCCTGACCCCCAGCCTGCTCCCACCCTGCAGATCCACTCTCTGTACCGCCGGACGGGCGCCAGCTTCCAGAAGGCTCAGGAGGAGTTTGCAGCCGGGGTCTTCTCCAACCAGGCCGTGCGCACGGCCGCGGCCAACGCCGCTGCGGGCGCGGCCACCAATGCCTTCCGTGCGCCGTAGCCGCGCGGGAGCCCGGCCCTGCCTCCCCGGCGCACGCGGGCTCTTCCTGAGGAAGAGGAAATCCGAGTTGCACTTTCACTGGATCCCCGCGCGTCTGCATCAGCTGTCAGAGGCTGCCTCATCCCAGCTTGGAAGTGCTGGTGCCTGAATCGTCTGCTGCTCCTAACCCCCTTTCCTCACGGACAGAGGCTGTTCTGGTTTGTGCTGGTCCCCTCCCCTCAGCAGACTGGGGGGAGCAGGGTGGGAAGTGCTGCGGCTGAGCCCTGAGCCTGCCATCGCCCTCCCTTCCAGCACCAGCTGCTGGGGGCAGGAGCCTCCTCCAGATGGCTGGAATGCTGCTTCCAGGGACTGGAATGGTCACTTGCCTTCCTTGTGCTCTCCTGTTTCCCCACCTGGTGATGACACTTGTGTGCCCTGGGGTTTGGAGGATCCCCTGCCCCTGTGTGCCCAGGAACCCCCATGCTCTGCCAAGAACGTCATCCCCCTCTTCCTCCTGGGGCTTGCTCCAATGGGATGAGGATGAGGCTGGTGCTGTCCCCAGGGTGTCTTGTCCTTTTGTCCTGTCCCTTTCCCCATCCTCTCCCTCTGTCCAGGCACAGGGACGAGGAGAGCAGGGCAGGGACAGGCAGTGCTCAGGCAGCTGCTGCCTGTGGGGATCCTGCCTTTAGCCCGTGTGGACCCCAAAGCCAGGCTGGGTGTCGAGGAGCAGCCCTGGTGTTTACACAGCTCCCCCCTTGCCTCCAGGGAGGGGTGAACACCTCCTCCAGTCCCCTTCCCCACCCGCTTTCAGGACTGTGACCCCTTGCTCCCCCCAGCAGCCTTCAGCCAGGGCCTTCACCCTCCTCGGGGGCTGAGCCAGTCCCCGTGTGCAGCCCCCTTACCTGCCCTCTGTCCCCTGTCCCGGTGTCCCTGGGCATCCCCAGGATAGGTCTCATGCATTCTGCTTTGCCCCATCTCCTCTCGGATGCTCCCGGTTTGTCCCTGCAGCTCCGGGGCTGGCGAGAGGCTTTGTGCCTTCAGCTGTGGGGGCCGGTGCCCGCCCCGTCCCGCTGCGGCGAGGGCTCCTCTGGGGGTCCCCGCCTCCTTCGCTGCTCCCCGTGTGCTGTTCCCCGACCGCCTCCCGGTTTATTTAAGGAATAAATGAAGGTTCACTCAGTTCCTTCGCCATCTCCGTGCGCTGACCGGGGCTGGGGGGAGCGGCGGGGCTGGGGCCGGTGTCGGAGCTCTCGGGGGTGGTGTGGGTGGACTACAGCTCCCGTCGTGCCGCACAGGGGCGGCCCCGGGGCGGGCGCGGCCAAGCAGCCAGCGGCGTGTGGGACCGTCCCCGCAGCTCCCGGCGCTCCGCCGCCCGCCTCCAGCTGCGGCCCCGGGCATCCCGGAGGGCGCGGCGGCGGCGATGCTCGGCCGCAGCCTCCCACCGGCCCGGCGTCCCCGCCCGCCGCTCCGCGCGGCGCCGGGGCTGTGGTGCGCGGGGCGGACAGACCGCCGGTAGCCGCCCGCCCCTACCGGTACCGGCGCGGCAGCGGGACCCGGCCCTGCGCCCGCCGCCCGCGGAGGATGCTCCGGTCCGGACCGCGGCTCCCGCCTGCTGGCGCTGCCCCGGGGGCCGCGTCCCGGGCGGCGGTTCTCGGACCCCGCGGGGCGGGATGATCCCCCAGCGGGGGCCCGGCGCTCCACCGACGGCCAGGGAGGAGGCGGCGGTCCCGGGGCCGCGCTCCGTCTCCGGCCGGCGGTTCTAGGCCGGCCCCGGCCTGGGTGTGCAGGGACTGGCGACGCCGGTTCTGTTCTCCGCGGAGCTTCTGGCGGCCGTGGCTCCGCGTGGCCGTGGGCGCTGCCCGAGCCCCCCCGCCCGGGGCAGTGAAGAGCCGCCGTCAGCATCCTCCGGGAGGCGAAAGGTGGAGCCCGGCCCGTTCCCGCAGAGCGGCTGCTCCCGCTCTCCGCGGTCCTGGCGCGGTGCCGCCGGCTGCCCCGGGGCTCCGGGGCCGGCCCCGAGCCGCCGCCCGCCGCGGCCATGCCCTCCCCCACCGACTCCAGCCGCTCGCTGACCGGCCGCAGCTCCCGCAGCCTCACCCACCTCCGCCTCCAGCGCACCTGGCTGCAGGTCCTGCTGGTCCTGGGTCTCGTCCAAGCCATCCTGGGCGTCCTCATCGTCACCTTCAGCCTGGTGGCGGCCACCATCACGCCCTCCACCAAAATCCGTCACTCCTGCCCGTCCTGGGCCGGCTTCTCGGTGAGTGCGGGGCCGGGGCGGTGCGGGGAGGGGGCTGCACTGCTCCCTGGGGGCCGAGCTTGCCGCCGGTCCCAGGGGAGGGCAGCCCCGCTGCTCCCCCACCCTCTGCCCGTGGCTGCCGCGGTGCATTGTGGGAGAATCCCAAGGGCTCCCCCAGGGTGACTCTGTGAGGGGTGGGGACCCCCGAGCCGTGCGGGGGGACTGTCCGGGGTAGGCGTTGAGGTTTGCAGGCACGGGCAGGGAGTGGTGTGGGTGCACCAGAGAGACGACAAGGCCGGGTCCGGGCAGCGATGGGGGCTCTGTTCTGTCTGCTGCATGTTGGGGTGAGAGCAGCACCCGGGGTCCCCCATGGTGACCCTGCAGCACGGATCCTGGCCTGGGTTTGCTGCCCAGCCAGAGCAGCCCGCAGTCCCCAGGCCCTGAATCAGCAGTTTCTCCCATCTTGTGGCGCCAGGGCTGCTCTTACAGCCCTGCTGCTTCTGGGCTGGCTCCAGGCCTGCAGGGATCGGGGGGCTCTGCCCGTGGGCAGGGGCTGCTCGTGGCCCCACCGCCTAGCAGAGCCTCCTCCCTGTGCTCACCCCGGGGCTTGTGCATCTGCAGCTGGCACTGTCCGGGCTCGTCGGCATCATCTCCTGGAAGCGGCCGCTCACCCTGGTGGTAGGTGTTGGGGGGGACACCCTTCCGCGGCCGCGGGAGCCCAGGATGGGGAGGCCGAGCAGCCCCTGGCTCTCCCGGCTGCGCGGCCGCGTGCGCTGGCTCCCTGCCCCGCAGCCCTGCGCAGCCGGCAGCCCCTCTCCTCCCGCTGCAGATCGCCTTCTTCACGCTGCTGTCGGTGCTGGGCGTCATGCTGAGCCTCGCCGGCTCCATCCTGTCATGCCAGAACGCGCAGCTGGTGAAGACCCTGGAGGCCTGCGAGAGGGTGAGGCTGAGCGGGGGCAGCTCCAGCGCCCCCCTACTCCCCCGAGCCTCCATGCGTGGCTTGTCCCTGGCTGAGGGGCTCTGGGGACACAGGGAGCTGCAGAGCTGGGGTCTGGTCCTGGGATGTGCTGGTGGCTCTCAGGGGACAGCACGGCATCCAGAGCTTTCTCACAGTGTTTCCTGTCCCCAGGAGAGGGACTCGTGTGTCTGCTGCCAGGCCCGCTCGGAGCCCCCACCCGCCTCCTGCAGCCAGCAGAGCGAGATGCTGACCATGTTTCCCAACCCCAACTGCCGGAGCATCCGTGTGGCTCTCAAGGTGGAGGACCAGGGGGATACGAGGGCTCCCTGGCAAGCGGCCGCACACCCGGCCATGCTCTGCGGGCTCTGCAGCTCACCCCACTGCTCCCCAGGATCTCCTCTTCAGTGTCT
Organism: Eopsaltria australis; assembly: GCA_034509425.1. Lineage (NCBI taxonomy): Eukaryota > Metazoa > Chordata > Aves > Passeriformes > Petroicidae > Eopsaltria > Eopsaltria australis. The sequence goes on along the minus strand of JAVTVJ010001492.1, from coordinate 224,093 downwards.
GTGGCTTGACCATCTTCTCCACCATCATCTGCACGCTCTCTGCTGTCGTGTGCTGCATCCAGATCTTCTCCCTCGACATCGTCCACGTGGTGAGTCCCAGCTCTGGCCCAGGAGCAGATGGGGTGGGGAGCAGCACCCCCAGGCTGGGGTGGTCCCTGGGGTGCCAGGGCTGGACCTGGCCCCAGCCAGGTGCAGATTAAAGCTCAGGATGCACATGCCTTGCTGGATCTCTGGGCAGGAGGTCTCAGCTCTCCCTTCTCCCCTCTCCCTGCAGCTGGTCCCACAGCGCTCGAGCTCTGTGACATTGGAATGCACGTCCCCACCTGACACCTTTCTGCAGAGCATGATGGACTTCGAGGAGTTTGTGCCCCCAGTGCCACCGCCCCCCTACTACCCACCTGAGTACACCTGCAGCTCCGAGACAGATGCGCAGAGGTACCAGCTGGGAGCAAGGCTGGCAGGGTGTGAGGGCCTGTATGCTCCCAAACCGGGCTTGTCCCACCCAGTGTGGCTTTTCTGCTCTTTACCTCCACAGCATCACCTACAACGGCTCCATGGACAGCCCCGTGCCCCTCTACCCAACCGACTTCCCTCCATCATACGAGACTGTGATGGGGCTGCGGGGAGACAGCCAGGTGGGGGCTGTGGGGCCGTGGGCAGGGGAGGCCGGCCAGGGTGGGCTCCTGCTCAGCTGAGCCCTGAGCGTGCTGTCCCACAGGCCACCCTGTTTGACTCGCAGCTGACAGACGGCTCCCACGCCTGCACCTGCGACCGCGTCCCCTCCATTGTGCTCAGCGGAGAAGGTGAGGGTTCCCCTGGCACGGGCGATGGCACAGGGGCCGTAGCAGGTCCAGCTCTTCCCGACAGCTCTTCAGCGATGCCCGTCCTCTCCTTGCAGTATCCATGGACAGCGGCTCCCTGATCATGTCCGAGATCATGGACATCCCCGGGGACAGCAGCCCCTCGGAGGACTCGTGCCTGCTGGAGCTGCAGGGCTCCATGCGCTCCGTCGATTACGTCCTGTTCCGCTCCATCCAGCGCAGCCGCGCCGATTATTGCCTGAGCGTGGACTGCGTGCAGTGCAGCCACCACGCGCGCAGCCCCACGCTGGGCTTGCAGGGCCCCTTCGAGGAGACGCCGCAGCCCCGCGTGCGGGGCGAGCGATCCTATTCCTGCTCCACCGCGGAGCCCGGCCACGACGGCATCTTGGTGGGGGGAGCCGTCACCCACAGCTGCAACCGGCTGGCGGGGCTGGCGCGCTGCGCCGGGCCCTGCTTCCCCGAGGTGCGGCTCAAGGACAAGGGCTCCTCGCTGCAGGGGCGCGGGGGTGGCCGCCCCACGGACTCCGGCGCCGGCCGCCCCGGACACCCTCGGCGCAACAGCGAGACCTCCTGCCCCTCGTCCCCAGCCCCGGGGCTGGCCCCGCGCCCGCTCCTGAGGTCACACAGTGACCCCGGCGTCCCGATGGCCGGCCATGCTGGTAGGTGACAATGACCGTCAGGACGGGACGGGCGTGTGGCAGCGTCTGTGCAGTGCAGCAGGGATGTGCCGCTGGGTCTGGCTGTGTTTTAGTGGGGCCGGATGGGATTAGAGCCAGTCTAGGGGGGAACGGGGGCAGCAAGGGAGGTCTGCCGGCCCTGGAGCTGGGGGGTGCTTGGGGGTTGCGCTGCCTGGGGTCTGCACAGCTGCTGAAGCCTGAGGGCTCTCTCTGCTCCCAGCAGATTTCAGGGAAGTACTTTATACCAAAGCTCTGGAGGACACTGTGTCCGACTCCTCCGCCGATACAGGTGAGGGCACTGGGATGTACTGGGATAGAAAGGGGGCATGGGGTGGGGTGTCTGTAGCCCTCTGGGGATTGAACTCACCCTGCTGGGCCTGGGACAATGGGGACCAAAGGTGGGACTGCTCCTGCTCACTGGGGATGGGAGACAGCAGGACCCCAGGCCTGTGGGGATAGGTCTCCTGGGAGCAGTGTCCTAGGGTCTGACAGTAGGGACAGGCCCATCAGAACAGTTGTGTCCCAGGTCTGGGACACAGCAGTGTCCCAGGTCTGAGGGCAGGGATGGGTCTGTCAGAGCAGTGTCCCAGGTCTGATGATGAGGATGGATCCATCAGAGCAGTGGCCCAGGTCTGTCAGAGCAGTGTCCTGGGTCTGTCAAAGCAGTGTCCTGGGTCTGTCAGAGCAGTGTCCTGGTTCTGACAGTGGGGACAGAGCCACCAGAGCAATGTCCCAGGTCTGATGATGGGTATGGATCTGACAGAGCAGTGTCCTGTGTCTATCAGAGCAGTGTCCTGGCTCTGACAGTGGGGACAGAGCCATCAGAGCAGTGTCCCAGGTCTGACAGTGGGGACAGAGCCATCAGAGCAGTGTCCTGGGTCTGTCAGAGCAGTGTCCTGGTTCTGACAGTGGGGACAGAGCCATCAGAGCAGTGTCCTGGGTCTGTCAGAGCAGTGTCCTGGGTCTGACAGTGGGGACAGAGCCATCAGAGCAGTGTCCCAGCTCTGACAGCGCTCACCCCGCAGGGCTGTGCTCTGAGGCCTGCCTGCTCCGCCGTTCCCACTGTGACTCCCCGCCGCTGTTCCGGGCTGGCTCGGTGGGGAAGAACAAGCTGCCACCCTGCAAGAAGGTGCCACAGCAGCTGTCAAAGACAACCACCCGCTCCCTGGGGGACCTCAAGGGCTACAGGGGCACCCGCGGGCTGGTGGCCAGGTTCCTGCAGAGACCCAAGCGCAGCCTGGCAGCTGGCATGGAGGTGTCTGGGCACAGCTTCCACGGGCACAAACAGGTGGGTTCTGGAAGCCACAGGGGATGGGCAACTCCTCCTTCCCAGAGAACTGCCATCCACATTCTCCCTCTCCATCAGCACCTCCACCCTGGCCTTTCTATGGTTTCCCTTCCCTGCCACACCCCCATTGTGTCGGCACCCTGGCTGCAGGCAGAGCGTTCTTCCGGAAGCCCTGTCCTTGCCCAACCCTTCCTGGGGGGCAGCTCCTTTTCCTTAATCCCCACTGGAGCCACGGGTGGGAAAATCACGCCTGTTGCAATGGCTTTGGCTTTGCCCCTGAGTCACTGGGGGAAGTTGCTGGGACATCCCGGCAACTCAGCTTTTTGGGACGCTGGAGACCTTGCGCAGCCCGGGAGGCCCTGACGGGAACAAGCCTGTCCCAAATGCCAGTGCGGGCATGTGATGCACGCCTCTGCCATCCCTGTCACCTCTGTCCTCCTGCCCCGTGTGCCGCCTGGCTGCACTGGAGCATGGAGGGTTGAGCACGGGGGGGTGAGTGCGGGAGGGTGCGATGGGCAGGGGTTCCGGGGGCAGGGGTGTCACGGGCAGGGCTGCCATCCCTGTGGCTGCAGCCTGTCCCCATGGGTTGCAGGTTCCCTGGAGTGCCTGGACCGGCGCAGAGCGGCCCCACGAAGGAATCCACCTGCAGAGCTGCGGGGACCTGAGCTCCACCTCGTCCCTGCGGCGGCTCCTGTCCACGCGCCGGCTGGAGCGCAGCCGCCCCCGGAGCCTCAGCGGCACCTGCAAGGAGAGCGCGCTCTGAGGACACGGCCCCCGCAGGGACCCTCCGGTGCCCGGTGTGGAGAGGGCTCCCCGCTCTGGGCTCAGCCCTGGACATTGCTCGGACACTGCTGCTGCCCTAGTGGGGCTGGGCCCTGCGCTGCCGCCCCGGGGGCTCGGCTGGGCCCCTTCCCCAAACGGGGCTGGGGTGAGGGGCTGGTCCCCTGGGGTGTCTGCTGGGGGGCCGGGACGGCCGTGCCTGTCCCCTGCCCTGTCTGGGATGGCTATGCCTGTTCCTTGCCCTATCCCTTGTTCTGGACATGCCTGTCCCTTGCCCTGTCCCTTGTGCCAGCTGTGCCTATTCCCCGGGATGGCCATGCCTGTCCCCTGCCCTGTCCCACGTTCCGGCTGTGCCTGACCCACACACTGGCCATACCCTGTCCCCTGTGCCAGCTGTGCCTGTACCCTGGCGTGGCCGTGTCAGTCCCCTGCGCCGGCCGTGCCTGTCCCCTGCCCTGCCCCCTGCACTGGCCGTGCTGTCCCTTGCCCCGTCCCTTTGGCTGGCTATGCTGGCTTGATCCCCGGTCACCTGTGCCAGCCATGCCTGTCCCCTCCACTGGCCGTGCCTGTCCTCTGCCTTGTTCTTTTGGCTGGCTATGCTGGCTTGATCCTCAGTCCCCTGTGCCAGCCGTGCCTGTACCCGAGGCCGACCTTGCCTGTCCCTTGCGCTGGCCCGGTCCCTGGCCTCCCGTGCCAGCGTGCCCGTACCCCGGAACTGCCATGCCTGTCCCTTGCCCTGTCCCCTGAGCTGGCTATGGCTGTCTCCTCTCCAGCCCCTCCGTCCCGCCCGGTCCCGGTGCCGGTGCCCCGCGCTGGCCGTGCCGGTTCTTCCCCTCCCCGCCCGGCTGCGCCCGGGCCGCGCTGCGGGGCCGGTCCCGCGGCCACTGCCCCTCGCTAGAGACCGAATAAAGGTGGTCGCCACCGCCCCCGGGGCCGGTGTCACGGGGCGTGCGGGCGGGACGGGGCGGGGCGGGCGGTCAGCTGACCGGTCACGGGGTGCCGGCTCCCCGTTTCCCGGTGGCGGCTCCGCGGGACGGGGCGGCCGGGGCTGCCGGGGCGTGGGGAGGGAGCTGGGAGGGGACCGGGACCGGGACCGGGACCGGGGCCGGGGCCGGGGCCGCGGCCGGGGCCGCCTGTGCCTCCCGGGGAGGGGAGCGGGGAAGCGACCCCGCGCCCGTGCGGTTCTCCCGGTTCGGGTTCTCCCGGTTCCCGGTCCCAGCACCGGTGCGGGGGAAGGGCCGGGGCCGGGCCCGCCCAGGATCGGTGCCGCTCCTGCACCGGGTGTGGGCGGAACCGGCTGCCCGGGCGCCCTTAAAGGCGAGGCCGGTGGCGGACCCGGTGCAGCCGGGCCGGCTCCGAGCGCACCGGGAGCGGCGGGGCCATGGGGGCCGGCGGTGCCCTGTGCTGGCGGCTGCTGCTGGTGCTGCTGGCCGTGCACCGGGCCGCAGGTGAGCGAGGGGGGCCCGGGGGTTCCCTGTGGGTGGAGGGGACAGGGGTCCCCGCGCGGCCTGGGACGCCCGGTGGACCGGAATGGGACGGGAGAGAGAGGGAATACCTTGGGAGTCCGTGGCTGGGGATGCCCGGGAGTTGTCTGGGGGTCCGGAGGCAGCGTGGAGCTCGGTGCCCGGGATGTGGGGACTGGCAGGGACTCGTCCCCGAGGCTGCCCCCACCACCCTCCCGTGCTCCCCAGGCGCCCGGCCCTGCAGCCCCAAGTACTTCGGCCGTGATGCCATGGTCTGCGTCTGCAATGCCACGTACTGTGACACCGTGGACCCCCTGGTCCTGCCAGCCCCCGGTTCCTACATCAAGTATGAGAGCAGCAAGGCTGGCAAGCGGCTGGAGCGGAGCGAGGGGAAATTCCAGCGCAGGCTCTGCGCCCCAGGTACTGCCACGGGTGGCAGGGATGGGATGGACCCTGCTGCAACCCACCATCACCCTGGGCTCCCCTCCCTGCAGATGTTGTCCTCACTCTGGACACGACGCAGCGGTTCCAGAGGGTGAAGGGTTTTGGTGGCTCCATCACCGACGCGGCCGCCATAAACATCCTGTCCCTGCCGGAAAAAGCGCAGGATCACCTGCTGCGCTCGTACTTCTCTGAGGAAGGTAGGACACTGGGGTGGGGTGGTGACAGGGACCATGGTGCCAGCAGGTCTTGGAGACCTCATGTCCCACTGTGCCTGGCAGGGCTGGAGTACAACCTCATCCGGCTCCCCATGGCCAGCTGTGACTTCTCCCTCCATGCCTACACCTACGATGATGTCCCCTACGACTACGAGCTCACCCACTTCAGCCTGCGAGACGAGGACACGAAGCTGAAGGCGAGCGGTGGGAGGGAGCAGGGTGGGGTGGAGGGTCACAGGGGCTGAGCTGAGTCAGCCCCTCCACCTCCTCCTGCAGATCCCCCTCCTTCACCGAGCCTCGGCCATGAGCAAGCGGCCCCTGTCACTGTATGCCAGCCCCTGGACCTCCCCCAAGTGGCTGAAGACCAGCGAGTCCTATGTGGGGAAGGGGACACTGAAGGGGCAGGCAGGGGACAGGTTCCACAAGACCTGGGCCAAATACTTTGTACGGTGAGGAGTGGCTGGGGCTGGGGGACCAGGGGGATACCTGGGGGACCCTCAGTGGTGGCACTGGGGACTCCTCGTGGCTCACCCCTTCCCCCCACGCCAGGTTCCTGGATGAATACGCCAAGCACAATGTGACATTCTGGGCGGTGACAGCGGAGAACGAGCCCACGGCCGGGCTGATCAACAACTACCCCTTCCAGTGCCTGGGCTTCACAGCTGAGCAGCAGAGGGACTTCATTGCTCAGGACCTGGGCCCAGCGCTGGCCAACAGCTCCCACCGCCACGTCCAGCTCATCATCCTGGACGACAACCGGCTCCACCTCCCGCACTGGGCCAAAGTGGTGAGTGTGGCATGGGATGTGCCAGTGTGGTGACTCCCCTGTCCCTGTGGGGGGCTTGGGTGCTCCGTCCTGTGGAGGGCTGGGCCTCTGGCTCTGCCCCATGGGACCGACTCTTCTCTCTGCCAGGTCCTGGAGGATGAGGAGGCAGCTCGCTACGTCCACGGCATCGGCATCCACTGGTACCTGGACTTCATCGGTCCCATACAGGACACAGTGTTGCCCACTCATGAGCTGTTCCCTGATTACTTTATCCTGGCCACGGAGGCGTGCATTGGGGCCCATTTCTGGGAGCGGGATGTGATCCTGGGCTGCTGGGAGCGGGGGAACCAGTACAGCCACAGCATCCTCACGGTGAGGCCCCTGTCTCCCTGTGAGCTGGGCCCTGTGGGGGGCTGCCAGTGTGCTCCCTCTTCCCTCAGCTCCCTCCTTGGGCAGGCATCTGAGCTGTCCTGTTGCAGAATCTGAACCACTTTGTGGCTGGCTGGACTGACTGGAATCTGGCCCTGGACCTGGAGGGGGGCCCCAATTGGGTCAAGAACTATGTGGACAGCCCCATCATCGTGGACAGCAGTGAAGGCATCTTCTACAAGCAGCCCATGTTCTACCACATGGGGCACTTCAGGTGGGTTGGAACCCACATGGCTTGAGCTGCCTGGGCTCCAGCAGCAGCTTGTCCTGAGACAAGCAAGGCAAATTTGGCCTGAGAGGAGCTCTCCTGGGGTCTGACTCCCTCCCTGGGGTTGCTTCTCGTTTGTCTGCTCAGTAAATTCATCCCCGAGGGCTCCCAGCGCGTGGGGCTCGTCGCCTCCAGAGAGTCCAAGAAGACAGCGCTGGAGTACACGGCTTTCCTGCGCCCCGACGGGGCTGTGGTGGTGGTGGTTCTGAACCGGTGAGGGATTCAGCCCAGACCCCTTTGAGGGACCCCTGTCCTTCCACCCTGCGTGGGACCCCATCCCTGTGCAGGTGCTGCAGGTCTGACCCCCTGCTCTCACCCCCCCAGGTCCCCACAGGACATCACCTTCGGGCTGGCGGACACCATCGGCCTCCTCGCGGCCGTGGCTCCGGCCAACTCCATCCAGACCTACCTGTGGCGGCGGCAGTGACGGGGCCGGGACGCCCATGGCCGGCCAGGGGCCGGACACAGCCGGGCCAGGCGCTCAGCCCCAGCTGCCTGCGGGCTCAGGCCGGGGCGTGCGGGGGAAGCGGCTCCCCGGGGAGAGCTGGACTGGGCCCGGCCGGGCCGGGGATGCCGTGCGTGTGCAGGAGGACCGGGGGCACCAGTGCCCCTCAGGGTGGAGACCCCACAGGCTGTGAACGCTGCGTTCTGCTGTTCTGACATTAAACACGGATGCTGCCTTGATGTCTGCATCAAGGAAGAGAAGCGTCTGGGTCCCTCCCCTGCTCCTGGGCACTGTGGCTGGGTGCCACCCCGGCATGGAGCCTGCTGGAGTCTGGCGAGCGGCGCAGAGCACCCGGAACATCGTGGGGCAGCCCCTCTCTCTGCCCACCCCCTCTCCCTCTGCCCACCTCAGCTCCCTGTGGGGCTCACCCTGCTGAGAGATGCTCCAGGCGTGAGTCTGCTCCAGGCGTGAGTCTGCTCCCAGTTCCAAGCATGCGCTGCCTGGCTGGGGCTGAGCAGAGCCCGGGTGTGCTCCTGCTGCCTTTGGGGATGGGTTTTACGACCTAGCAACTGGCTCAGGCTTCACCCTGAATGCAGATGCTCTGGGTGCTGCATCTGGAGCAGGGACAAAGCACTTGGACACCCTCCTTGATGGAAGGGCTGAGCAGGGATTGAGGCCAAGCTTTAGCTCTCTGTGCTTTTCCTGCCAATCGGAGCCACTCGCAGCCTGAAGTCAGGCCAGGGGCTGTGTGGGTCTTGTCTCTCCCAGAGCAAAGCCCCTGAGGCCAGGGCTGGAGGCAGAGCCAGCTCCAGGAGCATTGCAGCACGGGGTCTCAGGGTCCCAGCCAGCTCTGGCTGAGCTCAGGGCAGTGCCAGCTGCTCCTGGGCTGTTCTGGGACAGGGAGGCTGGCCAGGCTGCAGCAGCCCTGCCTGGAGCCCTGCTGTTCCCCATGGGGGCTGAGCCGAGGGGTCCCCGTTGTGGTGAGGAGGGTGGGGGTGCACCCAGGGGCTCAGCACCCACCACAGAGCTGGGGTGGCTTGAGCAAGTGGGGACAGGACCGGGAGTGAGTGCTGAGTGTGGGCGCACCCAGGAATGAGGGAAGGAGCTGTCAGGGTGTGGGACAGAAGATTAGGGTAGGGAGGTCATGATTTCAGGGCGAGGAGGGCGGCCGGGCCCCTGGGCTGATGCGCGCAGGCGGGATGTACCCGGGGGTGCCGTCACGACTGACAGCCGCGATGCTGCGTGGGCCGAGCAGAGCCCAGGCGCGATCGGTGAGTGACAGTGTCACCCTGGGACACTGGCACGCCATGGAGCCACGGGGATGCTGCTTCCGGGACCCCGTGGCTCCGGGGAGCGCCGCCAGAGTCCTGGGGAGAGCACCCTGCTCCCGCCCCGAGGCTGTTTGTGTTTGTCCACAAGAGGGAAATGTTTCCCCAGGATCACAACTACAGCGAGCCCCGCTGCCAGCACCCTGCTCCCATCACCCTGCTCCCAGCATCCCACTCCCGGTGCAGGGCTGCTCCTCCACCTGTTTCTTACTTACCTGCCCTGCTGCTAAGAGCTGGTGGCCGGATGCTGAATCACCCTGGTCCACGTGCCCTCGTCCCTGCGCTCGGCTCGGCGCTGAAGGACCGACTGGCTCTGGGATAAACGTAGCGGGGGCGAATCCTCCGACGTCGCTGGGCTTGGCTCATTAATTCTTGTGCAAACCCTTGGCTTGTTTGGGGCTCACGGTGGCTGGTGGCTGCTGGGGTCCCACAGCAGCTGGCCTGGAGCTGATGATCACGCTAAGGGCTGTGTCCCCACGTGCTCCGGGCCGGGGTCCCACTGCTGGGATGGACTTGCTGTGATGCCACACTGAGGCTCTTTGGCATTGATGTTTACAGAGCCAACAGGTGACTCAGCCCAGCTCCGTGTCCCCTGGGTCCCCATCCACACTGTCCTGGCTTAGGGACGAAATTCACCCCCTTGCTCCTCTGCTGGCTCCTTTGACCCCACATCCTTGACCCCATCCCAGAACGAACCCACCTGTGCACAGCCAGGGGCGGTCACACGATGCCACGAGGCCCCCATGACCCCCACGAGCTCCCTGGATTTGGAGATTGGCTGCAAGAAGCGGCTCTGGGGGCCTGGTGGGGCTGCCCGGTATCTGCTGTGTCAGCTGCTCCATGCGAGGCGTTGCCCGGCCCCTGGGTCTCACTTTTCCTGCTCAGCAGGACGCTCTTATCAGCTGCTGTTGATAAGGATGAGCTCCAGCAGCCTCCACAGTGTTTTGCTTCCAGGAGCTGTGGGACCTGAGCCAGCTGGGGGGCTGTGGCTGATGGGGGGCAGGAAGAACTGGACCTTGGAATGGGAAAGGGTGAGCGGGGGCATCCTGGATGGCTGGAAGTGAGCTTGGAGGTGCTGATTGCCTTAGGAGCTATTAATCCCTCCCCAAAATTGGGGCTCATTAGCCTGGGCGTAGCAGTCTGGTGACACCTTAATCACACTTGGAGGTGGGAGATTCATGGTGCAGCGGGACAGGGACAGGAGCTCCCTCCTGGGGCACCTGTTTGCCCCATGAGACATAACCAGGGGCTACCTGGCCCCATCTGCCCCAGCCCCAGTGGCAGCTGGCCCGGGTGTCCTGTGGCTCAGCTCCCAGCAGAGGTGTGGAACCGTGGCAGGGCCCAGAGCAGGGCAGTGCTGGGGATAGGAGGAACTTGCATGAATTGAATTGCCCCAGAGCTGCATCTGATATGCCACAAATGGAGAAAATTAGTCATGAAGTGCTGCTCCACCCATGGAGGGAAAGCTAACGGAGCAGTTTAACCCTGTGCAGGGGAGCCCTGACCTGGTGATTGATGCTCTGGGCCAGTGGAGCTGTGGCTGGGAGCTGTGGCTGGGATCTGGCCACTCTCCATTCCCTGGGCCACCCCTGTGTGGAGATGCTGGGGATGTCCCTGCAGTGATGGGACCAGGTAGGGTCAGTGTGCCCAGGTGAGCCGGCCCAGTTCAGCATTGGCTCGCTGGGCTGGAGGGACATTCTTGGAGGAGCAGGGAGCGCTCCTGGAGCACAAGAGCAGGGCTTTGCTCCTGGCATGGTGTTGGGACAGCAGGGTCCACTTTGAGGGTTTGGCTGCTGTTGTTGAGAGCCAGAGTGCAGCCCTGCTTGTCCAGGAGTTGAGGTATTGCCTGCTTGCTGTAACTGCTGTCACTGCTGTCACTGATGTCACTGCTGCCACTGCTGCCACCTTCCCCAGCACGTGCTGAGTTGGGGTGAGTGATGCCAAAGGCTTGGGCAGGGAACGGGAATGGCAACAGCTCCAGCTCCCATGTGGCCGCCCCTGCTGTGTCCTTATGCTGCCCTGGGCTGTGCAGCCACATTCACTGATCTTGCCTGGGTGTCCTGGACCCTCCTGTGCTGAGTCCAGGGCCCCATGGCTCCCGGGGGGCAGTGGGGACAGCGGGGTGGCAGGCAGGGAGGAGTGGGTGTCCCGGGGTGCTGTTGGAGGTCTCCAGCAGGACAGACAGTGGTGCCACGAGCCTGCCCTTGGCTCTCCTGGGCTCTCAGGGACTCATCCAGACCCTGCCTGACAAAATAAAGGAATCAGCTCTTCCTTCATGGGTAGCAGTGGGGTCTCAGAGCTGCCCCTATGACACCTCCCTGTGCTGGTTGGACCTTTCACTGCCAGCACCATGTCCCTGTCCCTCCTTGGCACTGCGGCGGAAAGCAAAGGGAAGCCGGCGCTCCCCAGCCCCACGGCGAGGAGATGCACGGCGGTCCGCGCTCGAGGGCAGGTACGGGCCGGGAGGAGAGCAAGGAGGAGCTGTGGGGGTGGGAGAGGGTGTGCTGCGGAGGGAGGTCTCCCAGCAGCTCCCTGTAAAGGCGAGGTGGGGAGGCTGGAACTGCTGAGGAGGAGGAGGGCTGGCGGCAGCGCAGGTCGGGAGCAGCTGGGGTGAAGGCGGGTGAGGTGCGGGCTCCTGGGAGGGCCCCAGCTTACCTGCAAGATGAGGGTGTTTGAGGGGAATGGAGAATGTGGCAGGAGCTCCGTGGAAGGAGGAACAGGGGCTGAGGAGATGGGGTGATCCCTCCATCCCCCTGCCTCGACTGAGGGTGTCCCTGTCGCAGGTGCTGCTGCCTGGGACCTGCCAGAGCTTGGGCAACGCGGAAGGGCCATGGGGGCTGTCGGCATCCTGGACTGGCTGCTGCTGCTGCTGCTGCTGCCAGTGCCCCAGGTGACAGGTGAGCGCGGGGACTTCGCGGGGGTGGCAGCGGGGCTTGGGCACCCTGGGGCAAGGACACGAGCCCAGGGACAGCGCCGAGCTGGGTGCTCGGGAGGTGCCGGGATGCGGAGCACGGGGACAATGACATCGCCCCGGGGCGGGCAGCCGGGAGAGCAGACAGGGACATGTCCCTGAGCCGGCAGCCACCCTCACCCTCCCATGCCTGCCAGGTGCCCGACCCTGCATCCCCAAGGATTTTGGCCATGGCTCTGTGGTCTGTGTCTGCAACGCCACGTACTGTGACACTCTGGACCCCCTGGTCCTGCCAGCCCCCGGCTCCTACGTCAAGTACGAGAGCAGCAAGGCTGGCAAGCGGCTGGAGCGGAGCGAGGGGAGATTCCAGAGCAGCCTGCCCACTCCAGGTAGCGCCACGAGTGGGTGGAGGTGCCACCGCGGGACCCCCAGGCACCATGGGCTGAGCCGGGCTCTTCCCGCAGGGCTGCTGCTGACGCTCAACATCTCCACGCTGTACCAGCACATGAAGGGCTTCGGCGGGTCCCTCTCCGATGCTGCTGCCATGAACATCCTGAAGCTGTCACAGCCGGCACAGAACAACCTGCTGCGCTCCTACTTCTCCGAGTGCGGTGAGTGGTGAGGGCACGGCAGCGTGAGCAGATCGCGGGGTCACCAGAGGTGGCTGTGCCTGTCCCCGCTGCAGGGACGCCGTCACCTGGATGCCAGCTCCGGTGCCGCTTGATGCTTTTCCTGCTCCTCAGGGATTGAGTACAACCTCATCCGGGTCCCCATGGCTTGCAGCGATTTCTCCGTGCGCCCCTACAGCTACGATGAAGTCCCCGATGACTACGAGCTGAAGCACTTCAGGCTGGCAGACGAGGACGTGAAGATGAAGGTGGGAGGCTGAAGCCGCTGCCATCAGCACCTTGTCCCCTCTCGCGCCGGAGCTCCTGCGTGTGCTGGGACCTCCAGGACCAGGTGCTGCTGAGCCCTGCACACCGTGGCAGGGTGCATGGGGACAGCCTGTGGGAGCTGGCACCTCCTCCGGGGCACGTCCTGGAGCATCCCAGCTGGCACTGGCAGGGTGAGGAGCCAGGCGCTGTGCCATGGGGCGGTGCTTGCCAGCTGCCAGTCCCTGCTGAGGTCCCTTGAGTTTTCCCCTTTCTCCCATGCCGGGCCCTGTGCTTTTGGTGAGCTGCAGCTGGAGCTGACCCTGTCCCTCTGCCCCCTCCCACAGATTCCCCTCCTGCGCCGAGCTTTGGCCATGAGCAAGCGGCCGCTGTCGCTGTTCGCCAGCCCCTGGACAGCCCCAGCCTGGATGAAGAGTAACGGGGACGTCCGTGGGAAAGGGACTCTGAAGGGCAAGGCAGGGGACAAGTACCACAAGACCTGGGCCAACTATTTCATCAAGTACTGTCTCTGGAACCAGGCTGGGATGGACAGCAGGGGGATTGGGGAGTGGGGTGGGGGGATCAGCACAGCTGATTCTGCCCCTCTCCCCCCTTCTCTGCACCAGGTTCCTGGATGAATACGCCAAACACAACGTGACCTTCTGGGCAGTGACGGTACAGAATGAGCCACTGGCGGGGCTCCTCACACCCCCCCAGGCCCCCACCATCGCCTTCACGGCCGCACAGCAGCGGGACTTCATCGCCCAGGACCTGGGCCCCGCGCTGGCCCGCAGCCCCCACCGCACACAGCTCCTCATGCTCGACGACCAGCGCATCCACCTCCCGCACTGGGCCAAAGTGGTGAAGAGCAGAGCCCCTTCCTTCCCCTCCGCCTCGTGCCCCAGCCCCAGGCTTTGTTGGAAAGGGAGTCAGCGGCCTCTCCCAGCCCTAGAGAGTGGGAGCAAACCGGGTCTGCCGGAGTGGGAGCCGGAGCCGGTTCCTTCCGGAGCAGCCGCCTCCGCGTGTGCCCGGCTGGAGTGAGGACAGGAGGTGGCACCCACATCCCGGATCCCTGGGTTCTGGCAGCGCTGCTGGACACCAGCACCTTTATCTGGGCAGAGTTTTGGCTGATCTGGCTTCTCCCCACAATGCTGCAAGGGTGGTTTTGGGGGAATTATCTTAAAATAAGAGGAAAGAAAGTAAAACGTGCTCCTGCCCCAGCCTCAAGCCAGGCAGCAAGCTCCTCCTTTGCCTCCAGCCATAGCATGGCTGCAGGGCTGGACCACCCCAGCGGGGTGTGGAGGGAGAACCAGGCAGCAGCAGAGTCAGGTGGGGGGCAAGGGGCCCATTGAGGGGCAAGCCTGTGCCCCATCCCTTTAGCTCTGTACCCAACAAGGTGCCAAAGCCATGTTGGCGAGCTGTTGGGGTGCCAGATCCATGCTGGGGTGCTGCTCAAAGGGGTGCAGTGCTGCAGGGAGGGGGCTGCAGGTGGGGTGGGGTGCCCATGGGAGGGGACAAGAGGTGGCCCTGGGAGACCACACTGACACATGGAGTCCATGTGTCCATCCCCACGGGCTTCAGGCACGGGTAATCTCGGTGTGAGGCATCTCCTTTGCTCCCCAGGTCCTGGGAAACGCCACAGCTGCCCGTTATGTGGCTGGCCTGGCAGTCCACTGGTACCTGGATGCCATCGTCCCGCCCAGCTGCAGCCTGGAGGCCACCCACAAGCTCTTCCCTGACCATTTCCTCCTCTACACGGAGGCCTGCACCGGCTTCTTCATGTTCCGCTTCGCCGTGTCCCTGGGCTGCTGGGAGCGAGGGGACCACTACAGCTACAGCATCCTGACGGTACGGCCCCCACACTGCCCGCCTGGGGCTGGGGGGAGCCCCGCTCAGACCCTTCCCTGCCCCCCCAGGTCATGAACCACTTCGTGTCTGGCTGGACCGACTGGAACCTGGCCCTGGATCTGGAGGGAGGCCCCAACTGGGTCAAGAATTTTGTGGACAGCCCGGTCATCGTGGATGGCAGCAAGGACGTTTTCTACAAGCAGCCCATGTTCTACCACATGGGGCACTTCAGGTGGGTTGGGAGGGCTCAGGTGCTGCCGCCAGCCCCAGAGCAGGGGCAGAACCCCTCTCCTGGTCCTCTCCCCACAGCAAGTTCATCCCCAAGGGCTCCCGGCGGGTGGGGCTGCACAGCAGCCACCGCTGCCTCCTCTGCCAGCTGGAGCACGTGGCCGTCCTGCGTCCCGATGGTGCCCTTGTCCTGGTGGTCCTCAACAGGTCAGCCCAGGCAGGGGACAGGGGGTGATGCTCGACCCTGGCTCTCCTGACCTGCTCAGCCTCTCTCGCTCCCCAGGTTTGGCCGGGATGTGCCATTTGGAATCCGGGACCCTGCCATGGGGTTCATTGAGACTGTGGCTCCAGCCCACTCCATCCAGACCTACCTGTGGCGCCAGCAGTGACAGCCAGGAGAGTGCTGGGGGGCTCTGGGGGGCTCCGGGGGTCAGCTCTTCCTCCACCCTTTCCAGCATCCCTCAAGGGTGGAAGCAGATGGTGACCCATCGCTGGGAGTGCAGCCCCTGCATGAGGGGCTCTGAGTGCTCCTGGCACTGGAGTCTGGCCAGGGCTGCTGCTGCTTCCCAGCCTCCCCTCCCTCCCGGCACTTCCCATCCCCCGGGAGGTTCCCTCTGCACCGTGTCCTGGACCACACTTCCACACGTGGCCCCCTTGAAACCTTCGCGTGTGCCGCGGACGCCAAGTAAAGCCATGACGCGCTCCCTCTGGAATGCGCCGTTCCCGTCAGTGTTTCCTCTACGCGCTCGGAAATCGCTCGGTTTTCCTCGGCGGGGCGGCGCGGGGCCAGGGGTGCCCCGGGGGCTCCGGCCCCCGTGGCCTGCGGGTGGCTCCTTGTTTATCCCTGCAGCTGGAGCCTCCGCCGCTGCCAGCCCTTGATTCGTTCCAGATGTGCTGTTGGTTTTCCCCAGCCTACTTTTTTGGGGGAGTTTTTTTAAAAAATCCAAATGTCAGACGCTGTCGGAAAGGCAGAGTAAATGATACCAGTGTCCCCATCCACCGAACCCTATGGACAAATTAGGCTGGTGCCACCTCTCCAGGGTGGCCTCTGGACAGAGTCCCCTCTATTCTGGCTGTGGCCAACACCGGCCGCAGCCCGCAATGACCTCCCCGTCCTGTTTGCTTTCCCTAAATACCAGTTACAGTATTCCCTGTGCCTTTGGGAACGTTACCAGCACCTTTGAAGTACAGGAATGAGAAAGCCAGAGTGCTCCTTGGCCAATGCCCCTGTGTGAGAGCCACGGAACTGCTGAGGTTGGGGAAAACTAAAAACCCAGAGGTTTTACAGCTGGTTTATTGGAGTGTGGTGTGAAGGTGGCACTGGGCTCCATCCCAGCCCTGTTCATGGAGCTCATCAGCCCGTCCTGTGCTTTTATCCGTGTTCCTGCGGAACGCTGGCCCCAACGGCAGCTGGGTCGGGCTGCCTGTGCTTGGAATCATAGAATAGAATCATGGAATCTTTGAGGTTGGAAAAGGCCTCGAAGATCATCAAGTCCAACCGTTCCCCCAGCACTGCCAAGGCCAGCCCTGAATCATGTCCCCAAGTGCTCCATACACATCTGTTAAATCCCGCCAGGGATGGCGACTCCACCACTGCCTCAGGCAGCTGATGCCAGGGCTGGACAGTCCTTTCCATGAAGAAATTTTCTTGAATATTCAACCTAAACCTCCTCTGATGCAACTTGAGACCATTTCCTCTTTCCTGGTCCCTTGTTCCCTGGAAGCAAAGCCTGACTCTCACCTGACTGCACCCTCCTGTCAGGGAGTTGTGGTGATGGAGAAGGTCCCCTTTGAGCCTCCTTTTCTCCAGGATGAGTCCCCCCAGCTCCCTCAGCCTCTCCTGCTGCTCCAGACCCTTCCTCAGCTCCATCCCCTCCTCTGGACACACTCCAGCCCCTCAATGTCCCTCCTGACACAAGGGACCCAGAACTGACCCCCAGGGATCCGAGGTGTGACCTCATCAGTGCCCAGCACAGGGTCCCTGCCCTGGTCCTGCTGTCACACTATTCCTGACACCTTGGGAATGTCCCCTTCCCGAGGGACATCAGAGCTCTGCTGTGCCAGGATGGCACATGTGGAGCCATCACCCCCGGTGTTCAGCAAGGCTCAGGGACAAGTGTGCAGGGAAAGGTTTTGGCCCAGCCCCTCCTGCCTGTTTGGGACCGCAGCTGCTGCAGGATGGTGCCTTCCCTCCCTGTTGAAAAGCCAACCGGGAAACAGGGGGTGCAACATCCCCGGCAACGGGTGCAAGGGGTGGGGTGAAGCTGGAGGAACCACCCCCATCATCCCCACTGGCTGCAGCCTGTGTGGGGGGATCCCTTCTTCGGTGGCAGCAGGAGGAGCAGGGCCTTGGGTGGGGGGCTGTGATCTCCAGCAAAGGACTGTGACCCTGGTTCAGGGGCTGTGGTTCCTGGGTGAGGGTCTGTGATCCCTGAGTGGGGGTCTGTGATCCCTGGGTAGGGGACTGTAGTCCATGGGTGAGGGTCTGTGGTCCCTGGGTGAGGGTCTGTGATCCCTGAGTGGGGGGCTGTGATCCCTGGGTAGGGGACTGTAGTCCATGGGTGGGGGTCTGTGGTCCCTGGTTCAGGGTCTGTGGTTCCTGGGCGGGGGTCTGTGGTTCTTGGGTAGGGGACTAAGGTCCCTGGGTGAGGGTCTGTGGTCCCTGGGTGAGGGTCTGTGGTCCCTGGGTGAGGGTCTGTGGTCCCTGGGTGAGGGTCTGTGGTCCCTGGGTCGGGGTCTGTGATCCTTGGGTGAGGGTCTGTGATCCCTGGGCCGGGGTCTGTAGTCCCTGGGCTGGGGTCTGTAGTCCCTGGGCCGGGGTCTGTGGTCCCTGGGTGGGGGTTTATGACCTTGGGTGAGGGTCTGTGGTCCCTGGGCCGGGGTCTGTGGTCCCTGGGCCGGGGTCTGTGTTCCCTGGGCCGGGGTCTGTGATCCCTGGGCCGGGGTCTGTAATCCCTGGGCCGGGGTCTGTAATCCCTGGGCCGGGATCTGCCTCCCTGGCCACCCTCCTGCCGCCCCAAGGGGACCCCGGGGCAGATGCCACACCCCCGATGTCTCTGCCCGCCTCCTGTTTCTCCTGCGGAGCAGATGCCTGCAATTAGGAAGGATCCCAAATTAGACGGTGTGGAGCCCAGGCTTGTTTTGCAGATGATAAACTCCTGCAGCCGGCTCCACCCAGCCCGCTGCGGCGTGGGGCTCCGGCGTGGGGGGCACGGCCTGCAGCCCCCGCTGTGCCCATCGCCTGCGGAGCCAGCGGGAGGGGCCGGGGGTCCCTGCCGTGACCGGCTGCTGCCTCTGCCCGTGCCAGGAAAGGTCCAGGAGCAGCCACAAACGGGACACTGGCCATGGCAAAGCCGAGCTGCTGCCGGGTGGGATGAGCAGGGACCCTGGGTGGGCACAGCCAGCCCTGCCCTGTCCGAGGTGTCCCAGGGACACAGGGCTGCTCCCGTGGGGCTCTTCCCAAGGGGAGCAGGGCAAGCCTGGCTATGGGGAGTGCTGGAGGCACCTGAGGGGCTGGCGAGCATCCTCCCCTCCCCAGCTCCCCTCTGGCCGCTGGAACAGGTTTTAGGAGCGCGTTGCAAATGCTGTGGTGTGTGGAAAGCTCACTGGAGCCAGGTTGCAAAATCATCCCCAGGCTCCTCTTCAAACAAAGAGTCCCATGAGGTGTCCCATTCCAAACTCACCTTTCCTGCTCCGCCAGACGCGTCACCTCCCACCAGGCACAGCCCGGACACAGGTCCCGCCGCCACCGCTGCCTCAGAGACGCAGCGAGAGGTGGATTGGCAGCAGGTGAGTCCCCTGGATCCGGGGCGGCTTCAGCAGGTGGGAATGGGGATAGAGACGGGGATGGGCATGGGACAGCCCTGGGCAGCAGGACCATGCTGAGGCCGTGCCCTGGCCAAGCTGGGCATCGTTCCCAGGCAGGGAGTGGGAGGCAATGGAGGCAGGACAGCCGCCTGGCCCCACTCCACATCCCACAAGATCTCGGCGCGCAGCAAGATGGCACCATCCCACCCTGACAGAGATCCCCAGGTGTCCTCAGTCTGGCACCAGGGTCCCGAGGTTGGGAGGTGACTCCTCCTGTGCTCCCATTGAGAAGCTCCTTGCCCAGCACCAGGGGAAGGACAGGACAGGGTGTGAGCACCTGCATAGAACAGGGGAATGTGGGACTCTCCTTGCCAGGGGCTTGAGCCCCAAACCACTCTGGCTGGACAAGCCCCAGCTGCCACACGTGTGGGATTGGGAGTGTGCAGCTGTTTGCTTCTAGCCGTGGCTCGGGAGGCACTGGGGATACGTGGGGTGATGCAGCATGGCATGACACGCTATGGCACAGCTGTGGGACAAGTGACGAGGAAGAAGGAGTGGGAGGGAGTTGATGAGAGTGAACAAAGTTGCTGGGTATAGCCAGCGTGGGCGGCTGGGAACAGCGGGCTGGTGGGATGGTTCA
Organism: Eopsaltria australis; assembly: GCA_034509425.1. Classification (NCBI taxonomy): domain Eukaryota; kingdom Metazoa; phylum Chordata; class Aves; order Passeriformes; family Petroicidae; genus Eopsaltria; species Eopsaltria australis. Next base: position 204,863 of record JAVTVJ010001492.1, on the reverse strand, counting down.
TACCTGGGGGCTGCCCACACCTGGGGGGCTGCTCGCCCGCCTGGGACACAGCCAAAACTGTTGGTGGGCTCTGGAGGAGTGGCAGGGAAGGTGAGTGCTGGGCTGGAGCAGTGGGCAGAGGGCAGGACAGGCTTAGCCTTGGCAGGGGGGTCTGATGGTCCCCAAAATCCCTGGGCAGGGCGATGATGCTGGGGCTCTCCCTGCTGTGTGTCCCTGTCCCTGTGTGGGGCTGGGTCGGGGTGAGAAGAGCTGGGTGCTGACACCTCACCCTGCTCCCAGCTCCAGAGTGTCCATCGGCATCGTCTGAGCCGCTGCAGCAGAGGTGCTATGGGGCCAGGCTGTGCCAGTGTCCTGGGCTGGCTCCTGTTGGCCCAGGCGGCCCTGCAGGCCACAGGTACGTGCTGGCACCTGTCCCTGGGCTTTGGAGGGTGGCGGATTTGGAGTCTGTCATGGCTTGAAGGGGTGACCTGGGCTCCTGCCACAGCCCTCGGTGCCCACCTGGTCTCTCCTCTGCTGCAGGTGGCCGTCCCTGTGATGCCAAGGATTTTGGGCACGGCTCACTGGTCTGTGCCTGCAGTGCCACGTACTGTGACACCCTGGACCCCCTGGTCCTGCCGGCCCCTGGCTCCTACGTCAAGTATGAGAGCAGCAAGGCTGGCAAGCGGCTGGAGCGGAGCGAGGGAAGCTTCCGTCACAATGCCAAGACCCCAGGTACCACCCTGGCTGGCACCTGCTGTGAGAGAGCCTGTCCTACACAGCGGTGACGGTGACACTGTGCGTCCCCACAGATTTCCACCTCACCCTGGACACGGCGCAGAGGTACCAGAAGGTGAAGGGGTTTGGTGGCTCCATCACTGATGCGGCTGCCATCAACATCCAGTCCCTGTCCAAGGGTGCCCAGAACCACCTGATCCGCTCCTACTTCTCCGAGGAAGGTGAGCCCAGGGCAGGCAATGCTGCTGGGTGGTAGGGCTGGGGCCTGGCTGCTGAGATTTGTTCTGAGAGGCTGGGGGTTCTGAACCCCCAAATGCAACTCGGGTATGCCCATCACCACCTGCCCTGTCCTCAGGCATTGAGTACAACCTGGTGCGTGTGCCCATGGCCAGCACTGACTTCTCCGTCCGCCTGTACACCTACGCCGACGCCGAGGGCGACTTCGAGCTGAGGCACTTCAACCTGACAGAGGAGGACACGCGCATGAAGGTGAGTCCTGCAGGAAGAGTCTGAGGGACTGGGTCTGCTGCCTGGGTGGGGATGGGATGGGATGGGCTGGGATGGGATGGGATGGGATGGGCTGGGATGGGCTGGGATGGGATGGGATGGGATGGGATGGGATGGGATGGGATGGGATGGGATGGGACAGAATGGGAAGGTTGGAATGGGATTGGGTTGGGTTGGGATGGAATGGACAGGGGATGAAAGGGAGTTCTTCCTGCTGCTTCAACTGGGTGGGAGAAAAGATGGGATGGGACATGATGGGATAGGATGAAATAGGAAGGGGAAGGGGAGCACTTCCAAGGGGGAGGGAGAGGACTCATCCTTACACCTGGGTGAGATGGGATGGGATGTGACGGAATGGGATGGGAAGGGATAGGATGCAATATAATGGGGTGGGATGTGGAAAGGGAGCACCTTCCTGCCTCTGGGGAGGGAGATGACTCCTGCTGCTGCCTGCACTGCCAGTGCTGGGACAGACCCAGAGGGCTCTGTGCCATCCCACTTCTCCCTAGATCCCCATCCTCCAAGCAGCCCAGGCAGTGGCCAAGCGGCCGCTGTCACTGTACGCCAGCCCCTGGACCTCCCCTGTCTGGATGAAGACGAATGGAGCGATGACAGGGAGGGGAACACTGAAGGGCAACCCTGGGGACAAGTACCACCGGGCCTGGGCCAACTACTTCATCCGGTAAGGGGCCACGGGAGTGTGGCGGGTGCTGGGAATGCCATGCCTGGAGCTGGGGTTGGCACAGGTGCAAACGAGGCCGTTCTACCCCACACCAGGTTCCTGGATGAATACGCCAAGCACAACCTGACCTTCTGGGCAGTGACAGCAGGGAACGAGCCCACGGCTGGTGAGATTGTCTTCTACCCCTTCCAGTGCCTGGGCTTCTCCCCTGAGCACCAGCGGGACTTCATTGCCCAGGACCTGGGCCCGGCACTGGCCAACAGCTCCCACCGCCATGTCCAGCTCATCATCCTGGATGACCAGAGGGTGATGCTGCCCTACTGGGCTGAGGTGGTGAGTCCCCATAGCAGCTGTCCTGGCCCCACAGCAGATCTCCCAGCCCTGCACACTGGTGATCCTTTTCTCCTGCCAGGTTCTGAAAGACCCCATGGCCGCCAGCTACATCAGTGGCATTGGCATCCACTGGTACCTGGATTTTCTGGCACCCATCGACCTGACACTCTCCATCACCCATCACCTCTTCCCAGACTATTTCCTCCTCTCCACGGAGGCCTCCACAGGCTCCTACTTCTGGGAGCCCAGGGTGGTGCTGGGTGGCTGGGACCGCGGGAGCAAGTACAGCCACAGCATCCTGACGGTAGGAACTGGTGGGAGCCATGGATGTACCGGCCACCTGGCCAGCCCCTGGGCCTGCCTGTGGCTCAGCACCATCCCCTGCCCTGCAGAACCTCAACAACTACGTGACAGGCTGGACTGACTGGAACCTGGCCCTGGACATGGAGGGAGGCCCCAACTGGAGCAAGAACTACGTGGACAGCCCCGTCATTGTGGACAGCAGCAAGGACATCTTCTACAAGCAGCCCATGTTCTACCACCTGGGACACTTCAGGTGTGTTGGGGCCACAGGCTGCTGGCTCCTGCTGCTGGCTCCAGCTACCATGTCCTAAGTCCCACACCTGCTTGTTCCCACAGCAAGTTCATCCCCGAGGGTTCACAGCGTGTGGGTCTGGCCGTCTCCAAGAAGTGCCGCCGCTGTGACCTGGAGCACTCGGCTTTCCTGCGCCCCGACGGCGCCATCGTCCTGGTGGTCCTGAACCGGTGAGTGGCTCGGTTCTGATCCCTGGTAAAAGGCCCCACTGACCCCACTGAGCCCCCCACCCCTCTCGCTTTCCCCACAGCTCCCCCATGGACGTGTCCTTTGGGATCTCCGACCCGCGCGTCGGCTTCATCGAGGCCGTGGCTCCCAGTGACTCCATCCAGACGTTCCTCTGGAAGCAGCCAGCCTAGCGTGGCCACGGCCAGCAGAGGAGTGAGGTGCCAGGGCCAGGAACACGGTGCTGGTGGCAGCTTGGAGAGAAGACTCCAATGGGGCTGGGGCTGCAGCACAGGCCCTGCGGCCCCCTGTGCCCCAGGGGACCTGTTTGACCCTAGGGCTGCAATGCTTGTGCTTTTCTAGATGTTTTCATAAAATAAACAGGTTTTCTACAAACTTTCCTGAAACCCTGACCTCCCCTTGGTGCCAGCTCAGTGGGCAGGACTATGCCAGGGGCCAGAGGAGGCAGATTTGAGGCTGATGGTACCTCCTAAGCCCTGTGGGTCCCGTCTCTCCTCTGCCCAGGTTGCTGGGGCATCCCACAGGGCTGGTGCTGCAGGGATGCAGGGGACTGTCACCCTAAGGGATGGCATCTCCTTCCTGTCTTCCACTGCAGCATGCCCCGGGCAGGAAAGGGCCCAAAGCTGGCAGGGACCAGGGCCCAGCTGCAATCAGGACACGCAGCCGGGATTTAGAGCAGAGCTCTGGCGTCGGCAGCTCCAGCTTCTCCCGAGCCAGAGCAGGCGGCTGTGGTTTCTCCTGCCGGAGCAGCCTCCAGCCCCTCCAGCTAATGGGAACCGGGAGCATGGGGCACATACTTCCTGAGTGACGTTAGAGGGGAGCGTGCTTGGTGGGGGGGGGGGCTGCACTGAGTCATCCCCCTCCCAGTGGGGCCCCTCAAACTGGGCCAGTGTGGGGGAGGCTCTGCAGCTGGCCCAGCACCATGGCTCTGCTCCAGCCCCGTGTGGGGGCCCCTGGCCATTGCGCCCGGGTGGGGGGCACGGGGGCCGCGTGTCCAGGAGCGCAGCCCGGGGACATTCAGCCACCGCAGCAGCAGGGCTGGGATGCCACTGGCGGCGGCAGCCGGCGGCCGAACAAGCGAGGGCTGTGTGCCGGCCTGGCCCCGCTCCGCCTTTCCATCTGTGCACTCACAAACCGGCAGCGGCCAGCGGGAACGGCAGCGCGGCCAACACCGGCAGCAGCCCCGCGCAGGGTGGCCCAGGGGACCGCGGGGGCACACGGAGCCCAGGTGGCCACCCCCGACCCCACTCACAGCCCATGCAATGCGATCCCAGCTGTGCCAGCTGCAGGAGCTCCCCGGCGCTGGCAGGCGTGATGGAATGCAAACAGATGTCAGCGCTGGAGGGATCCCGGCTGCTGGAGCAGGGCTCCGGGTGTCCCGCTGGCAGCGGGGAGTGCTCCCGGGCTGGGGACGTGTCCTGACGAGCAGCCCCGGCTGCCCTTGGCTCTGGTTTTGTCCCGGCTGTGCTGCCGTGCTCAAGGCAGCCAGGCTGGCAGCAGCGTGGAGGGGAGGTACCACAGCCCCACAGAACTGCTGTCTGAGCTGCCCAGAGGGGTGCCACAAAAGAGGGATGCAGGGGAGATGTGGGGCTCAGCCCCACAGCTATTGGAGAAGGGACAGGGGACACTGCTGAGATGCCACAGATGCTTTTAGCTCACCCCTCTGCCCGGTCCTGAGCAAGACTCAAGGCCAGGGTGAGGGGCAGAGCCACAGGCAGGACACACTGGAGCCTGCTGCAACACTCCAGCCTGGGCAACTGAGAAGACTGGGAAGGGCCTTGAGTGTGCTGGGAGCAGGAAAGGGCACAGGTGGAGAGAGGGAGGTTTATTGGTGTGGCAGGGATGCTCCCACAGAGAGAGCTGTGGTTCCTGGTGGGACACAGAGCGGAGCACCCACGGGGAGCGATGCCGCCAGGCTCCCAGTGTAAAAACAGTCACTTCCAGGGGCTGGGGAGGAACAGTCACACAGCTCGTCCTCACTCCTCCTCCTCCTCTTCCTCCTCCTCCAGGGTGACGGGCTGCCGGCCGGCCGGCCCCACACTGCCGCGCTGGATGGAGACGATGCCGCTCAGGAAGGCGTAGCCCAGCATGGCCGCCAGCCCCACCAGCACCGACAGCAGCTGCTTGCGCCGCTTGTGGGGGTCCTCCTCTGCTTCAGTGCCATCTGCAGCTGCAGCCCGAGGGGCACCGGTCAGGGGATCACCTGGAGGGGCAGAGCAGGGATGTGGGTGGGAAGGGTCACCTTGAGCCCAAGCTCCAGCTGGGGACACACCTTGGGGGGACAGGTCACCCCCAGCCCGCAGGGTGAGGCGGGGGATGGCTCTCACCTCCGTCCCAGGGGAAGTAGAGACTGAGGATGGAGGTGCAGTAGTTGCACAGGTTCTGCAGGGACTTCAGGTGCTGCTGCAGTTTCCCGTTGGGCAGCTTCGCCTTCAGGAGCGGCGCCAGGCGGCTGAAGACTAAGGCGTCGAGGGAGGCCGGCCTGGGGCACAGAGAGCCATGCCTGGGCCACTGTCCCCACCCAAAGCCACTCAGACCCACCAGCCACACCCAGCCCCAGCACCCCCAGGCTGGCATTTGGCCACCCCTCCTTGGGAGGGTGCCTTGTTCCCTGCAAGCCTGTTCCACCCCCAAACCAATGCACAGGGGCTGCAGCTCCCCTGCAGACCACGGGTCCTCAAGTCTGCTGGGGTGCAGAGGGTTCTCAGGCCCTTTCCCCTCTCTCCTTTTGGCCACTTACGAATCTCCAAAGAAAAACTTCTGGGAGCCGAGGCGCTGGGAGAGGAGCGTCAGGCATTCCCGAGCTTCCCGGTAGAGCTGCAGGAGGAGGACAGAGGGTTGTCACCTGCCCAGGTACCGCCACAGTGCTCAGGGGAGCACGATGGGGGAACCCCAGACTTCAGTTTGGATTTTGGCCTCACACGGATCTCCACTGTGCCCAGACCCCATCCCTCACCTCCTTCTCCAGCTTCTCCTCATCCTCCATATAGTCTTCCCCCCAGATCAGCTGCAGGCGCTCCAGGTGCCGCTTGTGCATGGTGTTGGGCAGGAAGAAGTTGAGGGGGAAGGGGATGGTTTCCGCGTACCACTTCCGCGTGTGCTCCACGTAGTTCTTTGCGTCCACCCAGAAGGTGTGGATCTATGGTAGAGAACAATCCACAGCCTGGCCACGGCGGGGCTGCAGCCAGTGCTGCTCGCACACCAGAGCCCCTGCCTGGCACAGCCGCCCTGGAGACCATGAGGGGCTGCAGGAGCACTGGGGTCAAGGGCAGACCCCAGCCTGGGCTGCACAACCCACTGCTGCCACCCCCAAACCCTGATCCCTGCCATGCCAGGCTCCCGGGATGTTGCTGCTGGCAGCGCTCTCTGGCTCTGCTGGCAGCTGGGCACACGCCTGAGCCCACCAGCACAGCTCCAGAGAGCAGACACATCCTCAGCGAGCCCCCCTTCCCTGCAGCCCCCCCTAAGCCTCACCAGTACTGGCAGCAGCTTCTCCTCCAGCAGGGACACGAAGGCCAGCGTGTCCGCGCTCTGCGTGGCTGACAGGTCATAGTCAGCGTTGTACTTCTGTGGAGAAAACACCACGGTCTGACCCCATGGGCAGCGTCAAATCCCACCCGTGGGTGACACAGAAGAGTTCCCTCCTCCCCGAGGTGCTCCAGCACCCCCCAGCCCAGGGCAGGGGGTGCCCAAGCCCCCCATACCTGTTTCCTGAGGTGTGTTATGATCTGCTGTGGTTTGGAGATGGTGCCCTCGTCCTGTGTCCTCAGCGCGGGCAGGTGCCCTGCGGGCAGGGGGAGTGGGGGCTGCAGTCAGGGGCACCCTGAGCAAGTGAGGGGTGCACGGGGCTGGAATGGGGGTTGGATTCCCATGCCTGGATGAGGGGGACGAGGCAGAGGTACAGGCAGTGACAAGGGTGTAAGGTGAGGTGGGGGACAGAGCAGTGCAGGGGAGTGGGTAGAAACTGTGATGGGAAATAGGGACTGTGCTGGGACAAGGGGGATGTGGTGGGGAGTGGGGGCAGGTGATGGACAGGGGGGTGCAACGAGGAGTGATGGGACACGGGGAGCAATGGGGCATAAGGGTGCAGTGATGCAGGGGGGGTCACAGAGAAAGGGGGGTGCAGTGAGGTTGGGGGTGTGATGAAGGTGTTTAATGGGACATGGGTCGCAATGGGATGAGTGGATGCAATGGGGCAGGGGGTGTGATGGGGCATGGGGGTGTGATGGACAAGAGGGAGTGTGATGGGACAGGGACAGCAGTGAGATTATGGGGGTGTGATGGGATACAGGGGAGTGCCATGGCAGGGGAACACAGGACAAGGGGGTGCAATAAGAGGAGAGGGTGGGAGGGTGCAGTCAGGGGCACAGGACATGAGGGATGCAATGGAGTGGGACGGTGTGATGGGGCAGGGGGTGCAATAGGATGGAGGACAGTGATGGGACAGGGGGGTGTGATGGAGTGGGATGGTGCAGTGGTGTGGGGGGGAGGCCACAGGACAAGAGGGGTGCAGTAGAATGGGGGGGGGTCCCAGTGATGTGGGGGGGCCACAGGATATGGGGGATGCAACGGGGTGGGAGAATGTGATGGGGCAAAGGGTGCAATAAGATGATAATGGTCGTAATGGGACGGGGTGTGATGAGCTACAGGGGGATGCAATAGGGTGGGATGGTGCCATGTGGGGAGGAGAGGCCATAGGGCAAGAGGGGTGCAGTGGGACAAGAGGGTGCAATAGGGCAGGGGGTCCAGTGGTGTGGGGCCAGAGGACGTGAGGGATGAGATGGGGTGGGAGGCTGTGATGGGATGAGGGTGTAATGTGTGCAGTGTGCAGTGCTGGGGACTGGGGGCAACGGGATCACGGGGGTGCGATCGATGGGGCGGGGGGTCCCGGTGGTGCCGGTATCCTCGGCGGGGCCCTTACCGGAGGGGCTCCTCCAGGGGCTGGTGACCCGGTGCACCTTCAGCGGCGCCCCCGTGAACCGCGCGTAGGTCTGCGGGAGGGAGGGAAGGAGGGAGGGATAGAGCGCGGCTCTGCCCGCGGGACCCCCGGCCCGGCCCCGCCGCCCCGGCCCCGCCGCTCACCAGCACCGCCAGGCAGTCGGGGTCCACCGAGGGCAGCCCCCAGCCCCCGGCCCAGCAGAACAGCTCCATGGGCGCCGCCATCTTCCGCCGACCCGGAACCGGACGGAACGGCCCCGCCCGCCCCCGCCGCGGGGCGGCACCGGCCGGGGGGCTCCGCGATGGAGCGGAGCCGAGCGGAGTCCGGGCACGGCAAAGGTGCTGTCTGCAGGGTCCTTGGGAGCGGACCCGCGTCCCGGTCCGCCCGCAGAGCTCCGCACCGCACAGCCCTGCTGTGCTCCCCCCGCACCGCTCAGTTCAGCTCCGCACTGCTCACCCTGCTGAGCCCTGCACCGCTCAGTTCAGCTCCGCACTGCTCACCCTGCTGAGCCCCGCACCGCTCAGTTCAGCTCCGCACTGCTCACCCTGCTTGGCCCCGCACCGCACAGCCCTGCTGTGACCCCCCGCACCACTCAGTTCAGCTCCGCGCTGCTCACCCTGCTGAGCCCCGCACCGCTCAGCTCAGCTCAGCTCCGCACTGCTCACCCTGCTGAGCTCCGCACCGCTCAGTTCAGCTCTGCACTGCTCACCCTGCTGAGCCCCGCACCGCTCAGTTCAGCTCAGCTCCGCACTGCTCACCCTGCTGAGCCCCGCACCGCACAGCCCTGTTGTGCCCCGCATCACTCAGTTCAGCTCCGCACTGCTCACCCTGCTGAGCCCCGCACCGCTCAGTTCAGCTCAGCTCCGCACTGCCCACCCTGCTGAGCCCCGCACCGCTCAGTTCAGCTCAGCTCCGCACTGCTCACCCTGCTTGGCCCCGCACCGCACCGGACAGCCCGCATCACTATACATTGCCCCGCATAGCTCAGCTTAGCTGCACCCTGCTGCACCCTGCTGTGCCCCGCATCGCTCAGCTCCGCACTGCTCAGTCCCGCTCAGCCCCGCATCTCCCCACATTGCCCCACATTGCCTCGCACGGCTCTGCTCAGCTCCATACTGCTCACGCTTCTCGGTCCCGCACCGCACAGTTCTGCTGTGCCCCGCATCTGCCCGCATAGCCCCGCACCGGTGCCCTCAGCTCCGCACTGCTCACCCTGCTCGGCCCCGCACCGCTCAGCCCCGCACCCCCCTCTGCAGGTCTCCACGGACAGCAGCCGGGCCGGGAGCCCGCTGGCAGCTGCGGAGGGAAAACGCCCCGTGTGCGGCTCGGGACCACCCCCGTCCATCGCCCGCAACCCCTCTTACGCGGGGTCGCTGGCGCGGAGCCGGACCGGGGGCGCGGGGCTGGGGCGGCCCAGGGGCCGGGCTCGGCCCGTTGTTATGGCACCGGGGGAAACAGCTGTAAACACGGCCGGGACGCCGCGGGCCGCCCGCCCGCCTTGGCCGGAGCTCCGCGGGAGCGGCTCAGCGGCCCGAGCATCCCCCGGCGGTACGGACCGGCCGCGGGGCTCTGCTGGCCCGGGGGGATCCGCGGCGTGGGGCACCCCCTTACACCGGGCCCGCGGCCGGTCCCGCTCTCCCGGGCCGGGATGCTCCGGCGCTGCTGGGGCGGCCCCAAGCCGCCCGCTTGACCTCCCGGTGAACCGGAGCTGTGAGTGGGGGCTGCCCCGGGGCGGGCAGTACCGGGGGGTCCCCGCAACCCCGGGCTCAGTGCGCAGCGCCGGCACGGTGCCCCCCTCCGGGCTCGAGGCCGTGGTCGGTCGCCCGCCGGTGTCCCCGGGATGCGCCCGGTGATTGACGGCTCTTTGTTTCCTCCTCGCCGGCCCCGCCGGCCCCTCCCCCGTGCGCCACCCCGCCCCGCCGCGCTCCTCTCCGCACCGGCGGCACCGGCGGCACCATGGGGGCACCGGGGGGCCCCGCGTTCCTGGCGCTGCTCCTGTTGGGCGCCGCCGCCGCGGCGCGTCAGGGGCTGCAAGGTACCGGAGGGGCTCGGGGCGGAGGTGGGGCGGCCCCGAAGGGGCGGCGGGACAGGAGACAGTCGGGGGTCGGCGGCGGCAGACTGTCCCACGGCCACTGACAGCGGCTCTGCGTGCCCCGGGGGAGCTGGGCTGAGGGCAGCGGGGACGCAGGAACGTTCATCCCCGAGGCGTGGGGTGGCCGCCGGTTCCGATGCTGGCTCGGAGCCGCGGGGGAGTGCTGCGGCGGGAGTTGACCCCGGCACCGAAGCCCCTCTCGGTCTGCCCGGTGCGTCTGCACGGAACAGGCGGGCATCCGTGCGGCAGCGGGACCGAGTTGTCCGCGCTCCCCACTAAGAGCCCCGGGCCGGTACCGGGGGCCCGACGGTTCCTCTGGGGTCTCTCGGTCCGGCCACCCCTCATTGAGGTGGCCGGCGGGGGACTCCGCGGAGCGGGATGCGGGGAAGTCCCAATAGCGGCGCAGGCTCCGGGCCGGGACTCCGCCGGTCCCGCCGGTGCGGGGGCTCCGTGGGTCCCGCTCGGCGGCGCGGCCGGTCCTGGAGCGCCACCGCGCGGGGGCGGGCCCGGAGCCCCCGGGGCTTCCCTGGTCCCCCCAGGGCCCGGCGGTCCTGGCACACCCCCGCTCCACGCCCGCTCTGAGCTCACCGGGCATCCCCGGAGGCACCGGCCGGAGCTGCGGCTGCCGGTGCAGAGGCGACCTCGGTGCTCGTGTCCCGCAGTCATCGACCTGCTGCTGGTGAGCGAGGCTCGGCAGATGGCCAGCGTGGCCCACAAGATCCGCATGGAGTTTCTGACTGTCAACGACGTGTACCTCCTCTCCACCTTCCGCCTGCCCCCCAAGCAGGGGGGGACCCTCTTCGGCCTCTACTCCAAGAAGGACAACACCCGATGGCTGGAGGTCTCTGTCGTGGGGAAGATCAACAAAGGTGGGTGGGCGCCTTCTGCGTGGGGATGGACTGGCCCTGCTCTCACCCTGGTGCTCTGAGACAAATGGGACTGAGTTCCTGCAGGGAAGAGCAATGGGCACACGCTGGTCCCAGGGTGCTGCCAGTGCTGGGGGGGAGCTGACATCCCTTTCCTGCTCCTCTACAGTCCTGGTGCGGTACCTGCGGGAGGACAACAAGGTGCACTCGGTCAACCTGCAGCACGCGCACGTGGCGGACGGGCAGAGTCACTCTGTCATCGTGCGCCTGAGCGGCCTGCGCAGGGACACGCTGAGCGTGGAGCTCTACGTCGACTGCAAGCAGATGGACTCCAGCGTGGGGCTGCCTGAGCTGTCTGAGATCCCCCTGGCCGAGGTGGAGTCCATCGAGGTGCGCACAGGGCTGAAGGCCTATCAGAGGATGCAGGTGAGTGCCAGGGGGATTGAGACTCCAGCCACTGCACTCTTGGGTGGGGGCAGAGCCCCCCACTCTGACTGCATCTCCCCACACACATCAGGGGTTTGTAGAATCGATGAAGCTGATCCTGGGAGGGTCCATGAGCCGTGTGGGGGCCCTGAGTGAGTGCCCTTTCCAAGGAGATGAGTCTATTCACAGTGCAGGTAATGGCTTGGGGGGCTTTTGGGGTCACCTGTGTGGGTCGTGGCACAGGGAGGTTGGGGGTGACAGTACAGAGGGATGTTCCTGCCTCTCCTGGCCCACTGTCCCCACACAGGTGGGAGCTCCAGTGCTGCACATGTGCTGACCAGGAGTGACCATGTGAGGTGACACTGCTGGGGTGTGACAGCAGCATTTGGTAATGTCTTGTCTCTCTCCTTGCAGTGACGAGCGTGCTGGCCTCCATCCTGGGTAAGTCCCTGCTCTGCTTTCCTTGCTGCCTGGTGTAAGGCATTTGGGGCTCCATGGAGGCAGAAATCCCTCCACAGCCTGTCCCAGTGCCCCACGTGGGATAGAGGGAGTGGGGTGTGCTACAGGAAAAGGGGCCCTGTGTGACCCAGGGAGAAGGACAGGCTGTCAGTTGCCTCATCCTCCCAGCTCAGTGCCAGTGGGCAGAGCAGTCCTGGCCCACAGCCCTGGGAGGCTTTGTCTGTCCTGGGATTGACCTTGTCCTTTCTGCTGCTGGCAGGTGAGCAGACCAAGGCACTGGTCACGCAGCTGACCCTCTTCAACCGGGTCCTGACTGAGCTGCGGGAAGACATCAGGGACCAGGTGGGACTGAGGGGATGCTGACACTGCCTGGGCTGGGTTTCCCTAGAGCACAGTGCCAGCACCCTCCTGATGCTCCATGCTCTGCTGCCTTGCAGGTGAAGGAGATGTCCCTGATCCGCAACACCATCATGGAGTGCCAGGTCTGCGGTGAGTGCTGGCGAGGCTCTGCTCCCACCTCGGGGGACAAAGGGACACCTGTCTCACCCTCACCTGCCTCTCCTCAGGCTTCCACGAGCACCGGTCCCGCTGCAACCCCAATCCCTGCTTCAGTGGCGTGGACTGCATGGAGACGTACGAGTACCCCGGGTACCGCTGCGGGCCCTGCCCGCCGGGGCTGGAGGGCAACGGCACACACTGCGAGGACATCGAGGAGGTGGGCATGGTCTGGGGGGATCAGCAACCAGGGCTGTGTGTGCAGAGGATGTTTCCTCACGGAAGGCCCCGAGAAGCAGGGTGCTGTGCCCAAGGGTGAAGCCTGGCTCTCTCCTGGTGTTGCAGTGTGCCCATGCCAACCCCTGCTTCCCCGGCTCCAAGTGTATCAACACAGCCCCCGGGTTCCGCTGCGAGCCCTGTCCCCGCGGCTATCGAGGCAACACCGTCTCTGGCGTGGGGGTGGACTATGCCAGGGCCAGCAAGCAGGTGAGTGCAATGCCACGGGACTCAGCCAGGTCCCCGTGGGATCTCCAGAGTGCAGGGCCTGTGGAGAAGGACCCATTCCTGGGGGCAGGAACTGCCCACAGGGAAAGGCCCCAGGTGAGCGTTTCTCCCACACTGCTCGCAGGTTTGCACGGATATCGATGAATGCAATGATGGGAACAATGGGGGCTGCGACCCCAATTCCATCTGCACCAACACGCTGGTGAGCAGAGCTGTCCCGCTCCCTCCCTGGCTCCCGGGGCCGCCCAGCTCCCCTCATCCCACCCCTGCCCTCTCTCCCCCAGGGCTCCTACAAGTGCGGGCCCTGCAAGTCGGGCTTTGTGGGGAACCAAACATCCGGCTGCGTCCCACAGAGGTCCTGCAGCACTCCCACCTCCAACCCCTGCGACATCAACGGCTTCTGCCTGTTCGAGAGAAATGGGGAGATCTCCTGTGCAGTGAGCAGGGGACAGGGACAGGAGGAGGGTGTGGGGGCTACAGCATGGCAGCATTGGTCTCGCCAGGGCCCTTTCCAGCCCTTGATCTCTTCTTTGTTCAGTGCAACGTGGGTTGGGCTGGCAACGGCAACGTGTGTGGGCAAGACACAGACCTGGATGGGTACCCAGACGAGCCCCTGCCCTGCATCGACAACAACAAGCACTGCAAGCAGGTGGGCTCCTGGAAGGGAGGCAGAGGGGGTGCTGGGCACCTCATCTCCTCCCTGTCCCTAATGCTGGCTGTGCCCGCAGGACAACTGCCGCCTGACACCCAATTCCGGGCAGGAGGATGCTGACAACGATGGCATCGGGGACCAGTGTGATGACGATGCTGATGGTGATGGTGTCAAGAATGTGGAGGTGGCTGTGCTGGATGGGTGGCCATGCCAGGGGCTCTAGGAGAGCTTCTCCTTCTGGCCCAGTTCTGAGTCAGAATGCTTCTCCTGGGGAGCTGCAGGCTGGTGGCTTGGGAATGGTCTCAGAGTGCTGGAGATGTCCTGTCCTGACCACTTTTGGACTGTGGCCTCTTGTCTGCCTGCCGCAGTGCCAATGTCCCCTCTTCTCCACAGGACAACTGCCGGCTCTTTCCCAACAAGGACCAACAGAACTCGGACACTGACTCCTTTGGGGATGCCTGTGACAACTGCCCCAATGTGCCCAACAATGACCAGCGGGACACAGACAGCAATGGCGAGGGGGACGCTTGTGACAATGACATTGATGGGGATGGTGAGTGGCTGTTGGGTTGACCTGGCTGTGCCAGGGGAACTGTCCTGCCTGGTCAGGGGAGGGTGTCCACCCAGCGCTGTCCTTGCAGGGATACCCAACATGCTGGACAACTGCCCCAAGGTGCCCAACCCTCTGCAGACTGATCGGGATGAGGACGGTGTTGGGGATGCCTGTGACAGTTGCCCTGAAATGAGCAACCCCACTCAGGTATGACTGGGGCCAGGCTGGGCCAGGGGGCCTGGGATGAGTGGGGCCTGGCCCAGCGGGGAGCAGGGGTCCTCCTCCTCCTCGCCCTGGGATGTCCACTGAACTAGGGCTCCGCTCTCCTCCAGACAGATATGGACAGTGACCTGGTAGGAGACATCTGTGACACCAACGAGGACAGGTGTGGACAGCACTGCAGTGGGGTGACCTCCCCATTGAGTCCCTGGGAGCAGAACTGGGCTCCCAGTTGAGGGACCTGTCAGGAGGGACAATGGGGTCTTTGAGGAGCTGGGATGTGGTGCCAGATCCCCAATTTTGGCATTACTCTGACCTTGTTCTTGCTCCCAGTGATGGGGATGGGCATCAGGACACCAAGGACAACTGCGCTGAGATCCCCAACAGCTCCCAGCTGGATTCAGACAACGATGGGCTGGGGGATGACTGTGACAATGACGATGACAACGATGGCATCCCAGACTATGTGCCACCTGGCCCAGACAACTGCCGCCTCATTCCCAATCCCAACCAGAAAGATTCGGATGGTGAGCATGGGGTGGGCAGGGGGAGGCAGACCTGTGTGGGCTCAGCTCAGCCCTGACTGGGCACGTGTCCCCAGGGAACGGCGTGGGTGATGTCTGTGAGGAGGACTTCGACAATGACACAGTGGTGGACCAGCTGGACGTGTGCCCCGAGAGCGCCGAGGTGACACTGACTGACTTCCGTGCCTACCAGACTGTCATCCTTGACCCCGAAGGGGATGCCCAGATCGACCCCAACTGGGTTGTGCTCAACCAGGTGTGGGTGCTGCGCCCCGTGTTTCTGGGGGCTGCACTGCAGGGTGGGAGCTGAGGGGACCGGGAGGTCCCCAGGAGTGCTGGGATTCCCCTCACCCAGCTGTCCCCCACAGGGCATGGAGATCGTGCAGACCATGAACAGTGACCCGGGTCTGGCTGTGGGTAAGATATATTCACCCACCCACAGGCTCTGGGGCTCCCACCCCCCTGTGCAGGGGAGGGGGGGCCGGTTCTTTGCCCCATAGAGGGGCAAAGGGCGGGTGGGCTGGGAGTCCTGTGGGGAGAGAGGGCTCCCCGCAGCATCTCCTGCCTGTAGGTTACACGGCCTTCAACGGGGTGGACTTTGAGGGCACCTTCCATGTCAACACCATCACCGACGATGACTACGCCGGCTTCATCTTCAGCTACCAGGACAGCGCCAGCTTCTACGTGGTGATGTGGAAGCAGACGGAGCAGACGTACTGGCAGGCCACCCCCTTCCGTGCTGTGGCCGAGCCGGGGCTGCAGCTCAAGGTGGGTGCTGGCCCCACCCTCGGGCGGGGTCAGGCCCCTCTGTTCAGGTCCCCCCTGAGACCTCCGTGCACCTGCAGGCAGTGAAGTCCTCGACGGGCCCTGGGGAGCACCTGCGCAATGCGTTGTGGCACACGGGCCACACGCCCGACCACGTCCGCCTGCTCTGGAAGGACCCCCGGAATGTCGGCTGGAGGGACAAGACGTCCTACCGCTGGCAGCTGGCACACAGGCCCCAGGTGGGCTACATCAGGTGAGCAGGGGGGGCTGCTGGGGTGGGGGTTGCACTCACCACGGTGCAGGCTGGGGTCCAGCCCCAGTGGGACCACATCAGTGGGGGGAGGCGTCAGTCATTGGTGAGAAACCAACCCGAGAGTGAACCAGCCCTGGTGAAGATGATGATAACCGTGAGTAGGGGTCCAGCCCTGTAGAGCTGCCTCAGGGGTAGGATGATGTCCATGAGGAGGCCTTGTACCTCCTGGGACCACCCTAGTGAGGGAATGGCGGCCATGGGGGGGGATGCAGCCCTGTGGGACCATCCCAGTGCGGGGATTCCGATCGTGGGGGAGCATCCAGCCCCGTGAGACCACCGCGGTGCGGGGATGTCGGCCGTGGGGAGGGGTTCTGCACGGTGGGGCCGCGGCCGCGTTTCTCCTTTAAGGCTCCCGCCGGGGCGGCCGCGGCGGGGGGGCTCCGCCGCCGGGCCCTCCGCCCCCCGGGCCCCCGGGGCCATTGTCCCGTCGCCATGGCGACCCCGCCGGCGCCTTTCACATGCAAAGCGCCCGACAAAGGCGGCGGGGCCGGGCCGGGGGCGGCGCGGGGGGCTTCAGCCCGGCCACTGCAGGGGGCCCCGGCCCGAGGATCCAGCCGGTCCGGTGCCCCCGGCCCAGCCCCCCGCAGGATTCCCCTGCTGCAGCCCTGTGCCACCGTCCCCGGGTCGGGATACCCGGGGCCCGGTGCTGGCCATGGAGGCGTCCCAGTGGGGTCCAGGTGCTGGCCCCAATGGCGTCTCAGTGGGATCCCGAGGTTTGCCCCGGTCGGGTACCGGCGGGGTCCCGGTGGAATCCCGGAGCTGGCCCCGGCGGGGTGCCGGTGAGGTCCCGCTGACCGGTCAGGCCCCGTTCCCCCCACAGGGTCCGTCTGTACGAGGGCCCGCAGCTGGTGGCCGACTCCGGTGTGATCATCGACACCACGATGCGCGGGGGCCGGCTGGGGGTCTTCTGCTTTTCCCAGGAGAACATCATCTGGTCCAACTTGCAGTACCGCTGCAACGGTGAGCAGGGCCCCCCGGGACTCCCGCACCGGCCCGGCAGCCGGCCGAACATCCCCTCCCTCGCCCCTGCGGAGGGGGTCAGTCCTGGGCCGGGGGCTTTATCGGGGCTCGCTGCCCCCGCCGGCTCCTGACGTCCCCCGCGCTGCTCCCCACAGACACGATCCCCGCCGACTTCGAGCCCTTCCGCCGGTTCCTGCTGGAGGGACGCGAGTGACCGCGCCCGGCCCGGGCCTCCCCCGCCAGCGGCACCCGGGGGCGCACCGGGCCCCGCCGCTCCTCCCGGCCGGGCCCCGTTCCCGGCCCCTCGCGGACTTTGCACTGCCAGTACCGGGGCCCCGCAGTGCCGGGGCTCCCCCCACGCCTGCCCCGGGCGCTCCGGTCCTTGCCCCACGCCTGGCCATAAAGTTTTGAGTGTTTTCTAGCCTGCGCGCCCGGTCCCTGGGGGTTCCCGCTGGCCCGAGAGGGCTGCGGGTCCCCCCCGTGCTCTCGGCTCCGTCCCGCGCCGTCCTCCCGGTGGTCGCGGGGTTGGGTCAGTGCCCGGCCGGTCCCACCGGCGCAGCCCGCGGTGGCGGGAGGCCGGGACGAGTGCAATATTGGTGGGCGAGAGCACAACACTGCACCGCATCCCGGCCCTCCCGCCGCCCCGGAGGGAGTGGAGCCACCGCCGCCGTCCGGGCCGCTCCGTGGGAACTGCGCGGCGCGCACCGCGGCTCGGCGGCAGGGACCGGTCGCCACGGCGACGGCTGTCCCGGCAACGCGGCGGAATGTGCCCCCACCCCGCCCGCCCCGGAGCGCGGCCCCGGCACCGGCCCGGCCCCCCCGCCCCGCGGCGGCGGCGGCGACAATGGGCGCGGCGGCACCGGGCCCCTCTTAAAAGGGCAACGCGGGGCTGCCCTCCGGTGTTGGGGCCGGGACCGGGGCGTGTGCCTGTGCCCGTTGCCAGCCGGGGGCCGCGGCGGGAGTGCAACTGGCCCTCCCCGGGAGTATCGGGGCAGGTGAAATCACCGCTTGGTACTGAGCGCCTCCTCCCGCGTCCCCGAGCTGAGAGAAGCGACCGCGGGTCCCGTTCCTTTTCCGGTCCTTCTCCTGCTCCCTCTCCGGTCCCGGTCCAGTAACGTTCCCGATTCCATTCCCACTGCGGTCCCGTTCCGCTTTTGATCCATTTCCTGCTCCTTCTTCTAGTCCCTCTCCCGCTCCGGTTTCGCTCCAGTATCGGTCTCGCTCCCGCTCTGCATTACTGCAGTCCCGAGCCCGCTCCCGGTCTCTTTCCAGTAGCGGTTCCACTCTCGCTCCAGTCCTAGTCCCGGTCTCGCTCCCGGTCTAACTCCAGTAGAGGCCCCCCTCCCACTCCGGTCTCGCTCCAGTCCCGGTCCCGGTTCTGGTCCCGGTCCCGGTTCTGGTCCCGGTCCGGTCCGGCGGTGCCGGTGCGCGGAGCGAGCGCCGTGCGGGCCCGCGCCCGCCAGGGGGCGCCGCAGCTCCAGGGCCACCGGCCCGAACGGGGCGCGCACGGGAGGGGACGCGGCGAGTCGGGCACCGGACACGGACGGGCTGGACACAGGGGACCCACCGGGCATTGACAGGGTGGGCACAGGGAATCCACCAGGCATGGATAGGGTGGACACACGGAACCCACCGGACATGGGCAGGGTGGACACACAGGATCCACCAGACATGGACAGGGTGGACACCGAGGACTCACCCGACACAGACAGGGTGGACACGTGGAACCCACCAGGCACAGTGGGGATGTACACACAGGATTCTCCGGGCACTGACAGGGTGGACACATGAGACCCATCGGGCACAGCAGGGATGAGGACACAGGACCCACCAAACACGGTGGTGGTGGGTGCATGGGACCCACTGGGCATGGACAGGTGGGCACATGGAACCCACCGGACATGGACAGGGTGGGCTAATGGCCCCAGCTCCCAGGGCTGGTGGGTGAGGCAATTGCCGTGAGAGGGCAGTTGCTGGGACCCCCTCCTGCCCCTCAGTCCCCCACACGCTGTGTCCTCTGTGGGTGTCTGCAGGAAGAAAACTGCATCCCTCAACCCCCCGCTTTAGGGGGATGGGGGGGCTCAGGGGACAGCCCCCAGAGCTGAACGGGACTGGGGGTTAGGGCTGGAGCAGAGGACAGCAGGGATCAGCATCACTGCATGGGCAGAGCCATCCCCGTGGTGAGGGCTGTCAGGATGGACATGTTCGCCCAGAGCTGCTGCCTGCATCCTGCCTGCATCTTGCCTGCACCTGCCTGCATGTGGCCTGGCTTGCCAAGGCTGTGGCTGCTGTGGGGCTGCTGGGCCCCATTCCACCTGCACTGAACCCCGGGCCATCCATCCCTTGCCCTCATGTCACTGCAGCACGGAGGGTACCCCCTCTCAGCTCCCCTTCTCAGCACCACCTCAGAACCCTTTGGCGTGACTGGGGTGTCACTTTGGCTTCACATGAGGCTGGCCAGGAGCCAAGTGTGGGTGCCCCGACCAAGGTCTCCCCAGGACCTGGGACCCTCATGGGAATCAGCACTCTCCTGAGAGACTGGGGCTCTCCCAGGGACCAGGACTCTGCAGGGCAGGGGCAGAGAGGGACCACATTGGCTTTTGATGCCCATCCGTGCCAGGAGCACATGTCACCTGTGCCTGGGCACGGGCGGCACCCGTTACCTCTGGGGTGGGGCATTGGCACCCAGCGCGGCACCCGGCATCACCCGTGTCCTGAACGGGGATGGGGGTTTGTGCCTGCTGGGGGGGCCCTGGGACCTGGAGGGAGGTTACTGGGAGGTACTGGGATGTCGTGGGGCCCTGGGCTGTACCTGCGTAAGCGTTTCGGGGGGGTCACCGGTGTGTATTTGAGTGTAGGGCGAGGCGATGACCAGCCGGTAATGATTAACCCTAGGCTGAGCCAGAGGATGAGGCCCCCCCCTGCACGAGGGGCTGGGGTGCTCCGTGTCCCCCATGTGCCCCCCACCGCGCCCCCCACCAGCTCCCGGGGCCCGTGGCTCAGCCCACGGAGCCAGGCAGATGCTGCTCCCGCCCCTTCCCCAGGATGCCCGGCTCCTGTCCCGTCCTGTGCTCCCACCCGAGGCTGGGTCCGCCCACGGCACAGGGACGCTGCCAGCGGTGTCCCCTCAAGCCAGGGAAGCTCGAGGGACCCAAGTGGGGGGGCTGATGCTGTGGGGGCTCCATCGGCGCGGTGGCACCCCCGTGCCAAGCGGGGCAGAACGACCCCCCTCCCTGGAGCCGGCGACGGGGTGGGGCCTCCCCACCTGCTCCAGGTGCTCTATAAAGCTCTGGCCGCTGTCGAGCTGCCAGTTCCGGATCCCTGGACTGAGGCGTGTGCCACCAGCTAACGGGAGAGCAGCCACCGCCGAGCCCCGCGAGGCGCCGGGACCCCCGGACAAGCCCCATGGCGTTCACTGTCTGTCTGCTGCTGCTGGTGCTGGGCACAGGTGAGGGGCTGGGGCCGGCGCACCTCGAGCCGGAGGGAGCCGGGCTGGGAGCCGGGCAGGAGGGGAGCTACCGGAGCAGGGTGAGCGGAGCGGGGTCCCTTTCAAAGTGGGGACCAGGGGATACCGGAGTCGGTGGCATCCTGGCAGCAGGGACATTGTCGCCTCTCCTGTTCTGGCTCCGGGGTGCAGCGACCCGGGCCTGGTTTTGCCCAGGAAAGCCGGTACCTGGGGGCTCAGACTGCGGCCCCTGTGCCGTGTCCGAAGGGCTCAGCCAAGGGCTGGGCTGTGCCGGGACCAGCCGGAGCAGGCTGTGCCCGGGGCTCGCAGGCTGGAATGCAGGTGTGTCCCGGTGAGCACCCGGACCCCGGGCTCTCCTCCAGTGCCGCCGGCTCCTGCAGCACCCTCTGGGAACCTGCCCGGGAGCTGCCTTTACTGGCCCCCAGCCAGGCCAGGCAGGCCCGGGGGCATGGGGGTACCCCAGCCTGTCACCCACAGCAAGGGGGGCTTTATTGGGTGGCATGCCTGAGCCCCCAGCATGTCAGGGACACCCCAGGATGGAGGGGTCCGCAGGGCTGGGCATGGCGTTGGTGTCAGTGCCCAGCCAGCACCAGCTGAACCCTCAGTGGTGCCACAAGTGCCCAGCACCAGGCACGATTGTGGGGTGTTGCTGAAGGTCTCATTAGCCTCGTGGGCAGACAGAGCCACTGGCTGTTGGCTCCAGGGGGTTGTGGTGTTTCCCACAGTGTCTAGCTGATGAGGTGTTCAGGGTAAAACCTTCCCTAACTGGGCTGCAGCCACTGACTCCTGGGGTTTCTTCCAGGTGCACATGCCATGACCACCGAGACAACCATGGAGATGGAAACCACCGAAACGACCACCGTGGAGATGACCACAGAAACCACCACCACCACCGCCTTGTTGCCAAATATATTCCCCAAAAGCACAGGGGGCAGCCGGCCCCTACCCCCTGTCTTCCCCAACGGCACCGTGTTCCCTGGCACAAACACCACGAACTTCGGCAACCGCTCCGCAGGCAACGCCACGTCCAACGGCACTGTGGTGCCTGTCCCCAGCAGCCCAGCCATCCCCCACGCCAATGCCACCTCAAACAGCAGCAGCTGGGCCCCCCACTTCGGCACCAACGGCAGCTCTGCCGCTCCCACCACCATGGATGGCAGCACCAAAGGCAACGGGAGCACCAGTGCTCAGGTCTTTCCCACCCAGATAACGTCTGAGGGCAGCACAGGTGCCAGGCAGACCTCCACCCACAACAAAACCACAGCCCAGCTGCCCGCTGCCGTCCAGCTGCTCGTCCGTGTCCCACTGTCCTTCCGCATCATCAACAGGAGCTTCAACGAGAGCCTGCGTGACCCAGCATCAGAGGAGTACAGGAGCCTGAGCCGCACCGTCCTGACCATGGTGAGTCCCATCCCTGCCCCACCAGCGGAGCCCCTGAGCCCTGCTGGGAAGGAGCCACCTCACCTTGGGGCTTTCCATGGAAGTGCCCCGAGCATCTGTTCTGCCGTTGGCTCCAGCTGCCCGGCCAGTTCTGCGTGGAGACAGGAAAGGGGGGTGTCTGTGGGGAGGTGGCCATGACCTCAATGCTTCCTTCCAGTTTGAACATGTCTTTGGCTGCGCGGGCTGCATGGGCACGCAGACCTACACCGGGTGCAGCGAGCTGCGGTACAGGTGAGCAGCAGCAGCAGCGCCAGTGGGGCTGGTGTACTGCAGTGTATCCCCTCGGTATGTAGCCCTTCAGGGGGCAATCTGGGTGCTGATGCCTTCTCCCGTGCAGCCCAGGCTCGGTGGAAGTCCAGTCCACCCTTGTGTTCGGGAATGGAAGCGATGCCGTCACTCCTGATGCCGCTGAGCAGCGCTTGAGGAAGAGCCTGGACCAGAATGGCTTCATCATGGGCCTGCAGCTGGACAGCATCCAGAGTGAGAGGAGGCTCCAGGCTGGGGAGGGAGGGTGGATGGAGCCTGGGGGAAGCTTGGGGGCCTCCATAAGCATTGCCCTGTCCTGGTTGAGGCAGGGGTCCTGCTTGGTGCTGTGATGGGCTTGGGGCTTGCAGCTGGTGGAGCAAATGCACATTCCCAGTGCCTGTGTCAGGCAGCACTGGGAAAAGCAAGTGGATCCCATGCAGGAGGGCTCAGCCCTTAGTGTCCTGTCCCAGGGATCTCTCAGGGCTCTGTCCCAGTTCTGCCTGTGGTGCAGACATGGCTCTGCTCCTTTCAGGCTCTGCAGAGGTGATGTTCCCAGCTCCAGTGCCCATGGTCCCGGATTGGGCCATTGCTCTGTTGGTCCTGGTCAGCATCCTGCTGCTGCTCAGCATCTTCACCTGTCTCCTCCTGATGGTGAGGCCCCATCCCCACCCCAGTGCTCACCTGCATTCTGCTGGTTGGTGCCCTGTCCCTGTCCCCACACCAGCCAAGCCCCAAGTCCTTCTCTCTCCCCCAAGTCCACCTGCACCTGCCGCCGGAAAAGCCGAGGGAAGCTGGACCTGCTCAGCCAGAAAGATTCCTACCATCCCATGGCTGAATACCTCCAGTACCAGAGCCACGGGCGCTACGTGTCCCCCAACAGCAAACCCAACCCCTACAGCCAGGTGAGAGTGACAGCCCTGTCCCTGGAGTCCCGGCTGCTGCAGGGGCAGGGTCGGAGAGCAGGGGTGCATCCCCCGGATTCTGGGTTAATGCCTAACGGAGATGGCAGGGCCGGGACAGCTGTCCGGGGAGCTCGTCCCACGCAGGCCTCGCCAGGAGGTGAGCGTAACATTCACGCCTGGCTGGAGCAGCGTTCGGAGCGGGCGCGCTGCCGGCGCGGACAGACCCGGCCTGGCTCCGGGGAGCTCCCCGCGACCTTGGGCAGCCGCTGCCTGTTCCCCGCCCCAGCCGCGTCAAGGGGCTCGCTGCCTGCCCACCCTGCCCCTTCTCCTGCTCAGCTGTGTCCCAGCCAGACCCTCAGGTCTCCTGCTGTCGCGGCATCCTCTGCCATGGGTGGGGAGCAGCGTTGGGGCACTGCAGGGCTGGTGGGGGGCTGAGATGATTCCCGTAGCCAGCGCCCCTCATCCCGCGCCAGCAGCTCCGAAACTGCAGCTGCAGGCGCGGCGCCGGGAGCTGCCTGGAGGCGCAAAGGGCTCTCCAAGGCGATGTGGGGCACAAGGGGCCGCCCCGTCCCCCCGTGCCCTGCGCTCCCCCCACGCGGGTCTGTGGGCGGGGGCCGTGTCCAGCTGCTCTGGCTCCCTGCGAGCAGCTCACCCTGTGCAAATACCAGGGGCCTGGGTAAATATTTACCTTCGCACTCGCCAGGCCAGCTTATCGTGCGGGAACACGGCCGGGGCCACCGCGGCTCCTCCTGCTCACGGGGGGGCTCGGGATGTCCGTGGGGGCCCAGGGTGCCCACAGTGCCCATGGCTGGGGGCAGCAGCCCACCGCGATGGGAGGATGCAGTTTTTGGTTGCCCACAGTGGCCGTGGAGAGGGTGCAGGTCTTCCTCTGCTGCCCCGGCGTGGGGGCTCAGCCCAGTCCTGACACCCCCTCGCCTTTCCTCGCCCCCAGGTGGCCGGCAGCAGCACCACGAGGGCCGGCACCTTCACCTACACCAACCCCACCGCCGGCTCCGACAACCTGTGAGGGACGCGCTGGGAAGGAGGGCGGCAGCCGAGGGGAGGGGGCGGCCGCAGTCCCCCACTCCCGGGGGAGCAGCACCCGCCCCGGGCACATCCCCCGGTGCTGCTCGGCCCCTCGCCGTGGGCAGCGGGAGCCGGATGGTTCTGGAGCAGCCGGATTCGTGCACATGACAGAACTGAAAGACCAAGAATTGGGGTCGGGAGGGAGGGTCCCGCACACCCCACGGTCCCCGCACTCGCTTGGCTTTGCAACCCTGCTGCGTGCCGGGGGTGGAGGACTGGGCTCGTGCTCCCCCTGCGCTCACCCCCGGGGATTCAATGGCTCTTTTTGTGGTGTTATTTTATATAATATCTCTTTTTGCGGGGTGTTGGTGCCGGGCTTGGCTCGGCGGGGTGGCAGGTCCTCGGCGGGGCGGCAGCTCCTCGGCCGGGGTATATTTATCGCAGTTACAATAAAAGGATGGGGGCAGCCACGTGTCCCCAGGGCTGCGCCGCGGTGTGGCAGGGGGGCTTTTCTGGGACAGTCACTCCCTTGACGTTGCTCTCACCCACCCAGGTGACCCCGGCTTGGGTGACGGCTCTCGTTTCCAATCCAGGCAGTCCTGGGGTTGGTGCTGGGGCTGTCACTGTGTCCCTGGTCTCTGCATGCCTCTGGATGTGACATGTCCTGCCAGACTCCATCGCTCTCATCCCTCCCGCGCTCTCGGTTTCTGTTCACGATCGAACGTGTCTCGTTTGACGCGCCCGCTTTCCCCACGGCTGCACAGGCGGAATGTGACGGTGCCGACGGGGCCGTGCAGCTGCACGTGTGGCACTGGGTGCATGCGACATGTCCTGCTCCTGTCCCCTGCCTGTCCCGTCTCAGGGTCTTCCAAACGCTGAGTGAGCCCCAAAAAAGGCTCTGGGGGGTGCTGGAAGAAGAGGCTGCGTGGTGGCTCCAAGTGGCTGTGTGCCAGGGCACAAACCTTGGGAACAGCCGTGCCTGGAGCGCAGTGGTGGCCCCCTGGCAGCCCCAGTTAGGGCTGGGCCCGTTCCTGGGCACTGGGAGTGTTTTGGCAACCACTGAAAAGGCAGAAAAACAAGGAACCAAACCTTCCTCAAAGAAAGCCCATGTGGCCGCAGGCATGGAGCCAGTGCTTGGCTGGGAACAGCCCCGGAACCAGCCCAGCAGCGGGCAGCTGACGGATCCCTCGGCCACAGAATGTGGGCTCTGGGTGGGGCCCGTGGCTGTGCCAGGTGCCCGGGAACCCTGGCATGTGCTGCTGGGAGCTATCAGAGCCGTGCTGGGGTGCAGGCAAGGGGCTGGGGGTCTCTGGAGCACAGGGGGCTGCCTGGTGCCCCGAGGCTGCTGGGGGAGATGGGCAGTGCACTGATGGGGGGCTCTGGCACAGAGCAGCACCCCCCGACCCCAGATCCATTCTGCCAGCTGGGGATGGGGTCGTGTGCCTAGGGCAGAGACCTGTAGTGGACAAGGGTGTGCCTGGGACTGCTGCTTCCCCATTCAGCCCCCCCAGCCCTGGGCAGGGCCCCAGGAATCAGAACAGGGGCCTGATTTGCAGGGCTGGGCCTTATGAAGAATTGCCTTTTGCAGAGAGCTCAGCCCTGTGTCCCCCTCCCCTTCCAGCTTAAGGGCCGGGATCTCCAGGGACAGGCACTCACCTAGGAAGGACCCTGCCCCATCTGTGGCCCCTCCACCTGCCATTCACAGTGCCTGAGTGGGGGTCCAGCTCCAATCCCCACTCTGAGAAGATGCCTCAGCACCCAGCAGCCCCCCTGGCTGGACTGGCTACCCTTGGGACTCCCCAGTAATGCTGCAGGAGTTTGCTCTAGGCTCAGTGGGGAGATGGCCGGTCCAGGAGCCCCCTGACACCCTGTGACAGGCTGGCAGTGACCATGTGGCTGGGCAGAGCACGGGTAGGACCTGACACGTCAGCACTGCCCGGGCTGGGCAGGGTTGGCACCTGCTGGCTGCGGCCCAAAGGCCAGCCCGGCCCCATGGCCCCTGGTCCTGTGCATGCCTCTGGACATGCCTCTGGACTCGCCTCTGGACAGCCTGGTCTCACAGCCCTATGGCCAGTCCAGCACCACAGCCTTGTGGCCCCACAGCTCCTTGACCCCAAAGCCCCTCAACCCCACAGCAAACCCAGACCCAAGGCCCCCTTGTCTCTCGACCCTATGCACAGCCTGGCCCCATGGACAGCCCAGCCCCATGGCCCTCCTGTGGCAGGAAGGCTCCGGAGCAGTCTGGCATCGCAGTTTATTGTAGGAAACCATGAAAATACAGCGTTTGTTGTAACAGAACCCAGGAGAAATGACAGCAGCTCGGACAGATCCGGGCGTGGGACTGCTGGCACAGCCCCCACGGTGCTGGGGCTCCCTGGCGGGTCGAATCCAGACCCTGCAGCCCCAGCCCATCCCGGCTGTGTGCGGTTTGGCACCGAGCGGTGTAACGGGAGCCAAGTGTGGCCCTCAGAGCACGTGCAGGCGGGGCACGGGCAGGGCTGGTCAGGCACGTTGCTGCCCAAGGACAGGGCAGAGCAGGCGGCACTGAGGTGCCCAGCAGCCCACGGGAGGGACCCCACGGTGGCTGTGTCCAGGGGCTGTGCCTGGCTGCAGCCAGATGATCCACGTTGAAAATGAGCCATTTTACAAAACATCTCCACACCTTGTTCCAGCCCAGCCTCCCCCCGCCCTCTCCCCCACCCCAGCTGCCTCCCCCACCCCAACCAGCACCCAGCCTCTCCCCTCCACTGTCACCCCACTGTCACTTTCCACCCCCCTCCCTGCACAGCCTCGTCCCCCTCCCTGACCCATCTCCACGGCTGACCCTCTGCCAGCCCTGCCCATAGCCCCAGCCCAGAGCAGCCTCGGGTTGAGCTGGAGCTAGGGGCAGGCAGACAGGGTGAGAAGGGGACGGCAAAGCTGTCCCCTTCCCCCCACATCCCACAAAACAAACACCTGGCCTGTCCCTAGTGGTGGCAGGGCCGGGGCCGCCCCTGCTATGCTCTGCTCCCTGGCCACCTGTGTCCCCCCCAGGCCCCGGCACTCGTGGGGTGCCCCAGGGGGGCAGAGCCGGCGGCGTGCGGGGAGCGCGGGCACGGCTCAGTCCAGCTTGGCGAAGTTCCCGATGGTCACTTTCCGCTCCTGTTTGTTGGCCACCAGCTCCTGAAGGTGCAGGGCCCCCCCTCCGATGAAGCAGAAGGCCGGGCAGACGGGCCCCGAGCAGTCCACGCCGCACTCCCAGAGCTCGCGGAAGGAGACGGCGTCATAGAAGCTCACCTTGCCCTGCTCATAGTCCAGGCAGATGCCGATGCGCGGGGGCAAGGGCACGGTGCAGCCGTTGGGGTCGCGGGACGTGAGGGCTGAGCCGTGCGACAGCAGGATCTTGCCCATGCCGATGGTGAGGAAGGCGTACGGAGGAGGTGCCTCCACTGTCGTGTCCTCCGCTCCGCTGTCGTGGCCGCTGTCGGGGTCATACCTGTGGAGGGCAGACAGGTGAGCCCTGGTGCCAACACCCATGGGATAGGCTGGAGATCCCCCCACACCCCAGTGCCCGCTGGGGAGGTAGGAACAGGCAGAGGACCCCCTGCACCCCCAAGCCACCCCGCTCACCTGGGGCTCACCACGTCCTGTGGCACCTGGAACCACTCCTGCAGTTTGCTCTCCAGCCCCACGCCCACCTTCACCAGGTAGGAGCTGGGGTCCACGCAGCAGGCCCAGTAGCTCTTGCCCTGGGTGATGGCCACGTCGCCGATGACCAGGTCGATGGACAGGTGGCAGCTGGTCATCAGGCGCTCGGCGGCGAAGAGCATGGGGATGCCGGGGACGCTGCGCACGGCGCGCTGGTCCTTGCTGATGGCCAGCCGGTCCCGGTTGAAGCCCCAGCGGTTGTCCAGGAAGAAATTGAGGACTGTGGGGAAGAGAGGAGGAGGAGGGTGAGCAGGACAGCACAGCGGGGGGCTCCGGTGTGATCCAAGCACCCATCCCCTCTCACCTGGGGCGGGCGGCGTGTGCAGGTAGATGTCCTCGCTGTAGTCCCCGAAGCCCGCCTTGTTGTAGCCCTTCACCCTGAGCACGTAGACACTGTCGGTGTCCAGGTACTCGACGAGGGCGCAGGTGCCCCGCACCTCCTCCCGCCGCTGCCACAGCTTCAGCCCCTTGGCCTTGGCGTCGGTCTTGCGGAACTCCACCGTGTAGTGCCAGGCGGGCGGCGAGTGCTGCGGCAGCCGCCAGCACAGGAAGATCTGGTCGTAGGTGTAGGTGCGCTGCGTGTCGATGACCGGGGCCTCGGGCGCTGCGGGGAGAGGCAGCGGCGGGCATCAGGCAGCATCCCCCACCCCGCAGGCGGGGAGGCGGCCGGACGCAGGGAGGGGGCATTCCGGGATTCCGGACGGACGGACGGACGCACAACCAGCGGAGTCTAGAGGGGTCTGACTGCGGAGACCGTGTGTCGGCACCGGAGGAGAGCGAGAGTCGGGGAGACAGAGGAGCTGCTGCTGTGGGGCTCCAGGGACCAGACAGGTCGAGTGCAAGTCAGGAGGGAGGAGAGAGAGAGAAAGAGAGAGAATGGAGGCAGCGGAAGAGGAGGAGGAGGAGATGGGGATGGAGGATGGTAGAAGGTACTGGCAGGAACAGAGGCAGGGTGGGAAGGAGAGATGAGGGGATGGCAGGTGGTAGAGGGGTAAGGAAAGGATGGGAATGGGGCAAGGAAGAGAAAGGAAACAGGATGAGGAGGGAGGTAGAAATGGGGCAAGGAGAAGGATGGAAATGGGGAGAAGAAGAGAACAAAAATGGGGTGAGAGTAGGATGGAAATACAGAAAGAGGGAGAATGGAAATGGGGTAACAATGGGGTAAGGACAAGGTGGGAATAGGATGCAGAAAGGGACAGAAATGGGGTGAGCAGGACCGAAATGGGGCAAGGAAGCAGATGGGAATGCGGCAAGGGAGGAAAGAAATGGGAGGAGGAGAGGGGTGGAAACGGAGGAAGAGGATGGAAATGGGGTGAGAGTGGGACAGAAGTGGGGTGCAGACAAGAACATAAATGGGGGAGGAATGTGGACATAAATGGGGTGAAGGGGAACAGATATGGGGCAAGGAAGGAGATGGAAACGGGACAAGAGGGGGAAGAAAATCAAACAAGGAGAGGGGAGGAAATGGGACAAGGAGAGAACGGAGTGAGAAATGGGACGGAAATGGGGTGAGACTGGGATGGAAATGAGGTGAGACTGGGATGGAAACGGAAAATGGGAGAATGGAAATGGGACAAGAAGGAAGTGGAAGTAGGGCAAGGATGGCGTTGAAATGGAGCAAAGGAGAGGGGAAATGGGATGAGGAGAGGGCAGAAAATTGGGTGATGGTAGGGACAGAAGTGGGATGAGGATGTGGACAGAAGCAGGGTGAGAGTGGAAAAGAAATGGAGTGAGGAAGGGGATGGAAACACGGCGAGAAAGGTCAGAAATGGGGTGAGGAAGGGGCTAGAAACAGGGTGAGAGGGGATGGAAATGGGGTGAGAGGGGGGCAGAAATGGGGCAAGGAAGGGGATGGAAATGGAGCAAGGAGTGGGACGGAAATGGGGCGAGAGAGGGAGGGAAATGGGGCGAGGATGGGGACGGAAATGGGGCGAGAGGGGGTGGGAGGGCAGGAGGAGCGGCGGCAGATGGAGGAGGCAGAGCCACCGGCTGCCAACGCCAGCGGGCAGGACGGGGATGGAGGATGGCGGCGGAGTGGGGCCAGGGTGGGAGCGGGATGGAGGGATGGAGGGATGGGAAGAGAGAGCGGGGCAGGCTCTGGGGCAGGGGTGTGACTTGCCTCAGTTACTTCGGTGACGCCTCGGCAGCGGCCGCAGCCTATAAACAAAGAGAGGTAGAAGCAGGTCTGAAATGTGTCGCCAGCGGGTCCGGCAGGGCCACGCGGCTCCTGCCCTGCGGGAAGCGCCAGCCCGGCAGCGGGGCAGCTCCGTACTCACCCTCCGGCACTCCTGCTGCCCTCACCTGGCACCACGGCCCTGCCTGCCTGCCCCTGGCCCGCACGCCCTGGCACAGGGCAGGGCAGGGATATCTCTGGGGGCTGCTGGGGCGGGGGCTGTCCCTGACGGGGAGGGGGCACCGGCAGATCCGCGAGCGCCTGCCTGAGCGCGGCTCTGAGCAGCCGTGGCTGAGCTGCAGCTCCGAGGCGGGCAGGGACCCGCTCTGCCCGCGGGGGCTGCGCCTGCACGGGGCACAGCCGGTGCCCGGGTCCTGCTGC
The DNA here is from genome assembly GCA_034509425.1 of Eopsaltria australis. Classification (NCBI taxonomy): domain Eukaryota; kingdom Metazoa; phylum Chordata; class Aves; order Passeriformes; family Petroicidae; genus Eopsaltria; species Eopsaltria australis. The sequence continues at coordinate 174,758 of JAVTVJ010001492.1, read as the reverse complement.
CTTTACCTCGGATGAAGGCCAGGTCAGTGAGCAGCTTCAGCTCCCTGCTGACATCCAGCTGGAAGTGGCTGAAGGAGGCGTTGGCTGCAGGACGGAAGCTCTGCAGTGAGTCGGTGGCCCTGAGGATCCTGCAGCACAGGAGAGCGGGGATGTCAGGGTGCCACCTCGGGCATCAGAGGGGCCTGACATCGCTGGCAGCCCCGTGCCCGCAGCCCCAGTACCTGTTGTGCAGCTGCTTGGCAGCCTGGACAAAGCAGGGGTGGTCAGTCTCCTTCAGCACCTCCTGGGCATAGCCCACCATGCCCGAGTTCTCCAGCATGGCCTGGTGCTCCCGGATCTGGCCGTGCAGGCTGGCCAGCCGCTCCTGCTGGCACTCCTCGATGGCCTGCAGCAGGGTGGCCCGCTTCTCCTCCAGCATGGCACAGAGCCCCTGGATCAGCTGTGACACCTCTTCCTTGGCCTGTGAGCCGTTCACCTGCCGGGCACAGACACGGCAGGGTCAACGTGTGCCATGTCCTGGGACCAGAGGGGACTGGGCTGGCAGTGCCACCCTGCCTAGGGACAGCTCAGGGACAGATGGGCACTCTCTGCCCTTACCTCCGTGTGCTTCACTGTCTCCTCCAGCTCGGCAATCTGGGTCTGCACCGTGTCCTGGCTGCTCAGGATGTAGGCGAGGCTCTTTGTCAGCTTCTCCTGCAGGAAGGTGATGAGATGTGGTGCCGGCAGCCCCTGCCCCGCACCCTCCCTCTGCACTGGGGCTCTGTGGTGTCCCCAGTTCCCCACAGAGCCCCAGCCTGTCCCCAGCAGCCCTTACCCTGAGGGCCTGGTAGGCGCTGAGCACCGGGGTGATCTTGTGGCTGGTGTGGGTGCGGCGCACACGGCAGAGCTGGCACACCAGCCGCTGGCAGGTCTTGCAGTAGTGAGTCACCTCCTCCTTGTGCTCTGGGCACATCAGCCCCTGTGTGGGCACAGCGGGGCTCAGCAGGGCTCCACACCCCTGCAGAGTCCCACCCCCGCACCCCCAAATCTTAGAATCATAGAATGGTTTGGGTTGGAAGGGGACCTTGAAGATCATCTTGCTCCAACCCACCTGACACGAGCAGGGACATCCTCAACTAGACCCTGATGCTCAGAGCCCCACCCTGGCCTTGAACACTTACAGGGATGGAGCACTCACAACTTCATGGGCAGCTTGTTTCAGTACTACACCGCCCTCACTCTAAGAACTTTTTGCTAATATCTAACCTAAATTCACTCTCTTTTAATTTGAACCCATTGCCCTTTGTCCTGACATTCCAGGCTCTTGTAACAAGTTCTTGCCCCACTTTTCCAAAAGTTCCCTTCAGACACTAGGAGGCCACAATTTGGTAACCCCAAAGCTTCTTTTCTCCAGGCTGAACAACCCCAATTCTCTCAGCCTTAATCCCCCGTCAGGCAGGAGGAGCCACGGGGAGGCCGTACCTTGGGGCGGAAGGTGAGGGTGGGCGGCGTGGGCTCATGCTGGGCTTTCTGGGTGCCCCAGGGGTGGTAGAGCTTGAAGCACTCATTGCAGAAGCTGGATTTGCACTCCGTGCAGCCCTTGGTGGCCTCCAGCTGCGGGGGCTTGCAGAACTGGCACATGATGGCCGCGCTGATGTTGATGGTCTGCCGGTACCGCTCCACCACCCGCTCCAGCGTCAGGTTGCGGAAGAGGCTGCCCAGGCCCCGCTCCCCCAGGTCCACGTCCCGCTGGCAGGCGGGGCACGGGAAGCTGATGGTCTGGGAGTGCACAGCACCCCGCTTGCGCCCTGGGTAGGTGCCAAAGCCTGTGGGAGGGAGGCAGGGAGGGGGTCAGCAGGGCATGGAGCCCCAGAGTCCCTCAGCCCTCCCGTGGGAGAACCCAGGGTTCTGTCCCCACCCCCATCACCATCCCTTCCAGTTGTCCCTGTTCCCAACGCCTCCAGCCATCCCTGTTCTCTCCCGCCATCCTCATACACTCTGTTGTTCCTATTCCCTCTGCCATCCCCTCCATCCCTCCCTGTTCCCTCCAGCCATCTCTGTCCTCATCCACTCCAGCCAGCCCTGTCCCCTCCAGCTGTCCCTGTCCCCACTGCTCTCCCCATTTCCTCCAACCATTTCCATCCCCTCCAACCATCCATCTCTGTCCCCTCCAGCCATCCCCATCCCCTCCAGCTGTCCCCATCCTCTCAGCCACCCCTGTCCCCATCCTCTCAGCCACCCCTGGCCCCTCCAGCCATCCGTGTCCCCACTGCTCTCCCCATTTCCTCCAACCATTTCCATCCCCTCCAACCATCCATCTCTGTCCCCTCCAGCCATCCCCGTTCCCTCCAGCTGTCCCCAACCCCTCGTCACCTCTGTCCCCATCCTCTCAGCCACCCCTGTCCCCTCCAGCCATCCCTGTCCCCACTGCTGTCCCCATTTCCTCCAACCATTTCCATCCCCTCCAACCATCCATCTCTGTCCCTTCCAGCCATCCCCATTCCCTCCAGCTGTCCCCATTCCCTCCAGTCACCCCTGTCCCCATCCTCTCAGCCACCCCTGTCCCTTCCAGCTGTCCCTGTCCCCATTGCTGTCCCCATTTCCTCCAACCACTTCCATCCCCTCCAACCATCCATCTCTGTCCCCTCCAGCTGTCCCCATCCCCTCCAGCCGTCCCCATCCTCTCAGCCACCCCTGTTGTCTCCAACCATCCCTGTCCCCTCTGTCCCTCCTGCCACCTCCTCCAGCCCCACCTGACTTCAGGAGGCGGTCGAGCCGGTCGGGTTTGGGGACAGCCCGGCGGCCCAGGCGGGGGCTGCGGGTGGACGGGGTGGCTGCAGGCGAGGTGGGCTCGGAGGTGGGGTCGCAGCACAGGTGGCCGTGCTGCAGCAGCACCTCGCTGGCACACACGTGGCACACGTTGTGGGTACAGGGCAGGGCCAGCGGCTGCTTGTACATCTCCTTGCACACCGGGCACACCAGCTCCCGCTCCATGTTCTTCATGCTGGTCTGCGGAGAGAGCGGGAGTGTCACCGGCCAGTGGCACAGCAGGGCCAGGACCAGATGGGACCAGCACCAGGGCCAGGATCAGCATCAGGGCTGAGATCAGAACCAGGGCCAGGATCAGCATCAGGGCTGAGATCAGCACCAGGGACAGGATCAGGGCCAGGACCAGCACCAGCGACAGAGCCAGGATCAGGGCCTGGAATCAGCACCAGGGCCAGGATCAACATCAGGACCAAGATTAGGAGCAGTACTGGGACCCGGGCTGGGATGGAGACAAGGACTGAGACCATCATCTGTGCAACAGTGAGGCCTGGGACCAGCAACAGGGACAGGATGAGGATCAACACTAGGACCAGCCCCAGGATGAGGTCCAGGGCTGTCACTGGGATGAAGAATGGAGCTGGGATCAGCAGCACATCCAGGATCAGAGTCAGCACTGGAAACACAGCTGGGATCAGGCTTAGTGTCAGGACCAGCACTGGAATAGGGACGAGGACTGGGACCAGCATCATGGCCAGGATCAGGCCTGGGAGCAGTATCAGGAATGGCATCAGGGCCAGCACCAGGATGAAGCCCAGAGCTGGACTGGGGATGAGAACTGGGGCCACACCAGGACCAGGACTGGGGTCAGCACTGGCACCAGGACCAGCATCATGGCCAGGATTAGGCCAGGGACTAGCAGCATGGTCAGGATCAGAGTCAGCACTGGGACCAGCACCAGAATAGGGCTGGGGGCTGAGGCTGGGGTCACAGCAGGGTCTGGATCAGGCCTAGGAACAGCACCAGAACCAGGACCTGGGGGGATGATGAGGACCAGGGCCAGCATCAAAGCCAGGATCAAGCCTGGGACCAGCAGCATGGTCAGAATCAGGACCAGCACAGGGATCAGAACCTGGGTGGGCCTCAGGCCTGGTATGAGGATGGGATTGGGGCTGGGCCAGGATCAGGACTGGCAGTGGAATGGGGATGGGGGCCACCACTGGGATCAGCACCAGGATGGGGCCCAGGGCTGGCATGGGGATGGTGGCTGGGATGGGGATGAGGACCAGCACTGGGAATAGTGCCAGAATAGGGCCCAGGGCTGGAACGGGGATGGGGACTGGGATGGGTGCTGGGATTGGAATTGGGATGGAGAGGGAGATGGGAGCCAGGATGGAGATGGGGGCTGAGATGGGGACTGGGGCTGGACCCACGGCAGAGCCCGGATTGGGCCCGGCACTGGGACCAGCGCCAGGACCGGGCTGGGCACCAAGATCGGGGCCGGGATGTGGCCGCCCCCTCCGCACCCGGTGCTCCCCGCTCGACCGTGGCTCGGTGCGGGGGGGTCCCGGTGACGGCCCTCCCCGGGGGTCGCTGCGGTGCGTCGGGGTGCGGGTCCGCTGCCCGCCCACCCCTCAAGGGCATCGCCCTCCCTCCCAGTCGCGTTGCCACGGCGACCCGGTCCCGGAGGACCCCTGTCCGCCCCCCCGCCGCCACCGCGGCCGCTCACGCTGATGCGGACGAGCGCGTCCATGATGGAGGTGAAGGTCTGCAGGTCCTCGCCCTCGGCCATGGCTCCGCTCCCCGCGCCCGTGCCTGCGGCGGCGGCGGCAGCAGCGGCGGCCGCGATCGCCCCGGTGTGTTGCAGGGAGCGGCGGAGCCGGGGGGAGGGCGGGGGGCGGCGGCGCGCATGCTCGGCGGCGCCCGCCCCGCCGGCACCGGTGGGCGGTGGAGGCACCGGAGGGGCGGCACCGATGGGGGGGAATCGGAGCGGGGATGCTCTCGCCGCTCCCCCGGGCATCCCCCGACGGGCGACGCTCGGGGAGCGGCGCGTGGGGTGGGCTGCGGGCAGGATGAGCATGGCACCGGTACCGGCGGCGATCCCGGTGGTGATACCGGGGGTGCTCCCGGGGGTGCTCCCGGGGTCGGTGCCGGTGCTGGCTGCGGAGGTCCCGTCCCCGCGCTGTTCCTGTCCCGGCCGCCAGAGGGCGCTCCGAACGGCGGGGGACGTGCAGTGCCACTCCCGGCCGCCGGGGGGCGCGCGCGTCGCCGAGCGCGCACTCCGCGAGGGGCGGGGCGGGGCCGCCCGCGCACGCGCAGTGGCGCCGCCCGGAGCTGCTGCCGTGTCCCCCCTGCGCGCGGCCGCGGTGCGCGTGCGCGGAACGGCGGCACCGGGAGCGGACCGGGACGGGCTGGGGGCACCATGGGTAACGGGGGAAACGGAGGGAAACGGGGGAAACGGGGGGAAACGGCAAATGAGAGATGACTGCGGCGATGGGGAATGGGGGAAAGAAAGGGGAGCACGGCTGGGAATGGGAATACCGGCAGGGTTAACGGCGGTAACGGGGGACGGGGCCGTAACGGGGCAGGTGGGTGAGCGGGGCGGGAGGAGTACCGGGGATGGGGCGATAGCGAGGGGAACGGGAAACGGGGAAAATGAGGGGTGCCGGGGCACGGGGGTAACGGGAGCAGGGGGCAATGGGGGCACGGGGAACGGAGGGGTAACGGGGCACAGGGGTATTGGGGGCACGGGGGTATCGGGAGTGCGGGGTAACTGGGCTGGGGGAATGGGGGGGATAGCAGGGACGGGGGGCACAGCCCGGCCCTGTGGCTGCAGTGTGGGCTCAGGCCCCTCGGTGCCGGTGGTGCCGGTGCTGAGTCGGCCCCGGGGCTCAGCCGTAGGCACGGGCACGTCTCTGGCACTGTCGTCGCTGCTGTCGCTGCTGCTGTTCGCCGGGATGCAGATGTACAGCCGGCAGCTCGCCTCCACCGAGTGGCTCACGATCCAGGGCGGGCTGCTGGGCTCCGCGCTCTTCGTCTGCTCCCTCACTGCATCCCTGGGGGCTGGCACTGCGACCGGGGCACAGTCAGGGGGCTGGAAACCGGACCAAACGGGGGTGGGGAGCAGGGACTGGGAGCAGGGCCATGGGATGGGAGTGGGGGGACGGGAGCCAGTCCAGAGGCCAGGAGTGGGGCTGGAGCAGAGAGGATGGGAGATGGGAGCAGGCTGGGGAGGACAGCAGGATCCCGTTCTGTCCCTTAACCCCACAACCAGGCCTTCAACAACCTGGAGAACCTCATCTTTGGGAAGGGCTTCCAGGCCAAGATATTCCCTGAAAGTAAGTGTTGTGGGAGCCCAGGAGGGGAGTGGGCGCATATCAGTTTCCAAATGGCTGGGGGTGCTCCAGCAGTGGCACTGGACAGTCCCAGCCCTGCCCTGGAACTGTGGCAGTGCCCCTTGAGCTTTTCCTGGGCCCGGGGGAAATGCTGCTGCTGCAGCCACGGCCCCCCCATCACCGGGGGCAGCCCTGCAGCGCCGTGTGTCTCCTGGTTCTCCACAGTCCTCACCTGCCTCCTGCTGGCTCTGTTCGCCTCTGGCCTCATCCACCGGGTCTGTGTGACCACCTGGTATGTGCAGAGCGGCCCTGGAGGGTGGGGAGTGACCAAGGGCACCCCAAGGGATCGTGGGTGACACCAGGAAGGGGGCAGGATGCTGGGCAAGGGCCAGGACTGCCAGGGAGCAGCAGCACAGTGGGATCCAAGGGGAAAATGTTGGTTTAGGAAGGGCAGGGGAGTGGAATCCAAGGGGAAGGTGTTGGTTTAGGAAGGGCAGGGGAGTGGGATCCAAGGGGAAGGTGTTGGTTTAGAAAGGGCAGAGGAGAGGGAGCCAGGGGCAAGGTGCTCCTTTACAAAGGGCAGCGCAGGGGGATCCCAAGGAAGGTGTTGGGGGGACCCTCGCGTGTTCCTGCCCCCCAGCAGCTGAGCAGCCTCTTCCCTTCTGCCCTCGCAGCCTCATTTTCTCCATGGTCGGTCTCTACTACATCAACAAGATCTCCTCCACTCTCTACCAGTCCACGGCGCCCGTCGCTGCTCCTGCCAAGGCTGTCGGCAAGGGCAGGAAGAGAAATTGATGTCCTGCTGCCCCTTCCTGGGGCAGCCCCCTCCCCGTGGCCGATCCGGGACTCCCCCCTACCCAATAAAGCCATTTCTTTGTAGCTGCTTGTCCCCTCTGCCAGCTGCTGGCCCAGTTCCTGGCTCTGGCTGGGAGTGGCCCTGGAGCCTGGGGTAGGTTCTGGGTGGCCACGGGTGGCATCTTGTCTGCCCAGACGTGCAGCGGGAGGAAGATCCCAGCAGAGCCGGGCAGGTTGGTGCAAACTCTGTGGCCACAGAGGCTGGAGCGGGCAGGGGGATGCGGGGGTCCCAGTGGCTCAGGGCTCCAGTCCCAGCTGCCACCAGAGCGCTGCGCTGGCACAGCTGAGACTGCTGGGTTTGGCAGGGGATCACAGACCCGTGTCGAAACCGGGGGGGGCACCGGGGCTGCCCGGGTGGGGGGGTGGGAACAGTGCGGTCCCCGCAGCCGTGGGAGGGCGGGCGGGACTCGCTCCCACGCTGGGCCCCTGGCACCCCTCCGGCCGGACGTGGAGGAAACCAGATGCTTCCTGCGGCCCCGGCCGCGGCCGACAAAGCCCGGCGCTTCCTGCGGCACCGGGAGCGGGGCCGGACCCGCGGTCCCGGCGGGGTCCCGGTGCTGCCGCGCCCCGCCCCGCCCCCAGGGGGCGCCCGCGGCCGCTGCTCCGTGGAACTACAGCTCCCGGCAGCCCTTGCGCGCGGCGCTGCTGTGACGTCAGCGCCGCGCCGGGCGGGGAGCGGGACCGGCACCGGGAGAGGGACCGAGCCAGGTGGGGGTGGGGCTGGCCCCGGTCCCGGGGCTTTGGGGAGGGCTCGGTCCGGCGGGAGGAGGCCCAGAGGGGTTTGGGGCCGCGCTCCGGTCAGGAGGCTCCGGGAGAGGCTGGGCCCGGCACGGGTCGGTCTCTCCGGGCTTCCCTCCTCCTTCCATCTCTGCCCCTCCTTCTCCCCCCGTCCCCTCTCTCCCCTTCCCTTCCCTTCTCTGCTCCTCTCATGGGTACCCCACTCCCCGTCCTTCTTCTTCCCCTTTTCCCCCTCCTTGTCCCCTTTCCCCCGCTCCCTTCTCCGCCCTCCTCCCGTGCCCTCTCACACCGCTCTCCCCTCAGGCCGCCATGACCAAGCTGGCCCAGTGGCTGTGTGGACTCGCCCTGCTGGGCTCGGCCTGGGCCGCGCTGGCTCTGGCCCCGCCGGGGCTGCAGCCGCCGGCCCCGCTCCGCCAGGCGCTGCTGCCGCTGCCCGTCTACCTGCTCGTGGCCTTCGGCTGCTACTCCCTGGCCACCGTGGGCTACCGCCTGGCCACCTTCAACGACTGCGAGGAGGCGGCGGCCGAGCTGCAGGAGCACATCAGGGCGGCGCGGGCCGACCTGCGGCGGCGGGGGCTGCGCCTGGAACCGCAATAAAGCGCAAGGACGGAGCTGCCCGTGCTGTTCTGTGACCCCGGGACACGGCGGGAGCGGGGGGCACCGAGAGCCTCGGGTGCTGCTGGAAGCTCAGCTCTCACCGCTGTGAGGCGAGTGTTCGGGGGCTCTGTGAAGGACAGGGTCTCCATGCACGCCCGGTTCTCCGGCACTCTGAGGGGCTGCAGGGAACCCCCCACACCCGGTCCTGCCCTGCCTGACCCTCCCTGAGCTCCCTGGAACTTGTTTCTAGAGTGGGATGCGGGACAGGGCCGTGCCCCAGAACCCAAGCACATTCCCGGCTCTGATGTGGTTCACCCCAGGCAGGTGGGAGCTGGAGGAGCCTCATCCTGTCCCGCTGTCCGCATTCCCGCGGAGGAGGAGAGGGACTGGCAGGGTGGGGCTGGCGACACAGCCTTTAAATTGTGGCGTGGTGTCCCCCCCAAGCCCGGCAGCTCGAGGGGAGCTCCCCCAACTCCTCTGCCCATCCACAGCACCACCCTGGGCTTCACTGGGAAGAGGGAGGGGTCGGGGGCTCTGTTGGAGGTGGGGGGGCCCCCACTCCTGGGGACCCCCATCTCTGGTCTCTGACCCGGTGTGCAGGAACCTGCTGCCCTGGCAGCTTCCAGCTCTTCCAACCAAAGGACTTTGGGATTTTAATTAGCAGCTGTGTATCCTCTGCAGAAAGGAGCAGTTGGGAGCGGGAGGGAGGACTCGGGTTAATTAGCAGGAGCAGCTAATTAGCTGTTTCCTGAGCAGCAAAGGCTGGTGGGAGCAGGATGGGAAGCTCCCAGCACTCGCTGGGTCACGGATGGTTGGGGGGTGACATTGCCCTGGATTTGGCCACGTGGGGCCTTGGTGGGGTCAGCACAAGGACAGCAGTGCACTGGGGGCTACTGACAGCCCTCTGTGGGCTACTCAGGATCATCAGGGGCTACTCAGGGTCAACAGCAGCTACTCACAGCCAGCCAAGGGCTCCTTGTGATCATTCAAAGGGGTTTCACATATCCATCCAGTGGCTACTTGTGGTCATGCGGGGCTACTCATGGCATCTGGCCCCCTCCTGGGGCTATTTGTGGCCATCAGGGGCTACTGACAGCCAACCAGGAGGCTCCTAGTGGCCATCCAGGGGCTACACATGGCCATCAGGGCCTACTGATGGTCCTCTGCGAGCTACTCAGGACCATCAGGGGCTACTTGTGGTCATCTAGGGGCTACTCAGCCATCTGTGAGCTACCCATAACCCCGTACAGGCTACTCATGGCAATTCAGAGCCTCTACTCATGACCATTCGGTGGCTACTTATGGCCTTCAAGGGGCTACTTATGGTCATCCAGGGGCTACTCAGGGCGATCCAGGGACTCTACTCATAGCCATCAGGAGCTACTCCCAGCCCGTGTGGCAGCAGCCTGGTGGCAGCTCCTCCCTGCGTGGAAGCATCCGGGAGCTGCCTCCGGCCTGGCACGAGGGGCCACGTCACAGCCGCTCCCGGCACGGGGCAGCCGGAGCGACCGGTTGGCAGCCAAGGTGTGTCAGTGGAGAAAGCTGCCCTTTCCCGAGGCTGTGGGGCCGGGCTGGGAGCTGCTCCCGCTGCTGGGGGGAGAGGGGGGCTCCTCCCCGCTGGGCCGAGTCCCGGGAGCCGCCGGAGCAGGCACGGGGAGCCCCGGCTCCACAGGGGCAAGACAGAGCACGCCGGGAGCTCGTCCTCCTTCCCCTGGCACCGTGCTCGGCTCGGCCCCATCCCTCTATATGGATTTTTCCAGGCTGCGTGTGAGGTGTGCACAAGCAGCTGAGGCACTGCACAGCTCCTGCCAACGCCCTCAGCACCGCGTCCTTCATCCCAACAGTGTCATCTGGCAACGAGGATCCTCGGTCCTGGGGGTGGGGGTCACTTTCTGCAAGGCTCCGGCGTTTGCTGTGTGATTTGGCCCCTCCTGTCCCTCCACCGAGGCAACAGCCTGGTATCTTCATTGCAGATCGCTGTTAATTGGTTAATTGACAGAGGATCGATGCTTGATCCGGGGCCGCTCGATCCACGGGGGTTTAGCAAGGATTCCCATCGATTCCCAGTTCCTGGCATGGTGGCTGCTCGTCAGTTCCACAGACTTTACCCCCACGCTGCGATGGGTGGCTCCTGTAGCTCAGGGGAGTCAGAGCAGGTCCCCGGCAGCGCTGTCTTCCCTGGGGTGCCCTCATGGCCCCAACCCAACAGCAGGGCTGATTCCTGGTGAGGGTTTGCTGGAGCCCGGGGGGTGTCAGGATGAGCCCCCACCACAAGTCACCCCTGTATGGCCATAAGCAGCCCCCAGTTGGCCACAAGGAGCTGTGGGGCCAAGAGCTGCATCATCCTCTGCAGCAGCACCAGGAGGGAGGTGCAAGAACCACGTGCTGGGAAGTCTCTGATTTATTAAAAGGCACTTGAATCCATACAACAGTGACAGCTGGACCCCTGGAAGCCCCATCCCAGTGCCAGGCAGCGCCATGGGCATGAAAAACTCTCCCACCCTGGGGTTTGAGGGGCTTACGGCACCCCAAAGGCATCGCTGAGAGCTCCCCGAACATCGCTGAAGGATGCAGGGCTGGAGGCAGGAGGTCCTTCCTGGTGTCCCACTGGGAGTGGCCAAGGGGACGGTGGTGGCACCCAGGGCTCGGCAGTGGAGCCAGCCCAGGCCAGAGTTGGGGTGCTCCTTGGGGGTCCTCTCAGGCGGGCAGGGGGCTGTAGGGCTTGTCCTGCTCTGGCCTGTACCGCTGGAAGAGCCAGAAGCGCACAAGGCTGGTGACGACCCCTGGCACATTGGGAACCTGCAGGAGGACATGGGGGAGAATGGATGTACCCCTCCCCCTGTGGTGCCGGGGGAGCTTTACTGGCCCCATCCCAGCTAATTAATTAAAATCAATAGTCATCATGCTGAGCTTTGTCACCCTTGGCTGGGTGACACATGCAGTGCTGAACAGGGCCGGCCCCAAGCCAAGTGCTCAGCTGAGCCATGAGAGGGGAATGGGGTGGAATGGGATAGGATAGAGTGGAATGGGATGGGGTAGGATAGGATAGGGTAGAGTGGGGTGGGATAGGGATAGCATGGAATGGGGATGGAGTGGGTGAGATGGGAATGGGATGGGGCAGGAGGGAGACAGAACAGGATGGGATGGAGAAGAGTGGAATGGGGATGAAGCAGGCCAGGGTGGGATGGGATGGGGATGGAACTGCGTGCAATGCAATGCAGTAGAATGGGTTGGGACATGATGACATGGCATAGAATAGGACTGGGATTGGGATGGGGATGGGATGGGATGGGATGGGATGGGATGGGATGGGATGGGATGGGATGGCACCCCATGGCATTCCACCACCCCAACCCACTGTGATGTAGGGATCATGGAGCTGCAGGCCATAGAGTGTCCAGCTGCTGGCGGCCACAAGGGTGGTGACGGTCAAGGGAAAGGACAGGCACCGCGTCGACTTGCTCCGGACAACCTTGGCCTGCAGGAGCAAATGTCAGGCGGGGCCCAGGCTGGCAACCCCCAGATCTGCCGAGCCCCACACACCAGGTCAGCCAGCGGTGAGAGGTACATGGTGATGGTGAAGATGCTGCAGAAGAGCCCCAGGTGTGTCAAGCGTGTCCCTGTGTCAACCAGGATGGTGAAGTAGCCGTAGCCAGTAACCACCACAGCCAGGAGCATCAGGACCTGCAGCAGCACTGGGCGCTGCGAGGGACAGCAGGGGGATGTCAGGCTGAGGGTTCCCCATCCTCCCCATCACCCCAGGCCCCTGTCCCACCTTGGCAGGGCTGTAGTAGAGGTACACCAGGACGTAGAGGGTCTGCAGAGCTGCCCCGATGGCGTTGACGGTGATCACTGTCCCGTCCCCCTTCAGGCAGCCATAGCCCAACCAGCTCAGGTTGCTGCAGGGATACGGCACAGGCACTTGGCTGCAGCCCGGGGGATCCCCCCTGATGTATGTGAACCCCCTCCCCAGGGCCCGACCCCGCTGTACTTGGCATCAGTGGTGAGGAAGGGCAGGAACTGGATGTTCTCCACACTCTTGGTCGCCAACATCTGGCGCAGGTCAGACCTGGGGAGAGCGGGGGGCAGCGGCCTCCTGGGCATCCAGCAGTGCTGGGGTGGGGGGCTCCAGTCTCTGCAGCCAGCAGGCACTGCACCCCTCCACTCTCCTCCCCCTGCACCCCCCAAATGGGACTCAGCACCATCCCCATCACACTCCCAATCCCTTTGTACCAGCCATCCATGGCCCACTGCACCCCCAAACTGGGCCTGATGATGCCCTCCCCACTGCACCCCCAAACTGGGCCTGATGCCCTCCCCATTGCACCCCTATGGCCCCCCACTGCACCCCCACACTGGGCTTGATGCCCTCCCCATTGCACCCCCAAACTGGGCCTGATGCCCTCCCCATTGCACCCCTATGGCCCCCACTGCACCCCCAAACTGGGCTTGATGCCCTCCCCATTGCACCCTTATGGCCCCCACTGCACCCGCAAACTGGGCCTGACCCCTCCCCATTGCACCCCCGACCCTCCCACCAGGCCCCACAATGCATCCCAAACCCGGCCCTGGTGTCCTGATCGCACCCTCACCCCCCAGGGGCCCCACTGCACCCCCAAATCCCCCTCCCCAAGCCCCCCACTGCACCCCAAAAGCGGCCCTGGGGTCCTGCCCCTCGCACCCCCAAGGCCCCCGGCCCTCACTGCACCCCCGAGCTGGCCCCGGTGCGCTCCCCATCGCCCCCGCCCGGGGCCGCCGCCGATCGCTCACAGGCCGGTGGCGAACATGGCGAGGGTGGCGGCCAGGCAGACGCCGGCGAGCACCGACACGACCATGCCGGACACGGGGCAGCGGGAGCGCGGCGGGGCCGGTGCTGCCCGCGGCGGGGCGGGGCGCGGCGGGGCGGGACGCACTACCGGGGAGGGATCGGCCGCGCACCGGGCGGGGACGGGCGGCCGGGATCCGGCTCCGAGCGGGGGGAGCGGCGCCGGCACCATCGCGGGCACCCAGGCGGCAACGGGGAGGGCAGCGGCGCCGGTTTGGGGGTGCAGTGCGGGTAACTGGGGAAGGGGGGTGTGAGCACCCCCCGTGTGTCGTGTATTGAGTGCCCCCGCTCCAGGTCTGGGGGTGCCCAGTTCCTGGGGCCTCATGTTCTGGGTCCTGGCGTCCCCATGGTCACGCCCGTGGCCCAGAGTTCACACCCTGGGGGTCACACATCCCTGTGCCCCCAGGTCCCCACGCCCCACCCCCTCCAGGAGTCACACATCGCTGTGACAACAATTCCCCAGGATCCTGCATCCCTGGGATCCACATTTGCACGGGCTTCAAGTCCCTGTGACCCCACTGTCCCTGGCTGCCCCCCACACATCCTGGGGGTCACTCATTCCTGTGACCAAGATCCTGCCTCTCCACAACCCTCCATCTCTACGGTCCCCCACATTCGGGTGTCATGCATCCCTGTGACCCCAGTTCCCCAAGATGTCACCTCTTCAGGACCCTCGCTCCCGTGGGTTTCTAATTCCAGGGGCTTCAAATCCCTGTGATCCCAGCTCCCTGCACCCACAGCGTCTCACCCTTCAGGGGTCCCATATCCCTGGGGTCACCCCATGGGGGTCCCTGGTGTGCAGACCGGCTGCATCCCCTGCCCAGCCCCGGGGGCTCTGGCTCAGCCCCTTCCTCACCACTGGTGGGATTTGTCCCATGCCATGGGGTCTGTCCCACTCCAGTGGGGTTTGTCCCAGGAGCTGCCTTCCCCCACCTGGAAACTCACTCTAGTCCAGGGGGAGGGGCCCCCAACCTCGGGGGAGGCCTCTGTGTCACCAGATAAAGCCGGGGACAGTGCCAGCCACTGTGGCACTTCGCCACTTAACAGCCCCGTGCAAACACCAGCCAATTAATTAATTAACCAGCCCAACCCCCCACAGGGGCCAGGAGAGCCTGGCCCAGGAGGGTGGGGGAGGTCTCAGGAGCTCAGCATGGTTTTGGTTATTTATTCCCGACAATGGTATAAAAAGTCCCGTGTTAGAAAGCTGTACAAAGGGGGTGCTGGGGGGCCCCTCCGGCACCCAGCGGAGGGGAGGGATGGGGAAGGGCTAGGGGATGAAGGATGGGGTAGGGCTGCAGCACGGTGGGGAGTGTTTCTTACAACCCCGCTCCCCTGGCTGCGGGGCATCCCCAGCCTGTCTGTGCTCCCCGAGCCAGTGACACTGGGGGTAAGCAGCCCCCTGCACCGGTGTCACCTGGCCACCCCCACGTCCCCGCCTGCAGGACACATTCCAGTTCGAGCCCACCACAGGGAGAGCCCCGAGGGTGGTGGGCGAGCTCAGCTGCGGGGCAGGGGTGCCAGCCCCCTGCCCCTCTCCAGTCCGGGGCACTTCAGCCCCTCCAGCTCCAGGCTCCTGCTCGGCCTCTAGCTGCCAGGACCATCCTGGAAGGGCCAGGGAAGCCTGAAGGCTCCAGCTGCTCTGATGACTTTGGGCCCTCCAGCCCCATAATACTGACAAATCCTTTCCTGGCCCAGAGGTGCGCAGGGCAGGGCACTCAGGGCAGATCTGCAGGGACCACGGGGGTCCCCAATGGCCACAGCCTCGCTGGGTCCGGGCACGTGGGGCAGCTCAGAGTCCCTGCGGCACCAGGAGGGGCAGGAGGAGGCTGATGAAGGTGAAGGGGCGGCTGCTGCTGCGCATGGCCGAGTTCTGCCCCACGCTCCTCAGCACGTGTGCGGCCGCATCATCTGCGGGGGGGGAAAGAGAGGAGCCATCAGCACCCCCAGAAGATGAGCCATACCCTAAGCCAGCAGCACATCACCCCTGCAGAGGCTTGCCACCGGCCTTGGTACCTCAGCCAGCCCCAGAGCCGCCCAGGAGGGCAAACCCCTGTCCCCCCGTGACAGCAGCTGCGCTCATGCCAGTTACCCCCCCACCTCCCTCGGTCCCCCCAGGAAAATAGTTGGGCTCAGCCTGGTGCCCCCCAGAACACCCTGTCTCCCCAGAAGGGAAGCTGGCTCAGCCCCAACCCACAGCCCTCAACACACCTGCCTGGATCCTCCCCTTCTGTGTCGAGGCAGGGACAGGCGGTGCCGGAGCTGCAGAGCAAACAGGGGGTCACACCAAGGAAGGGCAGCACCCCAACCTTCCCAAAATCCTGTTTCACCGTGTGCTGTCCCCCCCCACCACCACCAACACCTTCCCGGCCAAGCCACACGTGCCCACACCCCGGGCTGGCCAGGGGCCATGGCCAGGCCGTGACTCAGCGCAGCCAAGGCCACGCTGGGCACCGGCGCCTCGAGCGGGAAGGGGGGGACGCGGGGGGGGCCCTGAGGGGGTGGTGATACTCACTGCCTTTGCCTGTCACCGTCACCTTCAGCTTCAGGCAGGCTTCACTGTGGTGGTGGATGGGCTTGGCTGTGAAGGGAGAGGTGGGTTAGGTAGGGGTGGGGGGAGCCCGGTGGCGATTCCCTGCAGCACCTCAGAGCCCCCCTCGCAGCCCCCCCAGCACTCACAGATGTAGTAATAGCTGTGCCCCTCCCTGAACTCCTTGCCCAGCGTGAAGGGAGTGAAGCGCTGGAACTTCTCTGAGAACTTCTCGGGGCCGTGCAGGGCGCTGGGCTTGTCGCATTCCCAGCGGATCTGCTCCTTGGAGCGGGGCTTGCAGGCCTGATACTCCTCGAGCTCCACCAGGTACAGGGTGTAGCGCTCCATGGCCCGGGGGTCCACGCTGCCCTCCTCGTAGTGGGGGCAGATGATGTCCAGGTAGTCGTTGAGACGAACCTCTACCGTGTAGTCACTCCACAGAAACCTGTGGCAGGAGGGTGGGCAGGGGGGTCAGGTCTGCGTTAGGGGCCTTACTTGCACCCCCAAATCCCTCACACCCTGGGGGGGCAGCACCCTGCCCACGGCAGCGCTGGGTGGGGGCACCCTTGGGTCCTCCCTTCCCTGTGCTGAGTCTTGCAGCACCTGGAATAGCTTTGAAAGGACAACCTCCCCTCCACTCTCCCTCCGGCTTGGCCCCCTGGCAGTGAGTGGTGAGCGCACCCCACTTCCCAGCGCTTCCCAAGAGCCGGGGAGCAGGGAGGGGACCCGCTGGGACGCGCACCCTGCCCGCACCCTGCCCGGCCCAGCGCTGCCGGAGCAGGAGGCGTCGCGGCTCTCGCCGTGGGGCAGCCAGCCCGGCTCCAGCTGCGCCCCACACCCCACCCGGGGGGGGAACGCTGGGGGCCTCCACAGGGTCGCCACCTCGCTGGCTGCGGTGGCCTCGAGAGGGCACAGCCACCCCTGGGGGAAACCCCTGCTCCCCAAACCCTGCGGGGGGGACACAGAAGACACAGCCCTACAACCTGGGGGAGTCCTACAGTGGTGAGGGACACGGCCGAGGGAAAGGGGAGAACCCCCTCAACTTGGGGAGGGAGTGACTTAGCCCAGGGAAAGAGGGGAAGCCCCACGCACCCCCATGGGTGCCTAAGTGTGGGGCACCCCCACAGCCTGGGGGCTCTGGAGAATGACGGGGGCTCCCCGAAAGCCAAGGGGGACACTCCTAGAGCCTGAGAGAGGTCATGCCCGGGGGGAGCACCTCTACGACCAGGGAGAGTCACGGCGCCGGGCGGGGGGGACCCCCAGAGCCTGTGGGGCTTTTGCCTGAGATGGGGTCACCCCGCAGCCCCGGCGGCCGGTGAGCGGGGGGCCTCGATCCAGGTCTACCCCCCCGCACATCCTGCCCCGGTGTTTGTCAACACGGTCCCCGGGGCCGGCGCCGGGGCTGGCGCCGCGCACCCCCCGCGGGAAGGAAGCGGCCCCTTCGCACGGCCCTGGGAACGGAAAGGCCCCCCCGGGCGCACCTGGACCGGCCCCGCCGCCCCCCGCACGGCCCCGCCGCCCCCCGCACCGAGCTTCGCGCCGGCTCCGCCACCTCGTCCCGCCGCCCGCCCGGCACAAAGGCCGCCGGGGAGCGGAGCGGCGCCGCCCGCGCCCTCGGGGCGGCCGGTGCCGGTCCCGGTGCGTGTTTGCGGGGGGGTCCCGGTGAGAGGCGGGGGTCACTCACCGCGGGTTGGAGCTGTTCCAGAACACCGTGTGCCGCTCGGCCGCCGCCACCCAGCACAGCCCCAGCCCCAGCAGGGCCAGGGGCACCCCCGGCTGCCCCATCGCTCCGCGGGTGCTGCGCTCCACGGGCGGCCCCACGCCCGCCCCCGCCTTAAGTACGGCCCCGCCGCCGCCCCGCCCCCGCCACCGCCCCGCGCTCACACAACAACACACGGGACGAGGGGGGGGACACACACACGACACACCCCCCACCGGTATCGATCAGGGAGACGCACACCAACCCCCACGCCGAGACCAGCACCGGCGGGAACACGCGCTCCCGGACACCGGGAGCGGCACCAGGCAGGGGAGTACAAACCCTCCCTACCGGGACCGGCACTAGCTGGGACACAAACACACACCCCCACACCGGGACCGGGCAGGGGGACACAAACTCCCGCTCCCCTACCGGGAACGGCGCCGGGCAAGGGGACCTGCTCCCCTCACAGGGACGGGCAGCGCACACATACAGCACCACAGCCTCCCCCCGCGCTCCAGGTCCACACCTCGACACACACCCACCATCCCCCACACGGGACCGACACAGAGCAGGGGCACCCCTCCCACAAATGACCCACAGCAGGTAGGGACTCCACACACACAGGCGCGGCGTGGGGGGCACGTCCTGCCCGGCAGCAGCCACCACCCATGGTCCTGCCTGGGGTCACCTTCACTTGGAGTGCAGCCCGGACTGATTCCCACAGAGTGACCTCTGCGGCCCAGGGAAGAGTGAACCCTCCTTACTGGGAGGTCTGGCTGAGGGTGTAGGATGGGAGCTGTGGGTGCAGGACAGGGGGCTGTGGGTGCAGGACGGGGGGCTGTGGGTGCAGGATGGGGCTCTGTGGGTGCAGGAGGGAGAGCTGTAGGTGCAGGACGGGGGGCTGTGGGTGCAGGATGGGGGGCTGTGGGCGCAGGAGGGAGAGCTGTAGGTGCAGGATGAGGGGCTGTGGGTGTAGGACAGGACTGTAGGTGCAGGATGGGGCTGTGGGTGCAGGACAGGACTGTAGGTGCAGGATGGTGGGCTGTGGGTGCAGGAGGGAGAGCTGTGGTTGCAGGATGGGGCTCTGTGGGTGCAGGAGGGAGAGCTGTAGGTGCAGGATGGGGGGCTGAGGGTGCAGGAGGGAGAGCTGTAGGTGCAGGATGGTGGGCTGTGGGTGCAGAACGGGGGGCTGTGAGTGTAGGAGAGGGGGCTGTGAGTGCAGAGTGGAGGGCTGTGGGTGCACACTGTGGGGCTGTAGGTGCAGGAGGGAGAGCTGTGAGTGCAGGATGGGGGTCTGTAGATGCAGGACGGGGGGCTGTGGCTGTAGGAGAGGGGGCTGTGAGTGCAGGACAGGGCTGTGGGTGCAGGACAGGGCTGTAGGTGCAGAGCCAGGGTGGGCACAGTGGGCACGCTGCCACTGCCTGGCGGGAGCGCGGTGCCTCGCTGTCGGCTCCCATTTGCTCTGACATGGATCCATCCGTGTCCCGGACGGCGCGCGACGCTTCGCCGCGTGTTGTGAAGCGATAACTCAGCCGCATTTGCAAAACAACTTTCCTCTTGTTTATTCCATAATGATCCATTGATTGTGGGTAATGTTGCATGCCCTGTGCCGCAGCGGGCGCAGAGAGCTCCCCTGGCACGCGGCAGGGGCTCCGGCAGGCGCCGGCACCGCAACCTGAGAGCGGCTGTGGCTCCCGCAGCCAAGGGATCCCACAGGCCCAGGCCATGGGGCTGGGTGCCCCACATCCCACCCACATCCCACCTGCGTCCCACGCATCCCAGCCTCTCTCCCCACGCCTTTGCTCCCAGGGAGTGGGACCGGCTGCTTTTCTCTCATCCTCCCTGGTTGTGGCCAGGCCTGACATCATCCATAATGACAGCGCGAGGCCTCTGTTCCCGGGATGCCGGCCCTGCCGTGGCTTGTACAGGGGAGCACCTCCTGGGAACACCCTTGGGATCCTAGAGCTGGAGCGTGGCACGTGCAGGCCACGGGGATGGGTGCAGCCAGAGAGTGGTGGGAACCAATCCCATGGTCCCGGCATCACCCTGGAACTGCCCTCTCCACGTCAGGGACAGACCGTGCCTGGGGAAGCCAAGGCAGGGAGCAGTGATGGGAGGAGGGCTGGGCAGCCCCTGGTGCTTGAGCCTTGTGCTGGCCCTACCAGGGACATAATGAGGCTCCTGGGGCACTACGCTGGATCCATCCCATGGCACTGGGATGT
The DNA here is from genome assembly GCA_034509425.1 of Eopsaltria australis. Classification (NCBI taxonomy): domain Eukaryota; kingdom Metazoa; phylum Chordata; class Aves; order Passeriformes; family Petroicidae; genus Eopsaltria; species Eopsaltria australis. Next base: position 155,212 of record JAVTVJ010001492.1, on the reverse strand, counting down.
GGTAACCAACTCAGTTGGCCAAGGGGCTCCCCTGTCCCATTTGCCGTGGCCCCAGCCCTGGAGCAGGACTACCAGGACACAGGGAAGGGGCTGGGAGTGAGGCCACATGAACACACTGAGACCCAGTGTCACCACCATGCCTGGCCCACAGGACTGGTGGAGGAGCAGGAGTGGAAAGACAAGCCCATGTCCCTTGCTGGGGACAATCTGAGGGACAAGCTGGGGCTAGAAGTGCCCCATTACCTCCCTTGGGACACAATGGTGGGGCACAGGGTGGGCAGGCAGCACCCTGAGTAGGGTGGGAGCCTACCTGCAGTGGCACTGGAGGTGCCAGTGGCGGTGTGCACACGGTGACAATGGACTGGGATCGGTGCCCATGACGGCAGGACAAAGGTGAAGCCGTTTCATGCTGTAAACATCACTGGTGCTCCATGTGGGGCAGGTGGGGCTGGTCAGAGGGCGCCGAACTCGTGACAAAGTGTTTATGGTTTCTTGGCTGGGGACAGCCAGGAGTGTCCCGGCCCTTGGCTGGGCTGACATCACCGGTGCAAGGCTGGGGGAGGAAGAGGAGCCGTCCAGTTCGTGGCCGGGAGCGAAGGCCGCGGTGACGCGCGGTGCCAGCTGCGTGCAGCCCGGCAGGTAGGCATGGCAGGTAGGCATGGCCTGATGCCAGCCTGGTGGAGGCAGAGCCGCAGCCCCAGGGCTGTCCAGCTGTGCCAGGACCTCATGCCTTTGGCCAGAGAGCCCTGACTCGGCAGGGGAACTGCCCTGAGGTGAGGTAGAGCCTCTTGCCACACGGCTGCTCCTGGCACACATCCCCTGCCTGGATCTGCTGCCAAGGTTGTGGAACCCCAAAGTACCCGAGTGGCACCCAAATCTCAGCACTGGGTCCCAGCAAGGGTCTCCCACTTGACTAGGGGCAGCTGTCCTTGAGAATCCCCTCTACCAGCAGCCCAGAAGACTCCTGGTGGGTCTAGGCTGTCCCGCTGTGCTCAGCCCTAGGGCATGAAGCAGACTCGAGCCAGGTGGCCGGTGCCCGCCACGCCATCGGTGGTGCCACACAAGCACAAGAAACAGTGCCAGGGTCGAGGCAAGTGGCAGAAGGGATCCTGCAGGCAGAGCTCTCCATGCCAGGGTGATGACTCCAGCTCTTGCACCCCCCCAGGGCACTGGCCACCGAAGCTGTGTCAGGCTCACTATGCCACGTGCCACCAGCATGGCACCACACCGTGACAGGTGCTGTGGCCAGTCCCTGGCAATCAGTGCTTGGCCGGATATGGCCCTTGGCAGTGGTGGTGGTGCTGCCGCAGCCACACCATGCCCACCCTGCCCTGGGTCAGCAGACAGGTGCCAGTGGCACCTCAAGACCCCGGGGAGGGGGGGTCCATGGCAGGGACCTCAGCCCCACGTCGGGCCAGGCCTGTCGGAGCACAGGGGGGATGTGGGGAGCCCGGCGCCTGCTGGGAGAGCTCCCAGGACCCGTCTGACGGGTTCGTCGGCTCTTCCCGCACCCGGACAAGCCCGGGCCGGCGAGACACCCAGCCACCGCCCAGCAGCGCCTGCTGGGTGGGGGAGAGCGGCTGCCCTGCCGCCACGGCTGTGCGGACCCCCTTCCCCAGGAATCCACACCGGGAGCGGCGCCGCAGCCCCTCATCCCGCTGCCCTGTGGGGAGGGTGGCTGCCCCCTTCCTGGGTCCACCGGGTTCCCCCAGCCCCGCAGAGTGCAGAGTCGGGAGCCCACGGCTACTCCCCTGTGTCTGTGGGGGCTGTGGGGATCTGGGTGCCCCAGCAACACGATGCGACCCCACCCCCGGGCACAACCCAGCCCCCCACATCCCCTTGCCTGGAGGCACTGGGGGGGGAGATGAGGGCGTCCCCCATTCCGCAGGAGCCGCCAGCGTGTGCCAGATCCCCCCAAAACAGGCAGGAGCCGGCATGCCCGGCAGAGCCAGACGCGCCGGGGGGGTGATGCCGCAGTTCCCGTGGCGTTGCCAGCACCCCATGTCTGCTCACTCTGTGCAGCTGCTGAGGATGGCAAGGAAAGCTCTCCTGCCCCCGCTGCTCCCAAACGCCACCCCAGCCCCCCCAGGGCTGTGTGCCAAGGGCCCCCCGCGCTGCCCTTACCTTCAAGCGCTCCTGCTGTTCGTGCTGCATTCCTAGGGGAAGCACCGAATCCCTGCCAGACGCTCCCTGTCGGCGCTGGGGGATCGATGGGGAGCAGAGCCGGTGGTGGGGAGCACCCTGCATCCCCCTGCCAGCGGTACCGAGCCCGTGCTGGAGCTGTTGTGCCTGGCAAGGAGGGTGGCACGGTGGGGGTCAGCCCTCTCCTGAACGCCTGTCCCGGCCGGAGCCCCCCCGGGAGGGCCAGAGCCCCTCCGAGGGCTGGAAATGCTGCACGCCACGGTGACAGGGATCCCTTTTTTTATCCTTTTATTATTTTTTTTTATAGACTAAGAGCAGAATATGAAAATCACCAGCCAAAGCACTTGAAAAAAAGATCGAGAATGTTTTTTTTTTGTTTTGTTTTGTTTTTCCCCAAAAAGTGTCTGTGCGTTTGCATAGGTCGGGTCTTCACGGAAGACGAGGAAAATCCAACACGTTCGACTATGTACAAGCCAGCCCGGGGCCGGCGCCGCTGCCTATGGTACAGTATAGATATATCTCTGTAGTCGCTCTCTGTACAGTATGTATAGATCTATATGGGTATGTACAGACTGCCCGGCCGCGGGGGTCCCTGCTCTCATCGGGCTCCCCCGCCTGGCGCTGCCCCCCAGCCACGGGGCAGCCACGGGGAACCGGGGGGCTGCAGGCAGGACCCCGCGCCCCGGGATGGTGTCGGCGGAAGGTGCAGCGCGCCCGGCCGCATCCCTGCGGGCCTGGCCGCATCCGCTGGCGGGATGGGAGGCGAGTCCAGCCGGATCGGTGCGTGCCATGATCCCTGCCCCGCGGCAGGGGGGCTCTGCAGGCGGCTCTCCGGGCAGGGCGTGGTGGTCCCGCGGTGGTTCCCCGCTGGCTCTCACGAGGGGCAGCAGGTCGGGGGGCCCGCACTCGGCAGAGCGGCGCTGGCCGGGCCCCCGTGGGCGCCGGGAGCTACGAGGCCAACAGCGTCATGAGGAAAAGCGCGGCGGCCACGGCCAGGGGCAAATGTTCCCGCTTGGGGCTGGTGCCGCTGATGCTCTTCTCCAGCTTCGGCATCTCCGGGTTGAAGTTTTCTGTGGGGAGGAGCGAGAGGGTGAGGAGGGCAGCGGGGCGGCCCCGAACCCCCACCCCGTAGCTGGGGCTGCCCCAGGGGCGGCGGCGGGGGGCGGGGACACGGCGCTGCGGGGCCGGGGGCTGTGCCTGACTCACCCAGGTCCTCGATCTTCACCTCGGGCCGCAGGGTGAACTGGGGCAGGGTGGGCGCCAGCTTCTCCCCGGAGTGCGACGCTGTGGAGGGAGAGAGGGGACGGGGGTCACACTCCCTGGATGCCCTGCACCGCAGCCCCCCCAGGAGGGATGGGGGACCCGCCGGCCGGCCTCGCCGCCCCCGCTCGCCCACATCCCCCGGGGTGGGCACGGGGGTACTTACTGGAGGCGCAGCAGACGAACACCTTCATCTTCAGGCAGGCCCGGCGGTGGTTGTGTGTCGGCGTGGCTGCAAGGCAAGAGCGTGCTGAGAGGGGCTCCATGGCAGTGACACCAACTCCAGGCACCCCGAGGCTTGGTGGGTCTGGTCCTGCCCAGGGGTAAGCTCTGGGCTGGGGGAATGCAGCAGGACGCCAAATCCTGCACCAATGCCCTGTACTAGCACCCCAGCCCTGAACCATCAGCCCCAGCGTCTCAACCTGGCACCAGTATCTGGCACCAACACTGCAATCCTGCAGCAGCAAGCCCTGATCCTGCATCAGCATCCTACATCATATCCCTCAGCACCCCGTCATGCACTGGCATCCCCATCCACATCCCCAATCTTCATCCCATCTTTCCCCACATCCCTGTCTGTCCCCCGCATCATGTGACTCCCCCGTCCCCCTTGCTCCTTCAACCCTTCCCAGAGTTCCAGGTGTTCACTCTTAGGGAGGAAACAGCTGCCCAGTTTTGGGGGTGCAGGGGAACCAGCCAAGGGGATCCTCCCTGGGGACTCAGAGGGGCCCAACTGGGTGCGGGGCCGGGGGCACAAGCTGGGTTGGGACCTGAGGGGACCCATCTGGGGCTTGGGAGCTGTGTGGGGGTCCCGCCCCGGCGCCCCACGTACAGATGTAGTAGTACTCCTGCCCCGCGCGGAACTCGTAGCCCAGTGAGAAGGCGCTGTAGCGCTGGAACTTCTCCGAGAACTTGATGGGGCTGTGGGGCGCGTGGGGCCGGTTGCACTCCCAGCGCTTGAAGCCCTGGCTGGTGTTGCAGGTGCGGTACCCCTCCGCGTTCACCATGTACAGCACGTACTGCTCCAGCCGGTGCTCGGGCACCGAGGCGTTGTAGTGCGGGCAGTAGATGTCCAGGTAGTCATTGACATTCACCTGCACCGTGTAGCCCTCCCGCCGCAGGCTGCAAGGGAAAGCGGAGACGGGAGGTCAGGGACACGCCCTGCACCTCCCCAGCGTTCCCCTCCTCTAAGGGGACCCAGAGGCTGAACAAGGGGCAGGTTGCAGCGAAGGTTGGAACTTTGGGAACAGTGATAATCCCTGTTCAACCTCTTTCTGGAGCCCCTGACACAGTGGGACCCCTGCACAACCTCAGCCTCACAGACCTGTGGAGCAGAATCACCCTCCTGGAGGGCATGGGTGGGCCAGGGAGGGACAGGAGCTGCTGGGGACGGGAGTCAAGCCACATGCACGGGTGGGATGGGCAAGAGCACGGCGCTTCTGGGTCTGCTGGGAATGTGCCGACAGCCTCAAAGAGGAGACGGACACAGCACGATGGACAGACAGACCCATAAGGGCATCAGGGTCCCACGGGCACCAGGATCTCCACGGGACACAGTCCCTGGGTGTGCGGCGGACCCTGGCATTCCCCAGCATGCCCAGCAGCCTGGAGCCGACCCACCGCTGCCGCCCACCACGGCCCTGGCACGCGCCGCAGCTCGGAGCCAGGATTTCTCACCCTGCTCTGGCTAATCCCGTTAGTTCGTTAATGCCGTAAAGGGTGGCCCTGGGGGAGCCTCATTTACATTGATTAGGAGCAGCAATCCCCTCAGATCCACTCAGGAGAGGCTCCGCTGGCTCCTAATCCGCGCCCGACGGAAATCCCGGCCGCGGTAATCCTCGCCGCCGCGCTGACCCGCTGCTCCTGCCAATTAATTACCACCCGGCGCTGGCTCGGCACCGAGCCGCCGCGGCGGCACCGGACCCTGACCGGACCACGCTCCGCCGCCCGCTTCACCGCTGCCTCGGGGGTCCCTCGCCGGCATCCCGCAGGACACGGACCGCAGCATCCCGGCACACGTGGCCGAGCTCCCCTGTGGAGCTCCAAGCTCACGGCGCACCGCTTTGGATCACGGCCCTTTTCCCACCTATCTCAGGGCAAACCTCAGACCGTGAGCCCCCAGCGCATCGCTCCGGGTCCCCCTGGCCTTGCGGGGGGATCCTCGCCACCCCTCCTGAAGCCGAGAGGCTCCCTGGGTCTCCCCGGCAGGGCTGGGCAGGCAGCGGGCAGGGCTGCGCGTGCAGACGCCCCACCCTGCACCATCGCCCCCGGCGCTGTTTGGGGAGCCCCGGCACGCTGCCAGAGCCCGCGGCACACGGAGCCGAGCGTCGGGGACAGAACCATAGCGGGACTCGGTGTCGGGCGGCAAAGGGGGGCCCAAGAAGCGCCGCCTCCGGCACCGGGGGGCATTAGGGGGGGCTGACGGCAGAACTCATCACCCGTGGGACAGGGAGCGCAGCCCCACGCGGCCCCTCCCTCGCTGCGCAGCCGCTATTCCGCAGCCCATCCCGGCACCCGCCGGCAACTGCTCCGCCGGGAAGGTGCTGAGGCAGCCACCCTTGCTGAGCGGGCGCCGGGACCTTTCATCTTCCCCCTTTGATGTGGTGGGAAGGGGGGCGGGGGGAGAAAAAGGCTTGTTATTAAAGAAATGGCCCCAAGGAGAAAATCGCAATTAACTCCACGCGGGACGCAGAGCTGGGACGCCAGCATACCCCAATACCAGCTGCCCCACACCGGGGCAGGCACTGGCAGCTGGGGCTCCCCGCGGCCGGGCTGTGGCTGTGCCATGGGACAGAGGGACCAGAGGAAGCATCACAAGTGACACTCTGTCATGAGGTGCTGGGGTAACACCCCATTCCCTTGTGGCACCCAGCACCGAGGCACAGTCCCCTGGGACCCCACGCTGGGGCTCGTTAAGCCACGGCTCATTAAGAAGTGTGTCTGCTGATAAACAGCCTCACTAACAAGGCACCAAAGTGTCCCCAGGGCTGGGGGACACCAGCACCCATGGCAGGGTACAGGAGCTCCAGGTGGTGCAACAAGGGCCCCATGGTGGTGAATCCCATGGACGTCGCCAGCTGCCACGGCATGAGGGGAGCCCACAGGCATCATCATAAGCTGGGAGGGGCTGGTGAATGGGGAGAGCCACAGGGCCACCATAGCCCGAGGCACATCCAGGGGACCCCAGTAGCAGCTTTGGCAACAACACTGTGTCCCTGCCGTGCTTGGCTCCTGCACAGTCACTGCAGAGCAGCACCTCATGCAGCTGGATACCCTCAAACCCGGCAGCCACTCCAGTGCCACGGCCCAAGTTCCCCAAGATCTGCTGATAGCACTATCCAGGGAGCCTGTAGGCCTTGGTTTGGGGTGAAAGGGCAGGAACAGACACTCTGAGAGGGACTCTGCCTCCTTTCCCACTGGCACCCATCCCAGAGCAGGCATGGGCTGCCTGGTCCCTGCCAGCTCCACAGCTATTGGGAAGCACCAGCAACCTGGGTTGGGATGGACCCTCGATATCCCAGACTCCAGGAGCCATGGCATGGCCGGTGGGGATGGTGGGCTCTGGCAGTGCCCGAAGGGTTAAGTGCGGGAGGAGAACGGGCAGCATCACTTCTGCACGACTGCGTTTGTAGAGCAGGGCTTGGCGAGGCAGTGGTACCTTCCAGCAGCCTGTCATGCTGGGCAGATGGATGTCCCCTGGCAGCACCGGCCCCGGGCTCAGTGCCCACCGGCCCAGCACCGGAGGGACCCTGGTGGGACCCTGGCTACCTGGCACGCCGCAGCCACCGGTGAGCTGGGCGGCCGCTCCGCTCCCATCTGCTGCCATAAATCCGGGCTGCGTGCCGCACACTGGCTCCCACACTGCTGGGGAGCGCCTGGTGCACTGCAGCACGCCCCGGCAGCAGTGGCACGGCAGGGACCAGACCCCCTTCTGGACTCCCACACTGCGGAGATTCATTCCCATGGTGCTGGAGAAGCCTGGAGGGCGGCAGGGCCAGAACTGCGCTTACCACCCCACATTGGTGGTGCCAGCGGTGAGGAGCAGGGCAAAGCGGGGTGTCCTCGATGTGGCGACAGCACGGTGCCCCCCAGCACTGGACAGCCCCCAGCACAGCCAGGCTCTTTGTTTGGCTCCAGCAGCTTCGTCCTTTTGGCGCATCCGGGGCCCATCCATCACCCAGGGAACAAAAAAGTGCCATTGATTTACGAGTCCCCTTCCCGTCACCCCGCGCCACAGCGAGAGGCAAAGGCGCATCGACCACCGTGGCCGGTCCACCCCAACGGACGGAGGGACAGGCAGACCGACCGTCCGCCTGCACCCACCGCTCAGCCGCGGGGGAGACGGGGGGCTCAGCGCGGCCCCCCCGTGCCAGCCCTCCCCACGCAGCCAGCGCTGCACAGTCACGGCGCCCAGACGGCCACGCACACGCGCGCTGGCTCGGCAGACAGCGCCTGCGACGCAGCCCACGCACGCGGGTGGCACCGAGCCACAGCACAGCCCCCCCGGCCTCGCCTGGCGCAGCCGCAAGGCGCGGGCGCTATCGGCATCGCCGGCACACGGTGTCCCCGGGGCCACCTCCCTGCGTGGGGAATTGGGACTCCGGGGGGGGGGAGGGCTGCTCCCCACGTGGAGGGACCGGGGTGTCACCGGGCAGCGCCGGGGTGACAGGCACAGCCCTTCCCAAGCACCCGGGACTCCAGCACCACCCTACAGGTGCCCCCAACACCCCCGTCACTATCGACGGTCATTCAATCCCTCTAATCCCGGCTAAAGCCGGCACCTTCCCGTGTTGCTAACAAGATCAATGAGGTTTCTAATTGGGTTTTAATTAAACCATCAATCTGCAACCGGTGACTCAATTACCAGCCTGGGCAGGAGCAGGTGGCCCCGGCCCTGTTGCACCCCGACACCGCGGCCGCTTCTCCCACGGGAACGGCGGCCGCGCTGCCGGGGCTCGGTGCCGCCCAGCACCGTGACTCACGGGGCACGGCACGCTCTGCCCATGGGCACCTCTCCTGCCAGAGCCACGGCGAGCACCGCTGAATGGCTGGGTGCCTGGGGTTTCTGGGTGCCCGGGCCACCAGCCTGGAGGGCAGAGCCATGGGGTGGGGGCTGGCTGGGCCCCCCAGCCAGCTTAGGGATGCCAAAGGCACTGCCCCTACATTCAGCCCCACAAGCGGGCACGGAACTGCCCCTGCTTGGGCACAACTGCCCCAGAGCCTACAGCACCTCCTGCTGGATGCCCCCAGCCCCGCCGGTCCCTCCTGCTGGGGGTGGCTCCGTCCTCAGCCCTGCTGGTGCCAGCGGATGGGATGGGGGGATGTGGCCAGACACAGCCCCGGTATTGGGGTCTGGCTGCTGCAGAGGAGTCTGAGCCCCTCCAGACCTGCTCTGCAGGGATGCGGTTCCTCTCCTGTGTGAGATGCTCCCCAGCGAGTCTGCACCATGCTGGGGCTTTCCAGAGCTCACTCCAACCCTCTCCAGAGCCCACTCCAGCCCTCGCTGCCTGTGACACAGACTCGGCCAGATAAAAGCCACCTTGAAGAGGTGAGTGTGGTGGCAGTGCTGGTGCTGGGGGAGCTGCATGAGTTGGGCTCCCTGCACCCAGTGCCAGACCCTCCCTGCACAGAAGTGGGCTCTGACCCCCTCACCACAGCCAGGCACCCTGTGTACCCCCATCTCACAGCACCCCCCAGCTCTGCCCCCTCCATGGCACCCAATGCCTTCAGTATGAACATCCTCAGTGCCCACACCAGAGTCAGTGGCACAGTGTGGCACATCCCAACCGGCTCTGGGGTGCTTCGCAGGGTGCAGCAGTGTTGGGAGCGCTGGCCACATCTGTGTCCATGAACAGGGACAAACTGCTGTCCCCATCTTGGCATCTGGGACACCCAGCAGGAAGGCAGCCTCCAGCAGCACCAGCATGCCAGGGCCCATCTTGTCTGGGGATACTCCAGGATCCCCTGACCCTGCTCAATGGGTCACTCCAGGGTCACAGGCCTCCCAAAAGCCAGTGCTGGGTGGACATGACTGTCCTGCACCTTTGTCCCATGCCACCAGGCCTATTCCTGGCAGGACCCGGGAGTGGAGTGCAGGGACAAGTCAAGGGTCATCCCACCCTCCCTGGGCTTGCTGGCTGCCACCAGTGGAGGTGATGGGACAGATGGATGGAATGCACAGCTGGACCAACAACCAGGCCGAGCAGGATCTCACACCTCCCCTGGTCTTTGCTAACAAACCCCAAACCCACGGCATGAGGGGTGCTCTGCCTGCTTGTGACCCTTCCTGGCCTCCTGGCACCCCCAACCATTCCTTGTGTGGCCAGGGGGCTGAGCTGGCACCAGCCCCCTCCTTCCCAGGGCACTGTTGGGACCACAGTGGGCTCTGTGGGTTGATCCCTGGGCTGCCCCTCGTCCTGTCGTCCCGCCGAGGGCAGCAACAGGGGTACCCAGGGTAGCATGGCAGGAGACACAATAAATTTGCGGGGTGCCTGGCGCAGCCCCCAAGGAGTGGCCACAGCCAGCAACCCCCTCCTCCCCGGAGAGCCCCGCAGGGCCCCGCTGGGCTTGTTTATGGCTCCACTTGCAGCAGGGTTGCTGGGATTTGCAGGCTGCGGCCCAGGGAGCCTAATTCCCCCCATAATTTATCTAATCCAGACACTTTGCCGTGCGGCTATAATTGCGTCCGAGCTGCCGCACTGCCTAACAATAAATATCAGCTCCGGAGTCCCTGGGACACGGCTCTGCCGCAGCCGCCCCCACCGCGCCGCCCATGCCCTGAGCCGGACGCTGGCGGCCGCGCCAGACACGCCTGCGCAGGGGGTGCGGGCATCTGGCTGCGACACCCCCGGCTTGGCATGGCCCGGGCACTGCCGGCACCCCCTCCGCCCTGTCCCTCGAGAGGTGCTGGGGCAGCGGCAGGTCATGGCGGTGATGGGGTGGGATGCCTCGGTCACGGAGAGACGAGGGTGGGGTGGTGCCACCCGCCAACGTCGTGGCAATGTCACAGTGTGGGGACGAGGCTGGGGGTGAAAGGGGCCCGGCCAGAGCAGGGGCGTGCAGGGGGATGCCGAGCGTGGCGGGGCGAGCACAGCACCTCGCCATTGTGCTGCGCCTCGGCACGTCGCACACACGCACGATTTATGGGGCCCGAGCTTCCGCCTGGCGACACAATCTCAAAGGCAGGGGAGGGGGCTGTGGGGGCTGCTCCCACCCTGCACAAAGGGGTGTGGGATGCGGGGAGCCCAGGAGAGCCCCTGCACCGATGGGCACCAGAGGATGCTCTGGCTGGATACATGTCCCCGCCACACCCCTGGACACTCGCACCAGCGAGGGACGGAGAGGTGGGCGATGGCAGTGGGCGCAGATCCCCGTGGAGGGGTCCATGGATACGCCACAGGCACGCAGCCCCACCTTGCCGGGAGGGTCCAGCCCAGACCGTCCCCATGGCACATCCGCTCTCAGGTGTGGGTGCGCCGGCGAGGGCAGAGGCTGCCCCGGTGCAGGGTGTGAGGGAGGGGCTGAGTGTCCACGGCCACCGACCCCCGACTGCTCTGTCCCTGGTGGCCGCTCCCACCCTTTGCTCTCACCCCCCCCCACTGTCCCCGCATCCCCGGGAGCCACCGCTGCCGCCCCGGGGCTGTCACTGCTGCTGGTCAAAGGCGGTGGGGGGCGACAGGCACCTGTCGGGCCCCCCCGCCTCCGCCGCGCCGCCGGTGCCGCTCCCGCACCCAGACATGACATGCGGGGGGCGCGACTGGCGGGGGGAGCGGGACCCCTGCCCTCCCCGGCGCACTGGGAGGTGGATGTCTGGGGGAGCCAGACTCTTCCCGCTGCCCCCGTGGGTCAGCGCTGGCGGGGAGGCTCTGGCCCCAGTGCCCCCGACCCCCTCGCGCCCGCACCGGGAGCCGCCGAGCCCCGCCCGGCAGCGCGGCCACGGGGACACGAACCGGCCGGGCGGCTGCCCCCTCTCGCCGCAGCCATCCCCGCCTCCTCGGGCAGAGCGAGGGGCACCGGGGGCACCGGGGGCACCGGCACCCGGGGCCCGGCAGCCCCGCCCGCACGAGGGCGCCGCGAGGAGACCGGCACCAGGGGTCCCGCAGTCCCGGTGTCGCCCGCCGCCCCCCGCGCATCCTTCAGCGCGATCCCCGCCGTGTCGCCATCGCGTCCTTCCCGGCGGCGCCCCCACCCCGCGCGGCCCTGGGGACACCCCCCCCCGCCTCCCCCCGCCTCCCGGTGCGGGTCCCGGCGCCCCCGCCCGCACTCACTGCGGGTTGGAGCTGTTCCAGTGCACGGCGTGCCGGTTGCCCAGGGCCCCCGGCGGCCCCCGGCCCGGTAGCAGCAGCAGCAGCGGGAGCAGGGGCAGGAGCCCAGCCGCCATCCTGCCGCCGCCCGAGCCCGCCGCGATCCCGGGGAATGGAGGGAGAACCGAGCCCGAGCCGCCCGCGCCCCGCGGCCCCGGCGCCCAGCTCCGCCCCGCGCGCGCCCGCCGCCGCCGCGCCCCCGCGCGCGCTCCCGCCGCCGCCCCGGTCCCGCCCGCCCCGGCACCGGCTCGGCACCGGCAGCAGGCTCGGGCTCCGGCTCCCCGCGGTCGGTGGGAGACACCAGGGCCGGGTCCCAGGAGGACCTGGTGCCACCGGAATCTCACCAGCACCCCCGTGGGTGGGGGCACCTGTGAAAGGTCCTGACATTGGGGTCTCTCTGGGACCCCTGTGGGTGGAGGCACCCACGCCTGTCCCACCGGGATCAGGTGCCACTGGGATCACCCTGGGACACCCACGGGTGGGGGTACCAGAGCCAGGACCCACTGCTATTAGGGTCTCCCTGGTTGGGAGCTCTGGGTCTCGGGGCAGCAGCCCCTGTGGGTCTGTGTTGCTGAGGGAGCCGTGGGTGGGGACTCAGGACCCCAGAGGGTCCTCGTGCTGCTGCTGCTGCCAGTTCCATGGGGGTCACACATATTCGCAGAGGGGTTTGGCTGCCCTAGAGGCACAGGAGTGGGTTGGGAGAGTGTGTGCCCGTGTGCCAGGACAGCCCGGGTACCGAGGAACATAGACACAGCGCCCGGCTCTGCCGCCTGCCCCAAGCTCTCTCAGGAGCCAGCACTTGGCCAAGTGCCCACCCACATGGCCAGACCCTTGCACTTCCCGCACCCCAAGGGTTCATGGGGTGGAGGTCCCTGGGGGGAGCCACGGGGGCTGTGGGTGCTTCCCTGGGTGCTCGTCCCTGCCGTCCATGTGGGGATTGAGCTGAGTGCCAGCTCCCACTGCCCGTCCTCAGCGAGATCCCTTAGCAACTGCTGTGCAGCACCGCCCGACAGAGCCGAGTGCCAGGTGATCGGCGCCCTGGCACACGTGTGCACACACGGGCGTGCTCGCACTGGCGCGGGCACACGCAGCTCACCGGGCACACGCAGCTCGCCCCCGGCTCCCACGCGGGGCCGCGCCGAGTGCTCATCACCAGCACTGGTGCTCATCACCAGCACTGGCCCGGCGGCCTCTGCCCCAGCAGTGCCAGCGTCGCGCATCACCTGGAGCTTTGGCAGCCTGAGGAGCTTGTGAATGAAACCAGGAGGCTCCCGAAACCGTGACTGGGCTTGCTGAGCCGGCCTGAGCTGCTCCTGCCAGGAGCTATCTTGCTGGCGTGGTGAGCGTGGCCAGGGTGGTGCTGTGCCAAATGTCATGTCCCCAAGTCTCCAGTGGGCCTGGTGACTCCCAGGCCTGGGCAGGTGCCACAGTGTAGGTGCCCCAGTGCTGAGTCTTGGGGGGTCTCCTGGCTCCCCAAAGCTTTGGGAGGAGCTCAGTGGAGAGCCACATTTCTTCTCAGGCTCCCTTTGGCCATGTGGATGCTGCCCCAGCCCATGGAGGGGGACAAAGATGATGATGGGCAGGGCTCCTCATCCCACTCAGCACTGTGGGAGACCCAGTTCTGTGATGCCCATGGCAGGGTTGTGCCCCAGTCCCCATTCTCCATCCATACTGGTGGCACTGGGAGCCGAAGTCCCTGCCAGAGCCCTGCTGGGAAGGGGGAGGGGGCCAGCGGAAGGGCCCGGAGGACCAAAAAAGCCTCTATTAATTATTCATCCGAAGAAGTGAAGTGAAGAAAACACAACACGTGGAAAAGGGCTCTGGCTGCCTGGGGGTGGGAGCGGGGGAGTGCTGGGGGGGCTGCAGGGGCTGGGGCACTCAGGTGCTGGGATGCGGTGGCAGAGGCAGCGGTGGCATCCCGGGGTGCTGCACACCTCTGGGAGGACCCAGAGCACCGCGCTGCCACCATGGAAACGCCTTGGCTCGGCAAACCCATGGCAACACCCACCTCCACATGGAAACCCCCCGCTCATGGCAACGCACACGTCGCCGTCAGCACCCGCACAACGCCACGCTCGCCGCGGGGGTCCCCCCCACCACGGCACGCCCATGTGTGGGGCCACGGAGGGATGCACCGAGTGCTCCGGTGAGGAGGAAGGGAGCCGGGTGGCAGAACAGCCCCGGAGCATCACGGTGTGCACTGATGTGCAGGTGTCAGCAGCCACCAGGAATTACCCCTGGAACCGGCACAGAGAGGGGGCTTGGCTGGGTTTTGCCACAACGGGGATGTGGTGTCTGTGGTGGGATGGCTGGGGGGGCACACCCGGGTGGCTTCGCTCTCGGGAGGACACGAGGCCTTGAGCTGTCCAGGAGAGCTGGGGCACGGAGCAGCCCTGGCTCCCCGCTCTTTCCACGCTGCTCTGTCTCCTCCACCCCTGTGACTGTCACACCGAGGACCGGCAGCTTTGGGCGTCAAAGTGGTGGGGAAAGCCTCCCACCTGCCGTCCATGAGCACCGAGGGGCTGGAGCGTGTGCCCGGCGGGGCAGGGGACCCACTTCGCCCGCCTTGGTTAATATTTTACCGCGGCTTCCTGTGACAGAATGTCGCAACTGCAGAGCAGAGCCGGCATTCAATAAATCATCGCGCTGGGCTGGGAGCTGGGCTGGGGGAGTGGGGGGGCAGCGCCCAGCCGAGCGAGAGGGGGAGCCGATAAATAATTCATTAAATAAATAAACATGGTGAGAGTGCGGGGAGGAGGCAGGAGTGTAACCAAGAAAGGGCTCGGTGAACGCGGGTATGAAATATTCACCAGCCACACCTACCAGGCCCCAACGCGCTGAGCTCAGGGCTCCCAACCCGCCCGTGGGAGCCAGGTGCAGGCACGTGTCCAGCCAGACATGGCAAGAACATGCCAAAGGCATGCAGGGCGGATGGCCTGGGTCGGGGAGCAGGTAGCTGGCATGGCCATGTGGAGATGAACTGTCCTGGCTCCTGCCAGCTTCTCCTGGCGGCGTTGGGGGCAGCCCCTCACAGCCCTACGCCGGTGTTTGGGCACGGGTCTGCCCTGCCAGGCTGGCATGCCTGGGGCACCTTAGCACACACCGCATGCCCACCAGCTCCCGGTCCCGCTCCTCCCTGCCCCTTCCCTTTTATATCCCATGTCGGTCGTTAAATTTGAATGAAGCCTCACGGATGGTTGCGCTGCGCCAGTGCCTTGACGAGCACCGGGCGAGCATCGCCTCGGGGAGGGCACAGGGTCTGAGCCTTCCCTTTTCCCAGGGAGAGAGGGGAAGACCCAGATCTGGAGGAATCCTGGGGCTGGGCTTGGGCGTGCCGGCAGCGTGGACACAGTGCAGGTGAAGATGGGTGGCCGTGCCACCAGCCACCTGGCCAACTCCCTGGTGGGCCACAGGTCCAGGCAGAGCAGCCTCTCACCGGAGGGACCAAACGCGAGCCCTCCTGCGCAGAGGGACGCGGGAGCGATTCGTTAATTAGCACCTCAGCGGCCTGAGTTAATTTACGTGGAGCTGTATTTTGTGGGTTTGCAGAGGAGGGTTAGTTGCCACCGCAGCAGCACCGGCCACCAGTGAGGGAGCAGCGGTGCCAGGCGGCAGCGCCAGGGCCGTCAGAGGAAATCAGCTTTCTCGTGGAGCCGCTGGATGAAGCCGTGCGTGGTTCCCAGCCCCGCTGCCCGCCCACCCCGGCGCTGCCCGGCGGGAGGAAGCTGCAGGGTTCCTGCCCTGGGCGCCAGACGCCTGCTTGCCGGAACCCTGGCTCCAGCAGGCTCTGCTGTGCCGAATCTCACCCACCCTGGGTGTGTGGGCACCCAGAGGTGGCGGGTGGGAGGTGCGAGCCACCAGCTCCTCACGGCTCCCACGGCCAGCAGCCACGGTCCCGGCGGTGTCCCGGCGTGCGGGTGATCCCAGGTAGAAACAGGTCACCACACGGTGCAGCACAGGCAGGCACATTCCCACTTTAGCACACCCTGGGTGCTAGGCTGGTGTTCCGGGCAGTGCCGCGGTCCCGTCTGTCCCCTGTGCCACATCCCTTGTCCCAGCAGCCCACACGCCGGCGGCAGAGGTTACCTGGCAGGAAGCGCCTGAGTCAGCAGCCGGCACCGGGTGACTCAGCCGGCTCCTCTCCTCTCCTCCCGCATGGCAAACCTCCCTCCTGGCCTCAAGATCACTCCAATATCATCCGCCAGTGGCAGCCCCGGCCCCGCTCCCAGCCCCTGCTGCTCTGATGGGTGCACACGGCATGGGTGTGCT
Source organism: Eopsaltria australis (assembly GCA_034509425.1). Lineage (NCBI taxonomy): Eukaryota > Metazoa > Chordata > Aves > Passeriformes > Petroicidae > Eopsaltria > Eopsaltria australis. Next base: position 139,238 of record JAVTVJ010001492.1, on the reverse strand, counting down.
GGAGGCTGTGAGGGCCGTGCTGGGTGGGAGGCTTGGGTAGGGTGAGCACGGTGGGGTCTGGCACCTGGCCCCACAACTCCCTGATGAAGGGACAAGGACACAGAGATGGGTTTGTGGCTGTCAGCCCCAGCACTTGGCTCCCCACTGGCCCTGGAATGTGCTCTGCTCATCCCGGCCATGCCATGCTGGTGCCCCCTGTGAAGTGTCTGGTGGTGTCTACATGACATTAATCTGATGAAGGAGTGACAAGCAGCATCGATATCTTGCTCCCACCATGCCACAATCAGCATCTGGGAGCACTGGCAGAGGTAACTGGGAGGTGCCAGGCTGTGGGTGCCAAGGAAAGATCCACAATGTGCTGTGCCCTAGGTTGTCCCCATTCTCCTGCCCTGACCCTGCAGGTGGTGGTGCCAGGGGACCTGCAGTCCCTCAGGCCCAAATGAGGGCTGGGGATGGGCACAGATGTCCTAGGAACCACAGGAGCCATCCTAGGAGCCCCAGCTGGCACTGAGCTTTGCAGTGTGGGGATGTTCTGGCTCTGCCCCTGCAATGGGCCACCAGCATTGCCCACCTGCCCCTCGGCAACAGCCCATCCCCATCCCATTCCAGGCAGGGGCCGTGGCTGTGGGTGACCGTCCCCAGGGAGAGGGGCTGGGTGACACAGTGCCCCTGCTGTGCTGTGCCCTTGGTGCTGGGCAGAAGTGCAGGGAAACAAAAGAGCCAATAAGCTGAGGGGGACTGGGGCTAAGCGTGCAGACGCAGGAGATTTCAGGGCCTGAAATATTCATCAGGGCTGATGCGGCGCCTGCCGTCACGCCGGCCGTGAGCGATGGCACGGGGGGGCTTCAATAATGCATTGCTTGGAAATGGCTCACGAGAGGTGCTGGGGGCACAGAGAAAAGGTGGGGTCCCTCCACTGGCTGCAGTCACCCCAGGCCTGTGCTGCTGGCCAGGTGACACTGCAGTGCTGAGAGCTGGCTGCTGGACAGGGGACAGAGCAGGAGGTGCTGGTGGCACTACTGGGGACAGCCAGGAGAGCACCAAGAGGTGCTGGCAGATGTGGGGTGCCCTGTGCTGCAGGGGATGGCAGAGGACCCTGGGTGGGTGCAGTGTCCCTGCAGCCTGGCAGTGTCCAGTTGCTCCATCTGGGCTAGGTGGGGGTCCCACGCCTGGGTGTGAGCATGGCCCCATGCCCCTCATATGTCGCTGTCACAGCCACCTTGTGCTCCTGTGCTCAATAATTCAGTGCATTGATCTGTCTGTGCTGCACTTGCCTCTGGACACAGGCTGGCCACACCAGCCAGTCCTGCCAGCTGCTGGGACTGGCTGTCCTGTCCCTGTCCCTGGGCTGGGACTGCAGGGACCCGAGGAGTTGCCCGTGGCAGAGCAGGGAACACCAGCCCCGTGCCCAGTGGAGCCAAGTGCTGGACAGGCAGCACCAGGCTCTGCTGTAGTGAACGAGCTGTTTGCCAGGGAAGCTCATTAGCAGCCTGAGGATCAAGGGAGCACAAGGGCAGATCGATGGATGGGGGGACCAGGGCCCAAGACACTCCAGGGCTCCAGCTCCACCATCCCCACAGCACCCTCCCAATGGTGCCCAGAGAGGCTGGATGGCAGCTCAGGTGGTGTGAGCCTGGTGACACCTGGCACAGAGCCCCTCAGCATCCACTCGGGCACCCTCGGGAGGTGCTGCCCTGGGTGGGCACCTACCCCAGCCTCTGCCCTCACTGACAGGGACACAGCGTGCTGGGGTGGTGACCCATGTCATTTGCATCCACCCATTGAAGTCCTAATCATTCTCCCCAGGGATCTGGAGATTGTCCCAGCTCAGGGAGCATGCAGGCCCTCAGTCTGCAGCAGGTCCAAGCAGTGCCAGCAGCAAGGGCAGCTCCTGCCCATCCCTGTTCTGGCACAGCAGGATTGTTGTCCAGCAGTTACATCAGACTGGGGGTGCAGTCCAGCACGTGCAAGGGCACAGGCATGACAGGACAGATGGACACAGGCATGGACAAACAGCCACCCTGGCCCAGAATGATGATGGCACAGGCAGCATCTGTGCCTACACCTCTGCATGTGCACACCCACCACTGCCAGGCTGTCTCACACGCCAGTGACCTCCCCGCTACACCGACTGCCACCCTGGGCCCTGGAGTGGACAGAAACATCAGTGCCTGCTGCTCCCACCTGGCAGCCGGGACTGGCCAGCTGCTGGCCCAGCCCCCCGGGATGCGGGTGGGATGCGCCAGCCCCTGCTCGCCTGTGCCGCGCCAGCCCCGTGCCCGCACCCTCATTGCTATGGCAGGAGCGGGCTCGGTGCGTGCAGCTCCGGTTAATTAACCAGCGCGGGCCAGCTCCCTCCAAGCCCCCGCTGAGTGTTTTGCTAAATTATAACCTTGACGATGCGCATCATCAGGCGGCTGCTCGGGGAACAGCCGCTCCGGCCCCCGCACCCCGTGCTCAGCACTGGTGTGGTGGTGTGGAGCTGCCCCGGCTGTGGTGGCATCACACCAGGGTGGCATCACGAAGAGGTGGCATCCCTCAGAGTGCCCATAGCCACCGGGTAATGAGGGAGTTGGTCCGAGGTGGGTGATGGGCCCCGTGGTGTGGCCTCAGAGTCCTGGGGAGCCTGTGGCCAGTGCCTGGTGTCCAGTCCATCGTGCCCAATGTCTGGCATTCCCAGTGCCCTGCTCCTCAGGGCTCAGCATGCGTGTCCCCTCAGCACACGTGTCCCCTCGGCGTGTCGAGCCAGTGGCCCCGTTTCCATGGTGACACGGAGCCATTTCCCATCTCCGGGATGCTCTCAACAGCTCTCGGGTGGGCGCTGCCGCCGTTGCCCTTCGCCCATGGGAAACAGGCAGGGATGGGCCCCACCGCCCCGGGGGGCCTCGCTCCTCCCTTTCAGCCCTCGGGGCGGGGCACCGTGCCCCATGTCCCCTGTGTGTCCTGGGACTGCCCCAGGACAGCTGCAGTGCCTGACCTTATCCTCACCCTGGGGTGATGCGGGGTGTTTGGGGCACGCTGAAGCCCCTGGCATGGCAGGGTTGGGTGGGGGGACCTCAGCAGCATGGCTGAGTGAGGGATCTGGTGCCAGGAGTGGAAGCTGCTGGGAACACCACGGAGCTCAGGGACTGTGCCCAGGCTCATCCTGGAGCCACGGTGCATCCATGGTCCCTGTCCTGACAGTGAGCCAGGCACGGGGTGGGCATGGCGATGCTGTGCTCCCCCCTCGTTGCCCGCTGTGGCTCCCAGCCCCTGGCACGGCATGGCTCTTTATCCTGCTCTCCATCTCAGTGCTGCCTATTACCATTTCCCATCACTTGCTATTCCCGGTGATAAATTTTTCCTTCCCAGTTTCTGAAGGTTTAACTCCCACCCACCTGGGGCACCTGACATCCTTACCCCACACTCCTCCCCGTGGCACCCCAGCATCCTGCTGGTGTGGGTGGCACTGGGAGGGGGGTGGGGGGGGTGTCGGGGCGGCCCTGAGGCAGGGGCATGGCGAGACAGAAGGGATGGGCTAATGGAGCCCATTCCTTGAATAGATTCAATTTCTGCCGCGGCGGCTGCGGGGTGCGGAGCCATCAATTGGATTCAGGGGACGGGGAATCTGATTTGGAGCGGCCGCGCCATCAATTAGCCGTTATTGATGGCATTGCTCATTGGAAGTCGATGGGATTTGAAGCTGGTGGCAGCTCCCGCATACCAAACAACGCCGGCTCAAGGACAGGGCCCTGCTGTGCCCAGACCTCGCACCCACCCCAGGGGTCCCACAGGGATCCCTTGGCTTTGTCTGGGAATCCCTGGGGGTCTGGGGAAGGGATGGTGCAATGGGCAGCTCCCCCTGGAATCCCTGCATGGGTTCCCACAAGGTACAGCCCACCAATGTCCCTGAATAGGGGTCCTGCAGGGCACAGTTGTCCCCCAGCATCTTTGTATAGGGGTCCTTTGGGGGATGCCGCCACTCAGTATACCCACAGGGGATCTGACAGGGCACAGCACCCCAGAACCCCTGCATGGGGGCCCTAAAGAGCGCAGCCCCTCAGCATCCCTGCAGGGGATCCCACAGGGCATGGTTATCCCCCGGAATCCCTGCACAGGGGTCCCGCATGGTAGAGCCCCCGATCATCCCTGCACGGGGGTCCCACAAGTCACCATCACCCCTGACATCCCCTCACACTGGTCCTACAGGCACCGTGGCCCCCCAGCATCCCCGCAGGTGGGTATTTTGTGGGATGCCCCCACCCATGGGGGGTCCCTTGGGTACGATGTCCCCCAGATGGTCTCACCCCCTCCTGGGGGGCGGGTCCCACAGGACATGCCCCCCTCTGCACCAGGCAGTCTCTGTGTCCCCCATGGGGATGGGGTACCCCTCCCTGTGGGGCTGGGGTGCAGGATGGGGTGCAGGGCGGGGTGCAGGGCGCAGTGGGGGAAGGGCAGGCAGCGGAGTGGGGGGAGGGGAGCGGCACGGTCGATGCTTTCGCTCAGCCTTTTGCCAAGCAGCTTCTTTCTCCCAGAAGCCATAAAACCTGTCTGACGTGCCCGGCACCACTGCGGCAGGTGGCCGGCAATGCCTGCGCGGCGAGGGGCTGGGGGGCCCCACTGCAGGCAGCCCCAGGGGGAGTTGGGCCCCTCTTGAGCCCCCCAGGAGAACAAGTGGGGGGCTGCACTCATGGGATGGGGGACCAAGAGCCTCAGGGAACTCTCCTGCCACTTGGCAAGCCTGGGGCACGTGGCTGCACCAGAGCCATGACTCTGACAGGGTCCCGGCTGTGCCATGGGATCGGTCCCTGCAGCAGCCTGGGTGCCCACTCGGGGAGGGGGACACCCTGCAGCTCTCCACAGCCCCCCACGTCAGGGGTGCATCTCATGGGGTGCGTAGCAGGTGGAGAGACAGACAGAGTGGCTGCTCTCTATGCACCCCAGCCACACCCAAAGGTGGCCCAGAGGGACCCAAAGAGCCTGGCTGGGGGCTTTGGGTGAGTGATCCCCAAGCCCACTGCCCCCTCAGCCCCTGTCCCAGTGCTCATCCCACCGCCAGGTCTTAATTACTGGCAGCTCCTCTGTAATTAAAGCCCTCCGGTGACAGGAGCTGACGACTCAATATCAAACTGCTGCAATTAAGCCCTGGGCCATAAAGGCTGTGCAGGGAGTGCGGGGCAGGGACCCCCCTGCAGGAACCGCCCTGGCACCGGCGCAGGGATGGGGGGCACGGGCAGGGGGACGGCGGAGGGGGGGGGGGCCGCACACCCGGGGAGCAGCAATCTTGCAAATACTGTATTGCTCAGTCACTACCAGGGGTTAAAACCAAACCGAGGGCACGGAGGAAGGCGTCTTCCCAGAAGACAGATCAGCGTGTCCTTGCTGGAGGAGGACACGGCAGCGGCGGATGCCGCCATCGGAGCTGCTGCCCCACTCTGGGGTTGGGGATCCCTGGGCCCCAGGGGCGGGGGGTCCGTGGGGAAAGGCACGAGATGAGGTGATGGCCGTGGGGCAGAGCAGGCATTCGCTGAGCGGACCCCAGCACCGGGGCAGCGGGGCCGTGGGGCAGAGCCAGGGCACGGCAATCCCAGTGCGCGGCGATTCTGACTCGTGGCAATCCCGACGTGTGGCGATGCCTGTGGCAAGCGATGGCCCTGAGAGGGAGAGAGCTCCGTCCAGGGATGCTCCAGGGCAGCAGGCACGTGCTCACCCATTGCCCCGGAGCTCTCGCTGCCCCTCACCTTCCAGCCCGGAGCTCCCGGCCCCAGCTCGGCTTTGCAGAGGTCCGGCAGGCGGGTCATGGCCTGGGGCTGCCCCACGGGCTTGGGAGGGTTGGCTGTGAGGAAGAGTCTGGAAGCGGCGTTGGGGCAGAGGAGCCCATCCCCCCGCCACGGGCAGCGCCGGGGTCAGATCCAGAGCGGGGCCAGGAGCACGAGCGCCAGGCACGGGGTGCAGGGCTGTGATGGGACCGCGGCGCCCCGGGCAGGCACCACATCTGCCAGGGCAGAAGCAGTGGTCAGGCCGAGCCGGTCCCCGGCCTCCCAGCCCCTCCCTGTACTCACCCTCGGGGCCCCCGCGCCCTCGGGGCTGCGAATTGGGCACCTCTGTCACGGGCTCTGGCGCTGAAAAAAACCCACCGTTGTCAGGGGTCGGCTCCCCTGGGTTACGTGGAGTCGCCCCCGAGGCTCCGGTACCCCCCAGTGGAGACTGGTCCGCCCCGGGGGAGGGGAACAGTTTTGGGGCACGGTCCCCCCAGCCGGACTCACTGGTGCCTCGGCAGCAGACGGTGACGCGCAGCTTCAGGCATCGCCCGGCGCTCTCGGGGCTGGGGACGGCTGGGCAGGGGGGATCAGCGGGGACCGTCCGGAGCCGCCCCCCGGGACCCCCGACGGCGGCTCAGCGCGGGCCGGGGGCGCCCCCTCCCGGCGGAACGCGGGGACGGCGCCCCCATCCCGGGGCATCCAGAGCCCGCCCTGCACCCTGAACCGGGGGCGCCCCAACCCCTCGTGCCCCCACCCCGGGGCATCCAGAGCCCACCCTGCACCCCGAACCGGGGCCGCCCCAACCCCTCGTGCCCCCACCCCGGGGCATCCAGAGCCCGCCCTGCACCCTGAACCGGGGCCGCCCCAACCCCTCGTGACCCCATCCCGGAGCACCCAGAGCCCACCCTGCACCCCGAATCGGGACCGCCCCGACCCCTCGTGCCCCCACCCCGGGACATCCAGAGCCCGCCCTGCGGCCCGAACCGGGGGCGCCCCAACCCCTCGTGCCCCCATCCCGGGGCATCCCCTGCACCCCACCTCCCCGTGCACCCCCCACGCCAGGGAATCCAGACCCCACCCGTGCACCCTGATCCCCTTGTGCCCCCCTCCAGGGGTATCCAGAAACCCCTTTAACCTCTATCCACTTGTGCCCCACTCCAAGGGCATCCAGAGACGGCCCCGCACGCTGCAGCCCTGGCATCGTCCAGAACCTCCGAGTTCCCCTTAAAGCTCAGTGGATATCCCTGGATGTACCTGACGCCTCCCCCCCCCCCCATGTACCCTAAACTCGGTTCCATGGGGACCCCGGTGAGATCCAACCCAGGGGAGCTGCACTCAAGACCCCTGACATGTTTTGACCCTGGTGACTGCACCCAGTGCCCCAACGTGCCGTGACCCCAGTGCAGCCCCCGCGGCACCTCGAGAGGACTCACAGATGTAGTAGTAGGTCTCCCCCGGCTGGAACTCGAAGCCGAGTGAGAAGGGGGTGAAACGCTGGATCTTCTCGGAGAAGCGGACGGGCCCGAAGGGCGCCCGGGGCCGGTTGCACTCCCAGCGCTTGAAGGCGCCGGGGGTCTCGTAGCAGCCGCGATAGCCCTCCCGGTCCACCATGAAGAGCGTGAAGGTCTCTGCCCGGCCGGCGGGCACCGCTCCCTCGTAGTGGGGGCAGTAGATGTCCAGGTAGTCATTGATGGCCACCTGGATGGAGTAGTCGTCCCGCAGGAACCTGCCGGGCAGGACGAGCCGGGAAGCTTGGGGGTCCGTGGGCAGGGGCGCCTCGCCACCTCCTGCCCCAGAGGAGCGGGGAGCCGGGCTTTTCCCAAAACCAGCGACCGGACACCGCCCGCGCCACGCAGCCAGGCATCAGCTCAGATTAGCCGCAGGCCGCTGGAGCTGAATGGGCTCGGCCACCGCGGCCGGGGGGGGTTACACAGCCACGCTGCCCAGGCACAAAGCCCCTCGCCCCAGGCACTCGCCTCGCCGCTGATCGGACATGACACGCCGGTGGGGGGGCCGTGCGGCGGGACGCTCCCGCCCCGGCACGGTGCTGGCAGGGGGTGGCGGCCGGGGCAGGGGGCACGGGGCGGGCGCCGGTGGCGGGGCGGGCAGGGGATGGGGCCCAGCCCAGGTCCTGGCGCAGCAGTGGGGATGCCGTGAGCTCACGGTTGTGCCGACAGCGAGTGCGGCCAGGCCAGGGTGGAGCAGCTGTGCCGGCACACACGTGCACACACATGTGCGCACACATGTGCACGCACATGAACATGCACATGCGTGTGCACACGCTTGGTCCTGAGCGTCTGGGACAGTGCTTGGTTAGAATGATGGCTTTGGGGTGCGCTTGGTAAGAGCATCTTAAAGACTCACCTGCTGTCACCCACTGACAGAACAGAGCTGGGGGAACCACTGGTTCTTCCCAGTGAGGGTGGTGAAGCCCTTGCACAGGGTGCCCAGAGAAGCTGTGGCTGCCCCATCCCTAAAAGTGTCCCAGGCCAGGTTGGACACTGCTTAGAGCAACCTGGTCTACTGGTTGGACTGGAAAGTCCCTTCCGGCTCAAACCATTGTACAATTCTCTGATTCTAAGTATAATCAACAGCAACCATGTCACATATAATCCTTTCACATATAAGTTTATTGCACAGCGCTTTAAATCTTGGTATTCCTAGGGGACAGCTGCTAAAAATCTGAGTTCTGGGGTTTTGTATATGTGGCTATTTTCATTTACTCTTACCAGCATTGTCCTTAATGGTCCTTTGTGTCTAATGTTTCTGCTTTGAAGCATTTCTACACACCTGTCACATCCACATTCACTCCTCCTTTTGTCAGAGTAAACAAGTGAAACTGTTATTTGCATTCTTAAAACTCTGTGCCCATTTCCCATCATTCCATCTTCTTCCTGTCAGCCCCAGTTAACCTGGCTAGAATAAGGGCAGACAGAACTGTACCTCCAGTGTCCAGGCCACATGCTCGTGTGCCATTATGACTTTTCTCACGAGCAGAAATCTATCAAACCTCACCAGGCTCACAGCTGCCTTCCATGACATCCTGACACTGACAGCTCCACATTCCCTTGAATGTGAACTGATGTACTGGGCCGTTTCTCGTTCTCAAGCACTGTCATTAGATCACTTCTGGCATACAGTGTCTACTCCTGTGACAAGGCCCCAAGTGCGTGGCTGTGCATTCTATTGTCATCAGATACCAGCTGGTTTCTGTTTGTGTAGTTCAAAGTCAAGCAGTTCTTCCCATATAGCCTGTTCTCTTCTGCGTCAACAATACCTATTTTGCATCATCAGCAAATTTAATTATTACATTCCCTATTTTTGTGCCATGGGCATTAGTGAAAATATTAAATGACACCAATCCCAAGACAAATCCTGAACAAACTGCAATGTCTTTTGCATCTTCTTTACTGAGCTCCTTACCTACTTTGCAGTTGTGCTATTACTTGTCTTCTGAGTCCTGGCCAAATTTTCAGATCACACTGTATCAAAGGCTTCACTCAAGTCTAGACAAGAAAGACATTGATTCCTTTGTGTAGAAAATTACTTGTCTGAGGAAAGAGTAGATTAGTAAACTTGGGCTGCTTTTTCATACCTTGCATATCCTTCTCATGCTCAGTTATTTCCTCTTTCAAAAATTATTCTTGAGCCTTAGGATTAAGCTAGTGCATCTGCCTAGAGTACTCTTGCCCCTCTGTATTGTCAGAAAACCTACAGGATTTCCTGTTTGTCATGAAAAACAAATTTAAAGTCCATTTTGATTAATACAAACAATGCTAAGAATTATATCCTGTTCTCCCTGAAAATAATTTGAAAAGTATCTATAGTTTAAGCAAATCAGTAGTAAGTAAATATGAACTGAAGGATGTATTAATATGCAGAGCTGCCTAAGAATTGAGCACTAGGAGGCTGGAGAAAGCACAGAACCAAAGAAGGAAAACAGAGCAATCTTGGCATGAACTGTCTCATAAATCCGGCTCCCACTTCAACTGAACTGGAAAGACAATTAGCATGGGAATACAATCACATCGACCTTAGAACATGATGGAACTGAGAGCAAGTACTAGTGGTGATCATAAAAAAACTGCATTGCCAGACAAGGCCAAATGTCTTTTAAAACTATTTTATTTGTCAGAATAATTACAACAATTACAGATTACCCCAAAAAAGTCAAAGTTAATCTCAAATGGTACATCATTACAGCAAACAATGTCTTTGGAAAAAAACAATGGCAGCCAGCAGGAAATGACAAATGTGACTTAGAGGCAATGTAGTAAAACATTATCATATGCCTGAAATTCTTAATAGGAACATAGTTTGTATGTAATTTATATGTAACATTACTGAGAAGTTATAAACAAGTAATAAAAACAAGTGGAAGAAAAGTGACTACTACAGATTCCAAGACTGGTTGTTACATACAGGTTTTTTTACCTCCTTCAAAGATCTAAAAGAGGGAAAATATATGTAGATTGAATCCCCACACAAGAAGATTTTGAAAAAGTTTCATAGCCAGTCAGGAGAGAGGATAAAAAACTCAACTTGGCCCAAAATGTTAGACAGGAGGTTTAAGCTGGAAAAAATCAAGCTGGTGGAAGATAAATCCTATGGTGGAAGAACTGTGCTATGTCTGTGCAGCAGGTAGGATGGTTTGCTAATCCTTTCAGTGTCAATTCACCCAGTACATAAATACATGTATGAAATCATGAAATCACAGGACCATGAGCGCAGCAGCTCGTGGCACAGAGACACGATTACAGCACTCAGGTTCCAGCTGGACAATGGGCTTTTGACTAAGGCTCATCTGAGCAACTGAGTATTGCAGAATGGAGACTGTCTGGCTTCAGCACAACACAGTGTTTTGTCTGCTCCTCTCCCTCACCAGAGCACAGGCACAGCAGGCTGGCAGCTCCCAGTTCAGAGCAACAACCTGCCTTTGTAACTGGGGTCAGCAGGCACAGCGAGCACAGCAACGCACCGCACTGAGCCCAGGAAAAGCACGTCTGAACCACAAGGCACACAAGTGGTGGCACAAGTTACTTATTAAATCATCTTCAAAACGTGCAGAAGAAACACAGGCAGAAGTAAGTTGAATCATTACAGCATTCAGGGCTTTTCAAAACAGAATTTACTGGGGAATACTCTCAGGAGAAGAGCGTGTTTGTGCATGGCCATGAACTGTCAGAGGGAGAAGAGCTGAGTGTTGTACTTTGTGTCACATTCTCTTGTCACACGTCACAATCCTTCCCATTCTTGGGACTCAGTAGTTCCTGGTGCCTGCCAGTATGCGGACGTACAGCTAAGAACAATGTAGTCTCTGACCTTGACAGTTTAGAGATGAAGTTAACAGATGGAAATAGAAAGAGCGCAGTGCAATAGGGAACGCTCATCCTGACAGGCATGCCAGCTGTGTGGCTGCACTTGTCTGGAATAGCCACCAAATTCCTACCCTTTGCACCCTATCCTTGGCACCTGTTTTCTGACCAATTTATACCCAGCCTGCAACTTGAAACCATAGAAACAAGGCACTTGTGGGGGATTTTGACTACCTTATTGTCTCTTGGGAAATAACTACGCTTCCTTCTTCAAAGAGATTCCCTAGTGTTCTGATATATATATCAGAATATACAGCCAAGTGGTATATATACATGTGATACAGCAACACCAAACGCTAATTATAAATATGATGCCAAATAATAATATGTAAATTCTGCTAAGGTTATAGAGAGAAAGGCTTTCTAAAAGTTTACTTGTAAGTCTGAGATACCATGAAAATTAAAACAGTATTTCTTTAAATCCTTTTAGTTAAGATCTTGGATATTAATCTCCAGTAGGGTATTCACCTAATCTCAACAAGCATAAAACAAACTAACAAAAAAGTGAAAAGTTTATGTAATGGAAAGTTAATCACTAGTATTCCAATAATAAGAAATACAGGGAGCCAAGAAATATTCCAACACAAAAAAATTGTCGTATTTCTGCTCTTCATAAAAGCTTCCTTTGTCTATCATAACTTATTCCTTTCCGGCTGCATTTGATCTTTAGCAGCTCTTCCACTTGGCTGATTTTGTTTTGACAGTTTCTCTTTTTTTTTATTTTCTGTTTCTCCACCTCCTTCTATTGGAGTCAATCCTTCCTCTCCCCAGTTCAAGCTCCTGCTGTTGCATGTCACAAAACTGCAATTCTGTCTCTTCTGAACTTGGCAAATACTTTTTTTTCACTCTGATTAAATCCTCTTGGAATGCTACAGGCAAAAATTTGCTCTGAAACTGTCTATATGCAGTATAGATACTGCATACAGATAAAGGCCCAATTCTGCATCCCATCAGCCTTATGCATTTGCTGCCCTGCATCCACTTTGCCATGCAACCCCAGAATGACTTATCTCTTCCACACTGCTGCAAGGAGTCAACAATCACAGGTCCTCATGAGAAATTATTTAATCAAAAATCAGTTGCAGACCTACATCCAGTTCCTGTTATGGCCTTGTTTTAAGGCTTATGATCTTCCCTTCAACTCCATTTGCATAACAAAAGACCAGTGCTGTGAACCCTCTTGCCTGCCTGCAGAAACACCAGGTCTCTGACATTTCAAACCAGACAAAGCCCTGAAGAACACCCTGAAGAGTCTCAGATAATTACTGTTCTGTCTGGCAGCTGGGGAAGAATGGACCACATATAACTGTAATAGTTAATACTTCAGTTCCTGGTCTTGTTGCAATCTCCCTGCAGCAAAGCATCTGAGAGAGCAGGAACATGTGAAATGCTTTTTCTGCCATTTGCCTATGGTTGGAGGACAGAAGGCCCTCAGTCACTCTTCAGACTGATGAAGCTGTGCCATATTCTCCTGATTCCTATAGCAACAGTGCCGTGTCTGCTCCCAGACCGAGAGCACACCTCCCCCTCCTCCAGAAAGCTTCAGAACATCCACGCTGTTAGTGATGCTCTCTCGGTCCCTTTTCATCCTGGGCATGCACTGAATTCCAAGGTAACTGACAGCTCACAGGACAGGAGTGCTGAGATGGCTGGAGACAGACTCTTTAGGAAGGGCAGGCTGGGGGTGAGGAGGAGGAGCTTGGGATGGACAGAGAATGAGCTGAATGCTCACAGAGCAGAGTTAGGATCAGAGGTGTCAGGCAGACCAACACATAGTGCCGTGGGATGTGTCTGCTGCAGACCACCTGCTGAGGAAGAAGTAATGAGACCACTAACAGCAGGAAAAATCCCCATGTCCACAGTCTCTGGTCTTTATGGAATACTTCAACCACCTCAGTATCTGCTGAGGGGATGACAGAGCAAGGCACAAGCAATCCATGAGGCTTCTGGGTCACACTGAAGATAAACTCCTATCATGGGCAGCTGAGGAGCAGACAAGGAGAGGTGCTCTGCTGGACATGGAAGAACTGGTCAGGAATGTGAAGCTCGGAGCAGCCTTGGCTAGACCATGAGATGGTACTTCAGGAACATGAGAGGATGGATCAGGGTAGAAAACAGGGTCACAGCCCTAGAGTTCAAAAGAGCAGTCCTTGGCCTGTTCAGGGATCTCCTTGGAAGAATTCTGAGTTACAGCCTTGGAAAGGAGAGTTCCAGGAGATCAGGTTGATTTTCAAAGATCACCTCCTCCAAATTCAAGACTGGTTCATCCCATAGGCAGAAAATTAATCAAAAGCAGCAGGAGGCCTGCATGTGTGAACCAGGAGCTCCTGACTGAGCTGAAGCATTAAAGAGGCTGATGCAAGGACAGGTGACCCAGAAGGAATACAGAGACAGTGTCCAAGCATGTAGAGATGCAATTAGGATACAAAAGCCCATCTAGAATTGAATCTAGTGAGGAACATGAAGGGCAGACAGAAAGGTTTTTACAAATATCTCAGCAGTAGAAGACAGACATGGGAGAATGTGGGCTTATTGGGGAGGAGATCTGCTGAGAACGAACGTAGAAAAAGTTCAAGTGCTGAATGCCTTCTTTGCATCTTTCTTTACTGGCAAGATTGGCTCTCAGGAATTCCAGGCTCGTAAGACCAGTGAGGAAGTCTGGAGCAGGGAGGACTTGCCCTCAGTGAAGGAGGACAAGATCAGGGAATGTTTGAACATTCACAACATACACATACACAACAGGTGAACAGATTTTTACTTAGAAAAGGTTGCCCAAAGAGCAAGTTCACTCCATCACTGCAGATATTCAGGAGTTCACTGAACTTAGTACTCAGCAAATTGCTCACACTGACCCAGCTCTGAGATGGGAGGTTGGAACACACGATCTTGTGAGGTCCCTTTTAACCTCAGCCATTCTATAGTTTTATGATTCTACTCGAGAAAGACTTAAGCATGACAAGTAACTCAATCAGCTGGCCCAATCAACATGCAGTGCATTCATATGAGGAACCACAACCTGGAGACTGGAGCAGAAACAAGGCAAGGACAAAACACGTGAAGTGCCTTTACCTGGAAGCACATATGCCAGTCCAGAAGCAGTGATCGAAAGTGCTTTTTTGCCTTAGAAGGTATGTATTACGGGGGCAAACAGTATGATAATGAAGGTAAGCAATGCATTTCTATTTTGCAAATGCAGGACTAGGAAGAAGCTACTGGAATGAAAAACAGGCTGTTGATGAAAAAAATTAAAACAAACACTGCTTAGTAATACCTACACACAATACATAGAAATGCATTCAAAATACTGCTTCTAAAATAATTTTACCAGTTCATCACTGTGAAATGATCATTGTTCCATTAGTGCTTCTGCATCCCACGCCTCACATTCAAAAAAGATAAAAACATCAAACCATGCTTTGATCCTGCTTCTGATGCTAAATATTAGTTGGCTCCCTTAGGAGAGTATCACAGTGGGTTTAGAAGAACTGGTGCCTATTATACATAATTTGCTTACTTTATTAGCAGTTCTTATGTGGTGGATCTAGCGCATATAGGCTTGTCAGTGTCTCTGCACAATTCTCCTTTTAGACACCAGAAAGGGCTGCTGAGATGCAGACTCCTTGGATATACATTGTTTCCTGTTTTTCAGATGTGTCTGTCCCCGCCTTTGAAAGAATCAATATCGAACACTCTTTGGATAGCAAAAATCCTGCTTTTCTTATGGGAAGCTGCAAAGAAGTCTTTAATGCTGGCAATTAGGGACTGAGGAAGGAGCTGCCCAGATGAGACAACACTGCACAATTAAACTGTTTTATACAGGGGGCAGGACCAGTACCACACTATTCCAGTTCACTCCTCCTTGTCAGCTGCAGGATCAGAGCACCTGAATGTGCCCACAGCCTCTGCTCCAGGGAGGAGCAACAAAGAGCTGGGAGCCTTCGTAGAGGAGCTCTGCACAAGCCCTCCTTGAGCACCCCTCCAGTCTGTTGCCATGGGAACAGATAGATGCCTTGCTGTTGCCAAGGAGACAGCCACTGCTTTTAGAGATTGTGCCCAAAGCATTTCAGCATCTTTAAGATCACAAGCAGTTTTACACAGTCATAATCACCTCCCCCAGTTAAGCACATCAATCATTCTCTCATTCCTATTTTCAGAATATGTTTTAGGCATTTTGCTATAATATGTCAGATTATCCCTAATATCTGGTTTTGATATCAACATTTAAAGTGACATTGCCAACCTACACACTTCTGTATGCCTGTCTTTTCTCCTGTTGTCCCATTGCTCTTTCAATTCACTCTCACTGATCTAATGTGCAATAAAACGGATTCCTTCCTCTCCATGGGTTTCCTGTGGTCTAGACCTGCACTTCTAGAAAAGCCAGTTGGCAAAAGGCAGCGTCCATCTCTCCTCTGTCTTCGCCACTGGTTTTAACCAGAACATGTGTGTAAAATCAGCAGGCTCTGTACACTGGAGGCCGCAGGGCAGCAGCACACGGCAGATCCCTGCTGCGCTGTCGGTGCGGGAGCAGCTCCACACAGGCAGGGTCAGCACGGACACTGTCCTGACAGTTCCGTACTGCCCCTCTACGGCCGCCTTGGCCCGTTGGCCAAGGAGAGCTCCTGCAGCATGAGACCATAGTGGAGGTGGGATCTGCACTGCAGCCATGCAGGAGCAGCAAGGTAGTTCCCTGGGCTGCAGGATGCAGTGCTCACTGCACTGCTGGTGCCACCCAATCCCGTTTCACATTCTCCCTCCTCCCTCACCCATGCCTTTTCCCCATCCTTCTGAAAAGAATGCACTGATACTTAAGATTTGCAATTTGGGAAGGAATGTCAACTGAAACGGGCCTGCTGCTCCATATACCTGATGTGGGGAAGGAGAGACTGCTAGAGACTGGGCTCGAAGGATCAGTGGAGAGCATGCCTCATGATGGGGAAGCCTGGCAGCTTGGCGTTCTTGGCAGCAGGGGGACCCCTTCTCCACCCTTATACCTTAATTTACAGAGTGAATGCAGTGCAGTGCCCTAAGAGTGAAGGGGAACACGATCCACTTACTAATCACAGAATAGAATTACAGAATCATTAAGGTTGGAAAAGACCTTTAAGATCATCAAACCAAACGTAAGTCCATCATTGCCAAGTCCACCACTAAGCCATGCCCCCAAGTGTCATGTTGACGTGTCTTCTATCCTCCCTCCAGGAATGGTGACCCTAATACCTCCTTGGGAAGCCCGTGCCAGGGCTTCACAACCCTTTCAGTAAAGGGTTCAACAACTTGAGGCTGTTCCCTCTCCTCCTGTCCCTGTTCCCTGAGAGCAGAGCCCGACCCCCCCTCCGGCTGCCCCCTCCTGTCAGGGGGTTGTGCAGAGCCACAAAGTCCCCCCTGAGCCTCCTTTGCTCCAGGCTGAGCCCTTTTCCCAGCTCCCTAAGCCTCTCCTGGGACTCCAGCACCTTCCCCAGCTCCATTCCCTTCTCTGGACATGCACCAGCCTCTCCATGTCCTTCTTGTCATGCGGGGCCCAGAGCTGCCCCCAGGATTGGAAGTGGCTCAGCAGGGCCAGCACAGGGAAGGGAACTGCCCTGGGGCTGTGCCCACACTGGTGCTGGTACAAGTCAGGTGCCATTGGCCTCCTGCCCATCTGGGCTAATGTTCAGCTGAAAAAAAAACCCCAACACCCACAATATTTTGTGCTAGTTTTAAGCCCGTTGCCTCATAATTTCATCACATGCCTGTATCTTCTATAAATTCTAAGTCCATTTGTGCTTTGCCTTTCCTCAGTGGTGGCTGATGATCTCTAGCGCTTTTACCTCCATATATCATTTCTCTAAAGAATTCTCACATGCCTCCTCTGGTGGAAATCTCCCCACCTCTCACTATCCTAATCACTTTTTCTAGAATTCTTCTAGTTCTACTAGTCACTGCATCTTAAGGGATACAGAACTCCATTCTCTCTTCAGAACATAGGAGAGACATACAATACAATATACAATATTACAACAGTAACTTCAGCTTTGTTAATTCATTTCCTGTAATATCTAACATCAAATTATCCACTTTAATCGCTACTGTTAAGCTCGTCTTTACAGAGAACTCTCTGTAAAGATGCCAAGATTTCTTTCCTGAGCTGAAAGAGATGATTTTAGCAATAATGTGGCTACATTGGTAGGTTTATTTTCTTTATGCACTTTACATATAAATTCATCTACCTGGAATTTATTCCACCATATTATCATCCAGTTTTGAAACACTCTTCCCCAATCCTAAGAGATTTAAGTTCTACTGCGCCAAATAATGTCACATTATCATCTAATTTTGTTGCTTCATTATTTAGATCTTTGGAAATCATTCATCATACACTAAGCACCAATAGGGAACCAAAAAGGCACAGAAACTCAACATTTATTCATCCTTCTACAGCCACCACCTTCAGCAACTCCCGGTCCCAGGGATTGCACTAATTCAGTTTAGACCTCTTGAAAGTTATGCCTGTAGTTTTCTAAAGGCTCATCAGTCAGTGGGAGTCTGCTCTTGGGCTTCGTTGCCATTATCCCTTGACTAACAGCTGAACAGTGTCTCTCTTTTTCTGTAGCACTTTCCCCTTTTACTTATTATCCCCTTTGCATGGAGAACCTCCTTGACTGCATTACCTTATTGAAGAAGAGGTGGACTCTCGCCTTGCATGTACCCTTACATTTCCTGGCCAAATTCACCAGGAAGTGCAAACTGCTGCCTCTGGAGAAGAACAATCCCAGGCATCAGGATGTAATGGGGGCCACTCAGCCTGAAAGCAGTTTGTCAGACAAAGGGCAGGGTGCCTGGGCTGCAATGGGCACAGTGACAGGAGGGCATCCTTCCCCTCAGTGCAGCACCATGAGGTCACAGCTGGAGTGCTGTGCCCAGTGCAAGAGAGACAAGGACATACTGGGGAGTGCAGAGGAGAGCCATGAAGATGACAAAGGGACTGGAGCATCTCTCCTGTGAGGGAAGGCCAGGAGCGCTGGTACTGCTCAGTCTGGAGAAGAGAAGGCTCAGAGGAGAGCTCATTAATGTATATAAATGCCTGATGGGAGCATGCAAAGAGGATGGATCCAGGCTCTTTTCAGTGGTGCTCAGTGACAGAACCTGTTGCCACGGGCACAAACTGAAACACAAGAGGTTCCCTTGGCACATCAACAACTAGTATTTTACAGTGAGGGGGACAGGTTGCCCAGACAGGTTGTGGAGTCTCCCACCTTGGAGATATCGAAAGGCTGTCTGGACATGGTCCTGGGCAACCAGTTCTGCCTGAGGACCTCCAGAGGGCCCTTCCAACCTCAACCATTTTATGAGTCACTGCTTTTTCTTACTGCTTATGAGGAGTTTTCTTTATTGACTATCTATTTTCTTTATTAGCTTTTATATTCTTCAGAAACCTCGCTGAGAGCCATTTTCAAAACACTGAAGTACAATATGCTCACAAGCCCACTTTTATTTACATGACCTATCAAAGAATTCTAATCCTAATAAAACAGGGAAACAGTGGAGAATAGAATAGGAACTGATGCCTGAAGGATTTTTTCTGCTTTTTCTCTGAATATTTCTTACACTATTCCCTATATTCACAAGTATCAGCATGCATACTTGTGATGCCTTAGGTGATAGTTCAGCCTGGTTTCATGGTGTTTAGCAGGCCGGTAGACTAAACACCCCTGAAACCACGTAGAGTTAGAGACCAAACACCCTGTTTTCGTGAGCCCTCAAGGTCTCCTAGTAGGATTGATTTTGTAAACTAGAAGTGAGCCCACCCAGGCCCCTTATTGGGCCCTCTGGTTAGATATGCTGATGTGTAGAGTCTTTAATTGTACACTCGACTGGGGGGACGGGGCTTTTGCGGCGTGTTCTACCTGGACGGCAGAAGCCATCGAACGGGATCCTATTAAAATACCGAGGTAAACAACCCCCAACCCTTTCACTGTATCTGAGCCTTTATTTCCTAAGACCAGAAAAAGGCATCAGAACATAACAGACCAATGGGGCACTGTTTGTCTCTACAGAAGACATGCTGACTCATTACCTGCAGTGGCACACTTACACATAAAATCTTCAAAACAAAAAACCAGGACTCCACAAATTATGACTTCGCGTGCAATTTACATTGTTAAAATATTAACAGATGAGGATGGTTGCACCACTTGACAGAAGCACTCACTCATAAAATAAAATCTGAAGGAGTTATGAAGAGCCTGACAGAAGATATTACAGAACACGGTATCAATCAGTACCAGTTTTTTATCACACTGCAGTCAGTGCTGGTCACATCTCTAAAAGCATACAGCAGAATTATAACCACACAGATATAGAAAGACTAGGTACAAAATAATTTTCTTATGAAGAGGAACAGAAATAGAGTGCTGTTTGTATTGCGGAGGAGCGGGGAAATATACAGAATGAAAATTGTCACTGGGATGAAAGGAGCACATTATCTTGTAACAGAAGAACTTGAGGACCACTAACAAAAATGGAGTACTAAGTTCAAAATGAATGAAATCTTTTTCATGCAATAGCCAGGCTGGGGCATTAACTGACATAGGACTTGCCAAGAGTCATTGAAGATGCAAAAATCAGTAACTAGATAAGGAGCACTCAGTTCAAGAATGAACTTCTAACCACTTGGCAAAACCTGTATGTGTCAAACATCCACAAGACACACACCACAATTTACTTCAGAGGATGGTGGAGACTAAAAGTACCAGACAGTCCACAGCAAAGTTATGACAGCAGATTTTTCTCAGGTGCCCTGTCTCAGGGCACACTGCCTTGGTCCCTAGGTGGTCTGTGCACAGCCCAGGGAGACCTAAACATGCTGTTCTTAGCAGCCCACACCGGTTCACTTCCTTACTAAGATAGGTCTGGACTACCGAGCACAAAACTGGCACAAGAATTACTTACAAACCACATACAGATACTGTTGGACTAGAGACTTACATTCATACAAGAATGCCAAGTATTAAGAGAACAAGCAGAGGGGCTGGTATGGCCTACGGAGTTTCAAGCCCTTCCTTGCCCCAAGTCAGTCTTGATCTGCCAAAACCCTTCTTAACAGATATTTGTCCAAGTTCTTAAACCCTGCACTGATACAAGCAGTATATCACATTTAAATTTTCAATGGTTAACCAGCTTGTCTTTTTGGAAGATATAAGGTTCACAGTAAGGACCAATGGAAATCAATTAGTGCTTAGTAAAATATGGGTGTCACATGATCCAAAAGTTTCTTTTAGCCATAAGATCCATTAATGAGTAAACAACCACGATCAATGCAGGTCAACACCTGGCTTCATGGCTGGTGTTGATGCCAAGGCTTTGGCTTCTCCAGTCATGGAATGTTCTTTGATGAATACAGATTACTAAGGAGAGACAGGATTCAACATTACCCAGTTCCCTGAGGACCCTGGCATGTCTTTCATCAGATCCCATGGACTTTTATATGTCCTTGTTCCTCAGATGGTCTAGGTCCTGATCTACTCCTGACAGTGGGCAGGACTTCATTCCCCCTGTCCCTACCTTGAGATACAGGGACTCCAAAGATTTGGGTAGAGCAATTTCAAGTGAAAACTGAGCAGGAAAAAAGTTGTTGAGTACCTCAGCCTTCTCCATTTTGGCCATCACTAATTCTCCATCTCATTTATTGGGGGAACAGATCCTGGACACGTGCGCTGCCAGCCCAGAAACAACCTGTGTCCTAGGCTGATGCCACAGCATGGACCACACATGAGGGGGGGGGATTATTCCTGTTTGCTCTTGTGAGACCTCACCTGTGGGCCACAGTACTAGACAAACATGGATCTGTTGGAGCAAGCCCAGAGGAGGCCACGGAGATGCTCTGAGGGCTGAAGCCCCTCTGCACTGGACATGGGCTGAGAGAGCTAAAGGTGTTCAACCTAGAGAAGAGAAGATTTTCCAGGAAGATTTTCTTGCAGCCTTTCAGTATTTAAAGGGGGCTTGTAAGAAAGACAGAGAGACACCTTTTACCAAGGCCTGTAAGACAGGACAAGGGCCAACACTTTTAAACTGCCATTTTAAAGAGGGCAGTTTTAGATTAGACCTAAGGAAGACATTTTTTACAATGAGGGAGGTGAAACACTGGAACATGACTAGGTGATCTGTGAAGGTCCCTTGCAACCCATATCATTCTATCCCTCTGTGACCCACAGTGAATGAGCTTTGTACTTTCTCCTGCAACTGCTCAGATTGGCCCCTATCCACAGAGAGTGTGATCAGCCTGCCAGCCCATTCAGTTACTATGTGGTTATCCCTATGATCTCAAAGAACAAACAAGAATAAAATCCCTTAAGTAACCTTCCACTATATCCTCTCTATACCATGAAAATGGAGAGCTTAAAAATCTGAAAGTAACATTTTAGAATCATTCCTCACTGGTCTCACAACTGCAAACATAGCTCTTGCTTTCAATGTAGACACTGCCTTTTAACTGTAAATTCTGCCATTGCCATGAATCATAGTATTTTGCCAGGGGAAAATAACCGGTTTAAACTTTTTAAAATAATAAATACATAAATTTTCAGTATCATACTTTGTTGGGCCTTGGAATTTCACCAAGTGAAGTCAAATTTCTTTCACATCATAGACTCATAAAACGTTAGGGGGTTGGAATGGACTTAAAGATCATCTAGTCCCAAGTCCCTCTGCCCTGGGCAGGGACACCTCCCACTAGACCAGATCACTCAAGGCCTTATCCAACCCAGCTCTGAGCACTGCCAGGGTAGAGGCATCCACAACCTTCCTGGGCAACCTGTTCCAGTGTCTAACCACCTTCATAGCAAAAAGTGTCTTTGTAATATCTAACCTAAATTTCCCCTCTTTCAATTTGTACCCACTACTTCTTTTCCTATTACTGCAGTTACTAACAAAGAGTCCCTCTCCAGCTCCCCTGTAGCCCCTTCAGACACTTCCACACAACGTTCTCTTCTCCAGAATGAACAGTCCCAACTTTCTCAGCCTGTCTCCATAGGGGAGGTGCTCATCAAAAGCACATTTGCAAATCAAAGGCCACATGGTAAAAAGTTAAAGTTTACATGATTTCCCACTTCAGTGCAATAGCTGTGCCTGTAAATATAAAAATATATAACTGGTAAATTGTGTTTTCTTCTCTGCAGTTTTAGGATCTTGAAAGGAGCTGAACTACCTTTAAACAAGTAATCTTTAAAAATTTATTCACAGGCAGAGAGTAAGTGTGCCAAACTTGGGGGCAAAAGGTAAAAGATACAATGTTGAATAGAATCTTACACTGACATTCTTGGAGCAGGCAAATTCTTTAGTCTAGCTAAGGCCTTCAAGCCAGCTAAGGCTAGTTCTGTTCAGAGAAAAATGCTTCTATCCCTTGCTTTGGGCACTGATCACGGACAGACACAGACACCAGCTCGGTGCCAGTACAGAAAACAGAGACGGCTACAGGACTGTAAGAGGCCACAAAGGAAAGGATAGGAAGTTTGTCTCTCAAACACTGGAACCTATGAATGCAGAGTTTTTTTTAAAAATGGAAGGAAAACTGAAACAGCTTTCCATAAAATTCATTAGGTTCTTGCCCAGCACGGAGCTGCCAGTGCTCTCAAATAGAAACGACAGTATCATTGTCACTTCCACATTTACTCAGTGAATATTGGGAACATTTGACAAGGGCATCTCAGGCTGTCAATTCACACCTCACTTGATGACCTCTCAGAAACATGCCCTGAACAAGACATATTAGCCAGTGTCTGCATTATGAAAACATCATGGAGAACACAGTGCAGCCTTGTGAGCTAGATGAAAAGGCACCTAAGTTGTAGATACCTGCTTGTTTCCATGTACCCAGGACATTTCTATAAAAATGCAAAACCTGGATAACTCCCCTAGTATAACATCCAAAGTCTTAATCCTTTACAGTTTAAATTAAGGACCATTCAATTCATTGAGCTGCATCTTTCTAGAAAAGACAAGCTCCTGGAATGCTCTTCAATTCAAGGAAAGACCACCAAATTTCAGGTGTTAGCCCAAGCACTCTGCTAGGAAACCACTGCGGCAACACTGCACTGGACACAGAGAGAGCACCAAGTGATAAAGAGAACAGAATGTTAACATTCACATCGTATCTTCATCAAAAAAATTGAAGGAATTTTCATACATAAGCTGCTCCAATTCCAGTGAGAATTGTTATAACCGAGGCTATTTATTTCCAAAGCAAAATAGTATGCATTTCTTCTACCACACAATTTACACTACCAGTGAGGTGACCTGTGCAGGCTGTGAAAGGTGAGAAGTCACCAATCCAGGTGTGGCTAAACCAAAAGTCCCCTACAGGCATGCTGCGTACTAGCTGGGAAAACAGACTGGTAGCTACAGGTGGATATTCACAGTGGAAGCAACAGAAAGAACGGAACTAATGATAGAAAATGAAGAACTGAGTGGCTGATTTGAGCACCTTATTATGGAGATGACCAATGCCCATCCAGCAACAGCAGGTACTGAAGAAGTCTTCCTAGCTGGAAAGAGCTAATTTAAGCCTGAACTGAGAAGCACGGGAACCCCACAGATCAATAACCACCTGACAAGAACTAATTATATTTACTTGTGGCAAGTGGAGTAATGAATTTCCACAAAGAATATCTGCTACTACTACTACTCCTCCTCTTAGCAACTGCATCCTCCAACATCACTTCCTCTGAGCCACTCCACTCTGCCAGATCAGCAGCTTCCTGCCAGCACTAGCACAAACTATCACACGAGTAATTGGCTATTCAAAGGACCAGTTTAGGTAAGCAGCAGCAAGCTGGCATCTTAGGATTTATTTCAAGACACAGTATTTCCCATATGCCCAAAGCAAACCTTTTCCATCCCCAATACAAAGCACAGACACATCCTTCCTGACTAAAACAGGATACTTTTCAAAGAGCTAAAACCTACCTGTACCAGACAAGGCAGCTGAACACCTGGAGTCACATCTGTGTAGACCAAGAGAAAGCAAGAAACTTATCCTGTAGATGGAGCAGGAGA
Source organism: Eopsaltria australis (assembly GCA_034509425.1). Classification (NCBI taxonomy): domain Eukaryota; kingdom Metazoa; phylum Chordata; class Aves; order Passeriformes; family Petroicidae; genus Eopsaltria; species Eopsaltria australis. The sequence continues at coordinate 115,090 of JAVTVJ010001492.1, read as the reverse complement.
CCAGATATTATGTCATGATGAATTAGCAGGAGATGTTCTCATTGACCTTAAGCAGGAACAGCTCTAAGACAGCAGGATGAGGATGCATTTGGATCCAGCTCTGAAAAAAGAAAGTACATACTGAGTGAGAGGGAAGTAATATACAATAAAAATAACATTTCTGAGAACAGCACAAACCCATATGATGCTTCATAAGCAGCACAACTTGGGGGAGAAAAGAGCAGGGAGAAGAGCGAGAAAGGGAAGATGAGACTGACATAGCAGTTTGGGACTTCTCTGGAGACTGTGCACACAGGTGCATGTCCAGGCTGCCAGGACAGCAGTTTTGCCCAGGCACTGGCCCATCCATGTGGGCTCTTCAATTTCCCCACAGGACTCAGCTTGTATTTGTGGAGTCTGGAAAGAACACAAAGGTCACTGCTTGCCTATAACCTGCCAACAAATTGAGCAGGCTCTGGTAAGCACCACAGGGTGGGCAGGATTGGAGTGGACCCCTGGAATTTGCCTGTCCCAAGAAGCAAGAGCATCTTCTCATACAGATGTTCTCAAGCCTGGGAAGGCAGGCCAGTTTAGGAACATTAACCAAGTCAGCTTGCTTTCATCCTTAAAAAAATCAGCTTCTACCAGAACACTCCAGCATTTTATCAGGCACCATTAGCTGCCCCAGTAGGACAAGGAGAGTGTGGCAGACTGGGATAATTAATGATCCCACAGATTTAGCGCATAGTCAGGCAGCTTCAGTGTCTGCGTGCTATAGGTACCAAAGAAGACGAACCAGGCTAAGAAGGAAAAGGGACCTATACCTTGGGAAGAGGTGAACCAGCTGCACCTGCACATGCAAAGCCCTGCTGCTCCTGACAGCTCTGTACTGTAGCTGGTGAAGAAAAGCAGCATTACAGCAGAACAGGTGCAAGCACCAGCATACACGGCATTCTCAAGCATAAGCTCACACCTAGACATGCAGATAGAAACAACTCTTCAAGAATGGAGAGGCAAGAAAGGGAAGTATGAACATTGCAGTGCCAGCCTGGGCAGTGCCAGGCAGCATGAGTAGAGTGGGCAACTCCACCAGGAACAGGACCAAGGCTCTGGATCTAGTGGAGTCAGGAAAGGGAGGAACAAAGTGCAGAAAGAAGATCATGGTGAATTCTGCTGAAACAGGGCTGTAGTCAATGAAGGACAGAGCCCTTCAGAGCCCAGGCACGCAGGGGCTGAAGCAAACACCGCAGTGGAGGCAGCGCGAGTGAGAAGGGAGAGTGCATGAGGTACAGAAAGGAGCATTACTGCAGCACTGAGGAAAAGGAGAGCAAAGGCTGAGTGATCTCACCCTGCCTTAGGGGCAAGGCCCAGCTGCAAGTTCCTCCTCACAGAGAGGTCAGGGGATTCAGCAAGGGAAGACGGGCTGGTTTCGCTGGTGGTGTCCCCATGGAAAACAGCAGATCATTGATTACTCCTGAGACAACACCAAGGAATTGGTTATTTTCAAAAGCTGCAGGACTTCCTTGGATGGGCAGTAGGATGAAGTCAGTCTCTCCAAGAAGGGCAGTGCTGACAAGCACCAGGCAAGGATAATGCACACTCTCCTAGATCATGCTAACTGGTGAATGACCTTGCTTGCTCCTCAGTCACCCATTTCAATTCTACCTCAGTTTTTCCCAGCAGCAACTTGCACACAGGGATCCTCCACAGGCCACCGTGATGGAAGAAATGGAGAAGAGTTCCAGCTTCACGGAACAGGAGGGAGGGAAGGAGCAGCAATCTCCAGTAGCAAACTCCTGGTGTCAGAGTGAGATGCTTTCCATGTGTGGGAAGTCAGGAGATCTTCCAGAAGGCCATGCAGAGCATCAGCCTCCCACAGACACGGATCTCTTAGTCCGGAGAGAGTATCTGGGACTATGTATCTCCCTCTGAAGACAAATCTGAGGGGCATTTTAGAAGCAGCAAGTCAAATACTCTCAAAAGCTGCCATCTCCTGTGTGAAGGTTGGTTCCTGGAGCACCAGAGACAGCAGTCAGTTAGACGCAGAGCAGTGCTAGGGTGACTCTAGGGACAGCGTGTTAAGAAGAGGACCCTCCTCTCCAGAGCATGTCAGGGCAGGATGGGCAAATCCAGAAGAGTGATGATGTCTCCCTCAGTAAAGCCAGTCCCTGCTAAAGGAGACCCTCCCGAGGGGGCCTGCAGCCCACATTCGGGAGCCGTAAATGACCACTGGGCTCCCCCCTTCTGGCTGCCTCTCCGAGCGAGCCGAGTTCCTGCAAGGCAGCAAAAGCCACCGGGGCTCGGCGGAGGACGCAGGGCCCGCGCTGGGACAGCCGGCGGGGGCCAGGCGGGCGCTGCACCGCGTAAAGCCGACTCCGCGGGGAAGATCAGAGAGCGCGACGCGGCAGCCGCCAGGGTGCTCCAGCCGCGGCTCCGCCGGGGAGCGGCGGCGGAGGAAGGAGGCACCGCCGGGCGGTACCGGCGGCGGGGGGGTCCGCCCGGACCCCACCAGTCTCCCGGCCGGGCGAGCCCCGCGGACAGCGCCCGGCCGGGAGCAGCAGCGGCGTTGCCCTGAGTCCGTGCCGGCCCAGCGGTACCGCCGGCGTGGGCGTCTCGCAGATGCCCGGGACAGGGCCGGGCCGGAGGGCGGCCGGGGCAGGGGGGCCGCGCGGCGCTCACCGTCCCGTCCATGCTCCGCTCCCGTCCGCGCACGGGGCGCCTGCGCGGCGCTGCGGAGAGCGGCCAGGGACCGTCTGTAAAGTGCGTCTCGCCCGCCGCGCCGGGGGAGAGGGTCCCGCGCCGGGAGAGCCCGGCCCCGGCCGCGCTGCTGCGGCGGGAGGGCGGTGCAGCCGTGGCCCCTGCCCCGCTCCCAGCCCCGCGGGGGCGGCGCGGCGCGGAGCTCCTCCCGGGGACAGGTGGGTGCAGCGCCCACACCCTCCCAGCCCCACGGGCCGTTCCGGCTCTGCTGCCTCGACGGAGCTCGAGAGACTGGCTTTAGGTCCGCCGCCGCCGCCACGGTCCCCAGCCCCGCCGCCCCTGCTGCCGTCGCCAGAGCCACCCCCTTCTCTCCCCACCGGCGCCCCGCACCACCGCCAGAGCGCCCTTACTATGGCAGCCCCCCAGCGCCGCCGCCCCCGGGCCGCACCCGCCGCCCCGCACTCACCGCCGCCCCCTGCCGCCCCCGCCGCCGCAGCCCCGGTGCTCTCGCAGAGCTCCCGGCCCGCCGCCGCAGCCTCCGCGCGCTCCGCAGCGCCGCCTGCCGTCCCCGCTGTGCATCACCCCCGGGCCGCCGGACACTGCAGAGCCCCCGCCCCGCCGGTGCTGGTGCCGGTACCGGCCCGGCCCGGGCTGCCCACACCTGCCGGGGGCCGAGCACCGCCCGCTCGCAGCAGCAGGTCGGGAGCGCTTCCGACCAGCACAGAGCAGGGCTTGCACCGACAGGGATGGGGCCGGGGTTCACCGGCAGGCAATGAGAATTCCAGTGGCGATGGGTACAGCAGTAACAGGATGAGAGAGCTAAGAGGCCAGGGAAGCTCTGAGGCACGTCCAATCCTTCAAATTCAGAACCGGCCCAGAGCTGCGATCCACTATCTGCACGCTTTTCCTTGTGTTAAGGAGCTGGTGACTCCCGGGAGGGTGAGGATGAGGGTACTGGGTCTGGTGGGCTACGGATCCGGGGTGCGGTGTCAATTGTAACAGGAAAAGGAAAATTGCTTCTTAAACACTCAGTGGGAGATCTCTGTGATGTGCACCTTGACAGAGCAATTGGCAGGAACCCTCAGTGTGACTTGTCAAAGCCCTGCAGTCCGTGGGGACAGGAGGGAAGTTTGGACAGAATGAGCACTGACAGTGAATACTTCGGGGGGGATGCTCCAAGGAGCTGTGAGGAAGCAGTGAAAGGACTGAGCTCCATCTGCAAGGAACCAAGCAAATTTGACAACTTCACATGCTCAAAAACAGTGTAAGTCTAAAAGATGAAGTTAAATATTGCAAAGATCATGAGGAGGATTTAAGTCTCACTGGGTGCTTTTAAAGATTAACTGTATACATGCTTTTAGCTTTTTCACTGCATTTTTTGTGTCACGTTTTCAAGCCTTTTCCTACAGTTATTTGAATCAGAAAAACACTGTTGCAACGGGAAAATTAGTTTCTGTGGTACCAGTCACCAGAAAATTGCCCCTTTGAGAATCCATGAGCAACGGTTCAGCATGCATGCTCAGAAGATAAGGTAAGTGCTTAGTACATCCAGGAAAGAGTTCAGAATGGGAGAGAGTGACTGCCTTGGCTGAAGTACAGGTCTAGGGAGTGGTGAGCCCTGGGACAATGGGGCATGAAAACATCTGCTATAGTGGTTCAGACCACAACTCCTGGCTTGAGACCAAGCTGGCAACCTGCACCTGCACATGCTCTGCAGTGCTGTGCAGAATATTTCACAATGGATGTGTGACAAGGCAATGCTCAAAGCCAAATAGAAGACAGCAAGATCCTATGAAAAGAGCTCTTTGTGCTGGAGTTAACTGGAGGAGTCTACTGAGTAAGAAGACCTTGCTGTAGCTGGGGAAATGTGCACCTGTTAATGAGAGCATCCTGTCCTCTATCTGCTCATCTCATCTGACCAACAGCAACTCCAGAACCTCTGTGAAACAGCTTAGACCATCTGCAAGTGCCTGGGTTGAACTCTCCAGTGTGCTGGGAATTGGCTCTGCGGCACTTTGGAGTGAAACAGCTTGTGAGCTGTGACTGAGTGGAGGGACCTGCCCAGACAGACCTGAACTGCTGGTCAGGTGTACGCCAGGGAGAAGGGGGGAGACCACCCTGGGCAGATCCCCCAGGGGAGATGGGCTATTCATCCAGGTCACATGGCAGAGGCACATTGTTTATATTCCAATCTTGGAGAAGACTGATGGACACCATGAGTTCACAGCATCTGGGTTTGGGTTTTAAGTATACTTGTTAATTTGGGATAGAGTAGCAGCTCTGTCACAGATGAAAAGGTGGAGAGTCTATTTTCACCTGCCTCTTGGAGTTAAAAATGCAGCTGGGACAGAAGCTTCTTGTGTTTGTCACATATACTGCACATCCTTCTCTAGGATCAACAGATTATTCCAACAGGCTATATGTCAGCCAGTCTAAAACATGGAATGGAGGAAATTACCCTCACAACTGAAGACAAGGAAGAAAAATATTCATTGTTGTGGACCCCAAAGGAAGTGAAGTGTACACAAAATAAACACAACCAGTGCATGTTCAGGAAAGCACAGACACCCCATAATGTGCACATTTCTTCAGGGCTGCCAGGTCAAACATGACAATCATGGTAATTTGTCTTCCTGGCCAGTTCATGACTCCACTGTAGTGCACAAACTCAGCATCATGATCCTCACATAGTTCATTGTTTCTGGCTGAACTAAAGTGCATCCTTGAAAAAGACCTTTTTTAGCGTAAGACAGAAAAATGGTGGCACAGAGTGAAATCATAAGCACACCTGACTCATTTACCCTCTCCTTGACAGTGGCCAACACTGTCTGCCTAGAAGAAATCACAAAAACAGGGTAGAAGAGTGGTCCCTGGCAGCTCTCCTAGCTCTTACAGATTTGTAATTCAGAGACCTGCTGTGCCAGAGATTTTGGCTTTGTGTTAAACAGCCTTTGATCTCTCTTTTGCAAATTTCATCCACTACATAGTGACAGTCATGAAACTGAAGGCCATGAAGGACTTACTCTACCCACTTATATTTGACAAGTAATTTCACACTTGCCTCAAATGATCTCTGTTACACAAACCAAGTAAATTGTAGCACACTGGAAAAGTTACCACTCTAATTTCACTAGCTACTTTCAGCACTGAAAGCATGTGCCTGTTTGCCTTTAGAATTAATCTGTTGCAGTCCTACCTTACCCCTGGAAAACTAAAAACTGCTTTAGTATCCAGTGTTTTCACTTAGTACATGTACTCACACACCCTAATCAGATCACTCACAACCTTCTAAGAGTTCATAGCATCATAGGAAGGTTTGGGTTGGGAGGGATGTTTAAAGGCCATCTAGTCCCACCCTGCCATTTACAGGGACATCTCCAACTCACAGTAAGGTCACTTCAAGTCCCGTTTAACCTTGCCTTGGAGACTTCCATGGACAATCTGTGCCAGTGCTTTACCAGCCTTGTTTTAAAAATGGTCTCTCTTGCATCTAGTCTGCATCTACCCTCTTTCAGTTTAAAACCATTAAACCCCTTATCTTACAATGCAAGAGTTCTGCATCTCACATTGTAAAATACTTCTTACAATCTTCAGGTAAGTTTTGTGAACCTCAAACGTTCTTATTCTTTTCTCTGTTCCCTAGAAGCCTTAGTAATAGGCTGTCTGCTATGCCACCAAAGCCCTTCTCACATCAACAGCATCTGCTTCCCCCAGATCGTCTACCTGTAAAGATCTGTTATATCATGTCTTAAATCTGTACTTTACAGGGCTGGGACAGAGCCTGGATTTTAGTGTCTAAAATAGTGGGTCCAAGAAAAATGAAGCTGCTTGAACTTTAATATAGTCAATTTCTTTACAGACTTACCTTCTTTTAACACGTAGTCTTCTCTGGAGGAGTGATACACCATCTTTCCCAAGCACCTAAGTTTGCATTTGACTGTTCTAAGACAAACATCTATGTGAAGAGCCTTACTCTGCTACACACTCTTCTCCACTATTATCTTCCTTTCATGACTTTTTTGAATATTTTTCATAATCTGCCAATTTTATTTGTAGATATCTTCTATTTGTTTCCAAATAATCAATTAAGTGTCAAACAACACCGGCCGGACAACTGTCCCTCAGGTAAAAACCAGAATCCTCAGCTTATGGACTGGGCACTTTGCTGCCAGTATTTCCTGCCTTTCCTTTCCCACAGAGCTGGATTTTAAAAATTAGAAGAATCAGCTTCCAGCTTCCCTCAGCTTTCTGAGGGAAGATACAAGATACAAGATTCTCCTAAGAATTTTAAGTTCTGTGTAGTGCTGCATCATCACCTGACATGCCCTGATAAAGGCAGGGACTTGCCAACAACAAGTTGGCAACAACATTCCTGGCTTTTGGGTTACATCCATCAAATCTCACTATCCTGTTTCCCATGATCCTCTTTCTTCTCTAACGAGGACTCACTAATGATTCTTGCTTGCCCTGTGTCATTTCAAACCATTTCCTTTAGCAGCTTGTTTTACAGCCCAGACATCCCCAGCTGTCACATCCCCTACAGCCCTCAGTCACAGCAATTCCTGACAGCCAATTCCTGCATCTCTCCCAGGTTAATGCTCAGCTTGGTAGCATGACACCCACTGTGCAAGCAAGATCTGCTGCTTGCTTAGTTTCTAACAGCACCCACTGTCCACTGCCAGTGCTTCCAGATGTGTTCTGCAGAACAACAATCCAAGGAGTTCTCCTTGGATATTACACTGTACTGAAACCTACAATTACAAGCTCTGCATCCTCGCTGATACCAGGACGTTGTCTTCCATGCATTCGAGATGAGCACACACACCATCCCCAAGGCGAGCAGCATCGGAGTTTTCCCTCTGTCCATCTCTGCCGTGGCACACGATCCCACCTGGCAGTCGCTGCATCCCAAGGAGACATTAACCTGAGCACACACAGGCCTGTGCTGCTCACAGGGCAACAGCCAGGCCTGGGTTTGCCCACCAGACAGTCTCAGTCAGCTCTTCATACAGAAATGCCTCTGGGCAGCTCTTGGTCATGCCCAGCCATTCCACCACTCACGTGGCCGGGCCTTTGTCTAACAGTGAGGCAAGAAATTCTCATGCAAATATCCTTTCTGTCTGACAGCAGGAATGATGAACAGAATTGTTTTCTTGTACTCTTATAATGGCTCTAATGGCAAAAAAGGGAGAGCCAGCACTGCAGGTGGGGTCTGCAGGGCAGGCTGGGTGTGCGGATCAGAGGCCCACTTGTGGTTCCCCACATGTAAAGGATACACTTTTCTATTGTGCTAGCTCTAACACATTACATCTTAAATAGCACCCTGCACAGTCTGAATCTCTTTCCTGCTTGGATCATAATGGATCAGGACCTCCCCATGCAGAACAACCCTCATAGTAATAGAAGGTTTCCCAGGTAGCTGCCCTTGTCCTCATTCTGTGAACGTGTGCTTAGCAACAAATACACATCCCCCCCTAAGGCACTGCAGAGTTGTCTTCTTCCTGTGTAAATGTAACTGAGGCATGCCTTACTTGTTAAATAAGCAAATCTGAGATTTCTCTCCAATTTGAACCAATGTTCCTGACTTTGAATGCTTCTTTTAAACTTTTCTAATTTTTCAGCATATCTTTTCATGCCAACACCAGGCTTTCACCTCACTCACCTCATGAGATGAGTGTAGCAAATACAACCTCTCTCCTTCAGCAGTGACCCTGCAGCGATGAGCAGGGTCAGTCACACTTGCCAGCTTATCACATAAATTCACAAGCTCACATCAGGGCTTTGGGCTTTGATTTCTGGGAGGTTGGCTGGAGAGATGATGCTGGAAAGCTGAAAAAGTAAAAGGATTAGTGGGGTCCTGATGGATACCAAGCTAAACATAAGCCAGCAGCATTCCCTCAGAGTAGAGGTGGCCAACAGAATCCTGGGCTGCAGCAGGACTGTGGCCAGCAGGTCAAGGACAATGACCTGCCTCCTCAGCACAAATGAGACACGCAGGAGTGCTGTGTCCAGTACAACACAGACATGGACATATTGGAGTTAATCCAGCAAAAGGACATGGAAATGTGAAGTAATGGGAGTGTTTATCCTAACAGTGAGACTGCAAGAGCTGGGACTGTTTCATCTGGAGAACAGGCTCAGGGAAGTCTCATCCATGTGTGTATAAGCAATGGGAGAGTGTAAGGAAGACACAAGCAACTGCTGCTCAGTGGCATAGAGTGATACTGAGAGAAGCAATAGGCACAAAATGAAATCCAAGAAAAATTCATTTAAACAGAAGAAAGAAGTTTTCAACTGTAAAAGTTACTATCATCCACTGAAACATACTGCTGGGAGGGACTAGGGAGTCTCCATCCCCAAGATATTTAAACTGGAACCACTCTGCAGCTCTGTAAGAGCCAAACCCAGCAAAGTGAAAGTGGTTGAATAGCTTTGTCCAGCTAAACCAGACAAGTCATGTTTATGCCTCTTGAAAAAGTGAAATGCATGAACACACAGGAGGGTGCAGCAATAGCCCTAAGAGTAACACAGTCAAGGTAACTTTGTACAAGTACACAGCTCATACTCACTCCCTGCACTGCTCAGCAGAATTGCATAGCTTTAAGGTCGACTCTACAGCTCATTTATCTCCCTCATCCCAGAGGCTGCAAAGTTTACAAGTGATCACATTACTCTGCCTGGAAAGAGAATTAAATTTATTTTAAAAAAAACCCAAAACCAAACCAAACCCCCTCCACTGAAACAGCCTCACTCCATAACCCATGTGCCTCAGAGTGGGTCTGGGAAAGTCTTCCTCCTCCCTTGACCTCACATACCCTTCACCCATGGCAAGGCTGGGAAGGGGATGGAAAGTGCCAAGTGTTAAGGTGCTGAGAAGCTCTTGATATTTCCCATCTCTCAAGTGCTGTTGGCCTGTTCCTGCTCAAAGAGGGCCATGGCTAAATGTGAGCGGGATGCGAGTCCTTCCAAGTTACTAAGCACACAGCGGTGGTAGAGCTCCTCGCTGAGCCGGGGATTGCAGCTTCTCAGTGCGTATTTCTGCACTAGCCCCGGCTCCACAGCCCTGAACAGGTGCAGGCCAGAATAGTGGAGGAAGACATCAAATACCTCCATGCTCTCCAGCACCTCATCTCGGTCCAGGATATCGGCTGCGAGCTTGGTACGTGCTGTCATATAGTCCGAATTATAAAAGCAGGCCTCAGCAAAGGAATGTCTGTCAAAATGCCCATCTCTCAGGAAGTCAGTGTTGGAGGATGCTGTCTGCTCACCACGGTACACCAGCGCGGGGTTGAACTCCTGGAAATGCACAGGGAAGAAGACCTGCCAATTGCTGATGGCATTCATGCGGCAGCGGTTCAGAAACTCCATGTTGATTTCTGTCCACACACTGGCCAAGAAGAACAGTGTGTCCACAGGGTGCTTCTTTGAGACTATATCCATAAGCTTCACTTGCGATGGCACCTCTGTTTTAACACTAATCCACGGGATTTTAACATCTGCATAGCGTTTCTCTAGCTCTCCTACCATGGCTTTGACTCCAGCAAAAACATCCACCTGACCAACTCTCTGGGCATCATAGGGATGGTAGATAAAAAGCAAAGTCAGCAAGGCATTATCATGCGTGTCCAGTGTGTTCATAGCAAACATATCCAGGAAGTTTGCTACAAAATCCAGGTCCTGCACTGTCAAGGGAAGCACCAGTTGCACCCGTGTGGCCTCTGTCACATATGGCATGGGAATAATTTCCACCTTACTTAAGGGTCGCACTAAGCTCACTCGCTTGGCGAGAACATGACTGTGACCCTTCTGGGTGGCGGCCTCCAGGAGCAGGTCCAGGGTGTACTCCATGCCCCGCGTGGGGTCGAAGCGCCGGTAGCCATTCAGCAGCTGCCGTTTGCTGAAGCGGAGCAGGGGCTGATAGCGACGGTTCAGCTGCTCCACCGCAGACTCGATGATTTCGCTGACGTCTGCCTTACTGGCTCCAGAGAGCTCACACTTTGGGGAGCCATCAGGACAGGAGAAGAGGTGCTGTTCTGTGAAGTAGTCCCAGCTGATCACCTCAAAACGGGACTTTGGAAGGAATGGAGCGTTAATGCCCACAGGCCAGGTCACACCTGCCTCACCTGCAGGGGTCAGTGCTGTCAGGTTCCTGATTTGCATCTGTGCAAAGAGAAAGCACACACTGATCGCCCACCATGTTCTCAAAAAGGTCCAGGCCAGCTCCTCCCCAGGCCCACCTCACCACCTACAACTGCACACGGGTAGTGTCACACCAGCAGTTTTGGGTGACGTAGTGTCAGAAGTGCTGCTTCTGAGACAAGGGACTGTAGCCTGTGTCTGACTGACAGTTGCCCACAAACAGAAGCAATGATCTTCCTCCAGTGTGCTGAAAATGAAGGAAATCTGTTAGGCCAAGGAGTTTTTGCAGGTATCCCTCACCACATACCTGGAGGTCCTGGATCTCCTGATAGACTCTGTCCAGCTGGATCCTGCTGAACTGCTTGTGCAACCGGTACATCAGGGTCATGTCAGAAACGGGGTGCACCGCAACAGCTGCTTGGAACTCCTCTTCTTCCTCCTTCTCCGGTTCAGTATTCTTGGCCAGTTCGTAAGTGTGATAATGCTGGCCCTGGAGCAGACAAAAGCCAGAAAGACTGGCATGGAACTCAAGTTCACAGAGCAGCTTTTCCTCACCCCAGACACACATCTGCCCCTCTTTCCATACTGACTGTAGTATCCAGAAAAAAGGGGTAAGTTGTCCCTCCCACCCTGCACTGCATTCCCACTTGCTTCTCGGTACCAGCATACCCTTTATCCTGCCTCCAAAAACCTGTGAATCAGCCCTGCTAGCAGGCCGAAAATTAAATCCTGTGTGTGCTCCCTCCCTCAACATCCCAGCTGTGATCCTGCCCACCGCCAATGCTGCCATAGCACACAGGCCTTCCTTCCTCTGCAACTCAGAGCAGGAGCTCACAAAAAAGCCACTTGGCTATGCAGCAGAGAACGAGTAAGATTCTGGGCTCTGTCAGGCTCCACTAACAGAAAACCTGAGCACGGAGGTAGTACCTGGAGCTGGGAAACACAAGTGATGCCAAGGAAATCAATGATGCAACGACCCAGCCACTCATCTGGGCGCACACTGAGGATCTCATTGCGACAGCTGTCCAGGTGTGGATGGAGCTTAAGCAACAGGCTACGGGACAGCAGGTAGCCAAAGCCCCCGTGACAGTAACGGGCCTGCTCATCTCCCCCAATGAACTCCTCCGCTCGTCCTAGGTACACATCTTGGTTAATGCTCAGGTGTGTCACCAGAGCCTTGACCTGTTCAGCTTGGGCATAGGTGTCATCCTGCATGATGTAGAACCAGTCATAGTCAGAACCAAAATGTTGATGGATATAGTTCACGGTCTCATACATGAGCCAAATGGGCCTCTCATCGCCGTGGGCCACCAGCACCATGCCATGAGGCACCTTGGCACTGCGCAGCCCCGTGAAGTACAGCAGGCGTGGGAAGTGGTGGGCCACTGTCTTGTTCACTGCCACTGCCAATGTGCTCAGTGTGGCCTTGGAGGTGAGCACAGCCACAAACAGTCTCTCATGGAATCCCAATTCTGTCTGGATGTAGCGAGTTCTGTAAAGGAAGTACATACCTACATGACAAACAGCTGGAGGAGAAAAAAAATCAAAGAATTATGGTAACTTGGGATAAGTCTTTAACTGCTGGAATCTACCCAGGGCAAAAAAAGTCAAGCCTAGTCGTAGAGCTTTAACAGAGGACTCATTAGTGAAAATCCCATTTTGTAAAAACACTTGCTTCCTTCAAGGCAGCTACAATCTCACATTATCTGCCTAAGCTAGAAAACTGTGCCAGTGAAATTAAAATACCACAGAGCTAACCACTTGGAGCTTAGGACATGATGCAGCTTAGCAGGTATGCTCAATAAAAATACAGGAATGATTGCTGAAGAGTCTCCAGTGCTGGTGGCTGAGGTGTGCTAGGGTGCACCAGCTGCATGTGGGGCCCTGGGTGCTGGGAGATCACTGAAGCCCCAGGCCATGAGCTAGCAAAGGGTGGTGGTCTTTGGCCTCACGAACAGCACACAGCCCTGCAGGACCCAGTGAACAATGAGAAGACTCCTGAACAAAAGCCACCAGTGAACCAAGAGGTACATGAGAAAGTGTACAAAGAGTACAGAGACTGTGAGGGTACAAAAGTCCAGGGGTCTCTTTGTTCAGGGTTCCTCTGCAAAGGCACCACCCTGAGCTGTTATGATGTTGCTGCACTACAAGTGAAATACTTGGAGAAACAAAAGAGACTCTGCTACAGGAAACCTGGGGCTAAGGAGACTTGTCTGACAGTATGAGCATGGTGTGTGGAAGGAGCTGAGCAAGGCACCTGTTGGGTCACCAGAGCTATAGCTGCAAAGGGGCCTCAGTGCCAGCAGTGACAGCTTAGGGCAGTGCCAGTGTGATGCCCAGAGTGGCTCCTGGATGGTCAGGCAGGAAGATTTCCTTAACACATGCACTTCTATTAATTGATCAAAGTTTTCCTAACGAGTAGGCCAATTAAAAGAAGTTTTGAAGAATAATTTAACACATTCTATTAAACATGAGTAACAAAAGAATCACAGAATCCCAGAATGGTTTGGGGCAGAGGAGACCTTTAGCATCATCCAGTTCCAACATCCTGCCACAGGCAGACACACCATCCACTATCCCAGGCTGCTCCAAGCCCTGTCCAACCTGGCCTTAGACACTTCCAGGGATGAGGTAGCCACAGCCTCTGTGGGCAACCTGTGCCAGTGCTTTGCCATTCTCACAGGAAAGACTTCCTTCCTCATATCTAATCTAAACCTACTCCCTTTCAGTCTGAAGTCATTCCCCCTTGTCCCATCACACCATGTCCTTTTTAAACAGTCTCTCTGCCATCATTCTTGGCTGCTCCCTTCCCAGCACTGTAAGGCTGCAGCTAGAACACCGTGAAGCTTTTTTTCTCCAGACTGAACAATTCGAATTCTCTCAGCCTTTCCTTCATCCCTCTAATCATCTTGATGGCTTCCTCTGGATTCACTCCAACAATGTGATGTCCTTCCTGTGTTGGGGACCCCAGGGCCAGATGCATTACAGGTAAGGTCTCACCTGAGCGGGGCAGAATCACCCTTCCTGCACTGAGAAGAAATATTCTCACTCTTCTTGGGCAATTTTGCTGCCGTTTTCCCCCCTCGGCTTAATTTCCTGAACACGTCTCTTGCACCCCTTAAGGAAACAATTCTGGCCCTTGCCTTGGTGCACCACGCTCTTACTACACAAGTTCAAACAGCAAATTCCACCTTGAACCTGCCCACTCACACGAAGATTTAGAACTTCACACAAGAATATTTTGCTTAAAGGAAATCTAGAGAGAAACAACATAACTTACCTGAGCACTTTTTTGTAAGGCTTGTTGGGGTCTCTGTAATACGGCACAATCCGGGGCCTGAAGTCCTCGTGGCCCGGGCCCGGCCTCCCCTCCGCCGCCACGGGCGGATCCCCACGGGCGGGCGGCGCGGGCGGGCCCGGTGCCAGACAGCGATCCTCAGCCGCGCCGTGGCTCCAGGACGCGCGCAGGAGGCTCAGGCTGCAGCCCAGGGACAGCCCGAGCAGGAGAGGCAGCGCGGGCCGCAGCGCGCTCAGGACCGCGCCCAGGCGCATCGCGGCAGCTACGGCCAGGCCGGGCTCACGAGGCGGCCGCAGGACATGGCGGGCACGGGGCGCTCGGGCGGCAGCGGTCCCGCAGTTCGGCGGCCCCGGGGCTCTGTTACCCGCAGGCCGGTGCCAGGACAGAGGGCGGGCCGGAGTTCCGGGACGGGACCGCGGGCAGTGAGGGCGGCTGCAGCCCGGCCGCGCTCCGCCGCTGCCACCTCACCTGCCGCATCGCCGCTTCCGCTTCGCTCTCGATGGTGCCTGGCAGCCGCTCTAGCCCGCCTCGCCGGCGCCTCTATGGTAGCTGCGGGGGCGGGGCCGGGTCGGCGCGCGGCATGCCGGGAGACTCTCCAGGGCCGCGCACCGCCCGGCGCCGGTGACGCTCCGCGCTGCGATTGGCCGGAGCGCCGAGGGGGCGGGGCGCGCGCACGCGGTCGCGGCGGGGCTGTTGCGACAGAAGGAAAGCGCGAGCGGCCGGTGCGGGCGGGCCGGGCAGCCGCGAGCGGGGAGCGGCGGGGCAGGGCCGGGGGGAGCGGCGCGGGCGGGCAGGCGGGCGGGCGCTAGGGAAGGAACCCTCGGCAGGAGCCGGCGGCGCCGTGTGCTCCGGGCCGGGGCGGACGGCCCGCGGCGCTGCCGGGGCGGGGAACAGAGGCGGGGCGACCCGGGCCGGGCCGGATCGGCGCGGCCTAACGGCGACTGTCGCCCCCTCTGGCGTAGCTCCCACCCGCGCCATGCCCTCCGACCTGGCCAAGAAGAAGGCGGCCAAGAAGAAGGAGGCGGCCAAGGCCCGGCAGCGGCCGCGCCGGGTCCCGGACGAGAACGGTGATGCCGGGACGGAGCCGCAGGAAGTCCGGCCCCCGGAGGCCAACGGGACGGTGCTGCCAGGTGAGAGGGTGGCCGGTTCTGTGTCTGCGCCGCGTGTCCCAGGACGGGGGGCCCGGGCGGCGCCGTTCCCGACCGGACGGTGTGCGCTCGGCTGTGGCCCGGGTGGCGAACCGCGACATTGATGTTCGTCTGGTGAAACAGCCTCGGGCGGGGGTTGCGCGGAACCGGGCGGCTGCAGCAGCTGCCGTCGGGACCACTCTGCCCTGAGGCAGCAGGACACCCGCAGCCCCTGGGGGCTCCGCACGGCCGTGCGTGTGAAGGATGCCTGTGGCCCTCGCTTGAGGCATGGCAGTGTGAAGATGGAGGGGGCTAATGTGGTGTTTTCCCCCTCTCAGACAGACACTGTTCCTGTCTTCTGCTACTTGATGCCCAGACCTGTTTGGGGTTTTTTGGGTTTTCGTTTCGTTTGGACTTTTCTTTCCTGCTGCAGAAATCGCTGTAGTGTCTGAATTAATACTCTTCTTACTGCCATCGCTCAGACTCTCTGCTCACCAGTTTCTCTGAGACGTACCTGGTTTGCAGAAACTAAGAGCCTGCCTCTAAAAGAGGTTTTGTGCCTGTTAAAGAGAGAGGCTTTGCCACAGGGAACGGTTGGTCCTCAAGGAAATAGGCAGGTAACGCTTACAGGGAGAGTTCATTTCTGGGCCTTCCTTTAGCTCACCTGCCAGCCCGCTGGGTTGTCGCAGGCTCGGCCCGCGGTGCGCTGTGCCCAGCGGCAGCCGGTGTGTGGCACCGGGCGGCGCGAGGGCCGCTCCGCACCGGGGGTGCCCGGCGCGCTCCCGAGCGGGCGGGGGGACCCCGGCCCGAGCCGCCCAATCGCCGGCCTCCGCTGGGGCTCGTTTGCATGCCGCCTCTCTATTGGTGCAGCCCGGGGCGGCGGGCGGGCCAAGGCTCCGCTTCCCGCAGGAGCGGGCGGGCACCGAGCGGAGCGGCCCCGGCCCTGCCAGAGCTCAGCAGCCCTCGGACAGCGCTCTCGGGCACAGCTCAAACGGGTCTCGTATCAGTGCCAGCGATGTTTTTTGCTTCTTGGCTAAGGCACATTTTCCATGGTGTTAATATTGATTTTGCTGAGTGAGTGATTTTGCCAGGAGTGCTGGATGCTGACAACCAGGGTGTCATTCCACACTGGCACAATCTGAAATCAGGTCTGCCTGCCAAGATCCCCAGTGCCATTGGCTGCTTCAGAGGGCACCATCTCTCACTGAGGAGCAAAGTCGGCTTGTGACAGGTCAGCATGACAGGAAAGACAGTGGTGAGGCTCTGGCCCCAAGAAGCTGTGGCTGCCCCGTTCCTTGAAGTAACCAAGGACAGGTTGGATGGGGCTTGGAACAACCTGCTCTAGTGGAAGGTGTCCCTGACCTTGGCAGTGGGTTTGGAATGAAATGCTCTGGAAGATGTAACCCAAACACTTCTAGGATTCCATGATTTGCTTTTACTGTAGGATGAAAGGAAGAAGGGAACATGTAGATGGACATCGTAGCTTCTCAGAAAATTATTAGGGACTGTTTCAATGCTGCTGCTTCTCTAGTCTCATCTTTTGCTTCGTTTATTTTCTAGTCAATTTGTTTTCTGGCCAAGCCTTTTCTTAAGCTTGCAGGCAATACTTTGTATGTTCTATTCTTAGTCTAGTCCTTTCTGCAGGGGGGGTTAGTCCCATGCCATCCAGAAAACTGGCTCGCTGTTCTGGCTGCTCACTTAGCTCTGACGGTCCTGTTTTATTTACATGACATTTAGATATTTAGCTGGTGGAAGTTCCAACTAGACCATATATATCCACCTGCTAAGCTGAAAAGCTGAGTGTCATTGCATCTGGGTCTCCTTCACTCTTCCATAGAAACGGGAGTTGTTTTTGTGGTCCTGGGCCTTTTCGTACAGGGGCGTATAGCTTCCCTTGTGTTTGTAAATCAGTAACACTTCTGGTCTTCTCTTCATGTAGAGGTGGATGCTCTTACAAAGGAGCTGGAGGACTTTGAGTTAAAGAAAGCTGCTGCCCGAGCTGTGACAGGAGTGCTGGCCTCCCACCCAAACAGCACTGATGTGCATATCATCAACCTCTCACTGACCTTTCATGGCCAGGAGCTGCTGAGCGACACCAAACTGGAGCTGAACTCTGGGAGACGCTATGGCCTGATTGGACTCAATGGGATTGGTAAGCTGAGGGGAAATGACGTGACTCCCTGGAGCTCAGTAAAGGTGTCATGCTGCTGAGAAGCTGGGCAGGTGCAGGTGGGAAGTGCTGGAAACCAGTTAAAAGTCTTTGGAATGTGGCATTCTGATACCAGCTTTCAGACCTGGTTAGACATCAGAAAGTACAACAGAGATAAAGTTCCCCAAGTGTGGGCAAGGGCTAAAGTGCAGTGGTTTCCAAAAAGCTTCTTCATGTCTCAGTCCTGTCCTTGGGGTGGTGAATCTTAGCTAGGAGGGCAGCCTGTCCTAGCAAAGCAGTGGATTCTGCTGTGCCTCCAGTTCTTCTGATTTCTTGGGGAAAAAATTCCCCAGGGTTTTCTGAGGTTGGAAAGGGAAGGAATCACAGTGGGATCTGAGTGTATTTCAATGTGACCTTTTATCTCACTGAATCCAGCAATTAATTGTGATTATCTGCACACAGGGAAATCCATGCTTTTGTCAGCTATTGGGAAGCGAGAAGTGCCCATCCCAGAGCACATTGACATCTATCACCTGACCCGAGAGATGCCTCCCAGTGACAAGACCCCTCTGCAGTGCGTGATGGAGGTGGATACAGAGAGGGCCATGCTGGAGCGAGAGGCAGAACGTTTAGCTCATGAAGACGGTAAAGCTTCTCAGAGTCCCAAGGGACGTTTCCTCCATTTCCTTCCCCACTAAAGAAAATTTGGTTTCCTTGGCGAAGTTTTCACGTGTTGTGGTACCTGTTTCCCCCAGGTGCCCTGTACTAAAGGGCATGGAAGACACTTCTTTGGATTAACTATTCCATGCAGCGTCTTAAGAAGTGTCTCAGGCTTGGATATGTAGGGGGCTAAATAGGGATAAAGCAGAGGAACCATGAGGTTTCCCAGCTGTGCAGCAGTGCAGCTGAGAGCCCTTTGTAGGCAGAGGTGCTGACCAGCAGGCTCTCTTTCAGCGGAATGTGAGAAACTTCTGGAGTTATATGAACGTCTGGAGGAGCTGGATGCTGATAAGGCAGAAGCCCGGGCCTCACGTATCCTTCACGGCTTGGGGTTCACGCCAGCCATGCAGAGGAAGAAGCTGAAGGACTTCAGTGGTGGCTGGCGAATGAGGGTGGCTCTTGCCAGGTGAGTGGAATAGTGCCTTCTGACTCCTGTAAGAATGCGTGCCTACTCGTGACTGCAGAGCCACAAACAGTTCTAACAACTCAGAGCAGAGTTGAAAGGCTTTGGGTTACCTGCACTTACCCTATGCTGTCATCTCCCCTGTCCTTGTAGAGCGCTCTTCATTCGGCCTTTCATGCTGCTGCTTGATGAGCCCACAAACCACCTTGACCTGGATGCCTGTGTGTGGTTGGAGGAAGAGCTGAAAACGTAAGCATGGAGGAGTTCGCTGCTTCTGTGGGTTGTGGTTTTCTGCTTGTCAGCATGTGAGCATAAGCATCTTGTCAGCACATAAGCAAGTTCTGCAGGAGTAACTGTATAGTTCTTGTGGGTGCAGAACTGTGCTGCAGTACCAGTGACACCTGCTTGCTGCTGTGTGAGATTCTTTGATGCAAGGATAAAGAATTTGATTCCCTGTCTCTCTGGCACTGAAGAAATGAGAAATGCTGGTTAAAGGTGCTTCCTCAAAAGCCAGGAGCAGGCCTTGGCACTGTACCAGTAGTACTTGTACCAGTAGTGTGAGCTTGCCAGACCTGGCTCTCAGCTCATCTTCCTGCCACAGGAGGTGTAGTATGTGAATGTATTGGTTTCATCGTTTGTTAGTGTGTGAGGTGACTGGTTTTCCTAACAAAGGTAAAATGTTAAGGTGTAAGGCAAAGAGTTTAGGAACAGTTAGGAACCTCAGGTTATCTGGGGTGTGCATTAAAAGAGCTGTATTGTGAGAAGGGCTTTGCCTTTGCGGAGGTTTTTCCATCAGCTCTGTCAGTTGAAACTTTGCATCCTTGCTTTAGAAGTCACATGCTTTAGAAAAGACTTTGAACCTCTTTTGGGGAGGCTTTAAGCCCTCGTACGGATTTGGAGTGGAGCCAGATGCAGTGTGCCTAAGGGGGTGGGAGTCTGTACTCGGGAAAGTAAGCAGCAAAGGTTGAAACTTCATAGAAATGTGAAGCCAGTGGAGTCAGCTGCATCACTGGCACAAGTCACTTGCCACATAGGTAGCCAGCTCTGGGCTTTTTGTGATAACGAGCAAAGAGTATGTAATGGTGCAGGGTCTTTTACTACAGTGAAAACTGTTGGCAAGATTTACTCACTGCAGTTGGTTGTAGCTGTTTTACTGCCATTTTCCCAGAGCATGCATATAAAGCCTTTGTCACCAGCAGGGTCAAATGAGCAGGATTTCTTTTCCTAGTTTAATCTCTAGTAACTTATATGGTGCCACAGGTTCAAGCGGATCCTTGTGCTGATATCCCACTCCCAGGACTTCCTGAATGGCGTCTGCACCAACATCATCCACATGCACAACCGCAAACTTAAGTACTACACGGTGAGTAAACAGTGCCTGTGGAACCAGCAGAAGCAGGAGCTGTTCTCTGGGCACATCTGATGTTCCATGCTCTCTTTCTAGGGAAATTATGATCAGTATGTAAAGACTCGCTTAGAACTAGAAGAAAATCAAATGAAGCGATTCCACTGGGAGCAAGATCAGATCGCTCATATGAAGGTACCTGCCTAGCTGCGTGAGCACCCTCCTACACTTTTAGTGGGCATCCCTGCCCTTCCTCAACCTTACCACTGTGGCTTTTGGCTAACTCCTTTTTTTGCAGAATTACATTGCACGGTTTGGCCATGGTAGTGCAAAGCTGGCCAGGCAAGCTCAGAGCAAGGAGAAGACCCTACAAAAAATGATGGCTTCTGGCTTGACAGAGAGAGTTGTGAATGATAAGGTAGGATCAGACATGGGATTGCATCTAGGGATGTATATTTGAAACATGGACTACAGGAGTAGAAGGGTCTTCAGCAGACAGCTGAACTGGTATCAAGAACAAGATACCCTTCCTGATGCTAAGGATCCCTGTACTCAGCATGGAGTAATGCTGAACAATGAGAAGAGAAGGAGGAATTTTCTAGGGGAGGGAAGTGGAGTTGTCATATCAATAAGGCTATTTTGCAGATACAGAAATCAGAAAGGAATGCCTAGGGCTCATAGGAGATGGGAGAGGATGCTCAGTGCAGCTTATACTTGTGTAAAGAATACAAACCCACATTTGTTTCAAAGGGAAAGAAATAGGGATTTGTTAGCCAGCAGATGAGCTTGCAAGCAGCTCATCAGAATAAATCTGAGTGAGTTGCAAGAGGGGCTTATAAAAAGTCAAAATCTGGTGCCCTTGGTCTACAGCTGATGTTGGTAGTGAGGCATGGTTATACTGGAATGACTGGGCTGTCCTGTGTTCCGGGGTGTCTCACAGATGGATGTTCTATGTTAACAGACTTTGTCATTCTACTTTCCGCCCTGTGGGAAAATTCCCCCTCCTGTCATCATGGTGCAGAATGTCAGCTTCAGATATACCAAGGATGGGGTGAGTATGGGAGTATGCATACAGAGATCACTTGTATTCCTGCCTTACTTGGGAGTGGGGGACTTTTGGCTGAGCTTCCTGAGGGGGCTGCAGTGTATAACGAATGGAGCAAAGTTCTTGGCAATGCTAATGCTGGGCCTGCTGAGGGTGGAGCCTTACAGGTGCAGTGGGGAGGTTCCAGAGAGTACTGAAAAGGCATAATGTTTCATGGTTTTTGTGGTTTGCAGCCATGGATCTATAATAACTTGGAGTTTGGGATTGACCTGGATACTCGTGTAGCTCTTGTGGGACCTAATGGAGCTGGAAAGTCAACACTGCTGAAACTGCTCACAGGAGAGGTTTGCTCCATACATTGTCTATCCTGCTCTGGGCCTTTACTTCTGGAATAGTCTTCAACAAAGCTGCACTTGTTTTCCAGAGCACCACCCCAGTCAGGCCTTAGAAGTCCTATGGTCTTGTTGAAACATAGGGCTTTTTCTCTCATATTACCTGTTCAGACTGCCTCCCCCGTGCCAGAGTGGAAATGGCTGGATTCTGTATTTCTGGCATACTGCAAGAGGAGAGATTTCCTGGTGAAATGATTTTATCTTCCCCTTCTAGCTGCTGCCCACAGATGGGATGATTCGCAAGCACTCGCATGTGAAGATCGGTAGATACCACCAGGTACTCCCTACAGCAGACCCCAGGGACAGGGAATGCTGAGGAAAAAGCTGTCAGGAATGAGGAACTTTGCCCCTCTAGTTCTGCTTCTAAGGCCTCTCCCACTGCTACCTTTCTGTGTCTGGAGATGGGGGAAGGAACTGTTCCATGCAATGGTCTCCAGCTCATGTTCTTTCCCTGCAGAGAGGCTGGCTATGGTCCTTCCTGTTCAGTCTCCCACCTGCTGGTTGCCTTGTGCTTGGTGGTGACAAGCCTCCTATTCTGAAGCAGCACTCCTGCTCCTGTAATGGAAATTATTCCCTGATAGTTCAGCACAGAGGCTGTCCTGTGGGTGGGATTATTGGCTCTTGTGTTCTGCCGCTCACCTGATACCAGAGGGGTGCAAGGGGGGTAGTGCTTAGGGCCATGAAGTAGTTGGACTGCATCGCCTGAAGCTGACTTTACTTCTCTGCCAGCATTTGCAAGAGCAGTTGGACTTAGACCTGTCACCCCTAGAGTACATGCTGAAATGCTACCCAGAGATTAAGGAGAAGGAGGAGATGAGGAAAATCATTGGCAGATATGGTCTGACAGGGAAGCAGCAGGTGAGTATGAGCTGTTGTGGTTTGCTTTTTGTTTATTAGGGGAGTAGAGGTTCTGTGTTTTCTGTTGCTCTATTGATGGTGACAGTGTGATACAGTGTGCAGCATAGCACACCACAGCATCAAAATGCTTTTTCCATCTCTGCCTTTGAAATTGGAGAAAAAAATAACTCATGGGAACTTTCTTTGGATCACAACAGTGTGTGGGTAGGAAGGGATTACCCCCTCAGACTCCAGGTGAAAAGAAGGCAAGTTCTGGTATAGTGCTAGGCCCGAGCTTGTTTTAATTGTGATTGGAACTGTTTTGCTTCTCTTATTTCCGAGATGAATACCAGGCAGAAGTGCTAAAAGAGTCTCAGCTGTTTGTGGGGTCCACTTGGTTCAGACAAGGGAGTGGGCTCACCTATGGTGCTCCAAGTCCAAGCATGACGTGCTCCTGTACGTGACACATCCTGTGTGTGACAGTTGTCCCCATCACTGCAGTTCAGTGTTGATTTTTACGTTGCTTGTGGCCATTTGTCACTGCAGAAGTTGAGAGTAGTTAGATTGTTGTGTCCGTGAATACCAGTCAGACCAATTAACTGTCTTTGCACACCTTTGGCACAAGCGGGGCCTTGCTGTGTACAGTCCTTCAGAAGCCCCTGGAATCCCCTTCTTCCTTGGGTGGGGGAAGTTTCGTGTAGGTGTAAGGCTGACTGACCATTTGTCCTCTTGTGTCATGGAGCTGCTGGGAGCCCAAGGTGAGACCCAAGTGGTTTGGGTCAGGGTGGCAGGCTGTCAGGTCACTGCAGAGCTGCAAGCCATGTGTGTGTTGGGCAGGTGAGCCCCATCAGGAACCTCTCTGATGGGCAGAAGTGCCGTGTGTGCTTTGCCTGGCTGGCCTGGCAGAACCCTCACATGCTCTTCCTGGATGAGCCCACCAACCACCTGGACATAGAAACCATAGATGCACTGGCAGATGCTATCAATGAGTTTGAAGGAGGAATGATGCTTGTCAGCCATGATTTCAGACTCATCCAACAGGTAAGGACAGTTGAGAGTTTTGACAGAGCACTTTTCTAACGTTTTAGTAATTAAAACAAGGTGTTTTCAACTGACTGGCTCTTACTCATCCCAAAAAGATGGGTGAGTGAAAAAAAAAAAAATCACGATTCCCTTATTGTGTTCATGTTAAACAATTACTGAGGTAGCCCAGGAAAACATTAGGTACTTAAAATAAAATAAAAACCACCACAAATATCAAGTGCTGATCTATCAGGTATAACTTTGGCTGCAAATTCAGGTATGATTTTATTTTTCACTTTGATAGATCTAAGTAGTTCAGGTCAAGAACTACTTTTGTTAAAATTACCAATTTAGCAAGAAAGGCTTTTCATCTTAGTCCATGAACAAAATCAGAAGTATACAGGGACCTAGGATTTTCAGTTCTAAAATCTTGTATAAATTATGTGGAAAACAGCAGGGAATACGTTTCTCTGCAGATACTTTTCTTCGGTAGTCCAAATGTGAAAGTTATCAAACTTTCCTTGCCAGACTTCAAAGAGTAGTTTTTAGTTAACTTTATAATTTTGGTAAGATTATAAAATTTTGTACTGCAAGCCTGTCTCCACCTCCTTTTCCTCCTCGTGTGTTTGCTCTCAGGTCGCACAGGAGATCTGGGTCTGTGAGAAGCAGACAATCACCAAGTGGCAAGGGGACATTCTTGCCTACAAGGAGCATCTCAAGTCAAAGCTGGTGGATGAGGACCCACAGCTCACCAAACGGACCCACAACGTGTGAGCTGAGGAGCCCCAGCCTGTGTTCTCCGTGGGGCTGGCGGTGGCCATGCGACTCGCTCGCCTGCCGGCAGGAGCGGAACTGCTGCTCCCTCTGGCTATGTTCTAGGATTGCTGCAATACTGCTTCCCCTCGACTTGCCTTGCACCTCTGTGTCTGGACAGAGCTGTTCTCTCCTGATCTGGCTACGTTTGGACAATTGTTTCCTTGTTTAGACGATGTCCCATCTGAGCCAGGCCTTGGAATCTTTTGGCTTGGGGTCACAACAGTGACCGTCGGGGTGTCCAAGCTGCAGTGATACAGAAGTGGAGACCCCAGCCCAGCTTCTCCTGCCTTTTCCTTCCCAATTTCTGCTTCAGTTTAGATACTTCACTTGAAACTTCTCTGGCCTTGGTTTGTTTTTAACTATTATTTAACAGTGTAATTAACAGATCTGCCCGAGAATCCATAAGTCAATAAAGAGGGAAGAACAATCTTGTCTTGTTTTGTGAGCCATGGTAGTTGGGGTATGCTGGGGTGTGTCAGCAAGTGCTGAGTTTTGAGTGAGATCAGCCCTTCCTGTGGAATGTTCAGTTCCTCGGTACAACCAAAGCTGTGGCCAGAAGTGAAGTGATGAGTACTGAGCTGTGAAGGCACTGAGCAGTGAGCAGGGTCCTCTCACGGAGGCACCTCTGCTCAGTCAGACTGAACACTGCATTTCCAGTGAGTCACAGAACAAGCCACAGCTGCTCCTGTTGTAGACAGTGGCAGACACAACTTGAAAGTGTTCTGAAGATCAGTGTTAGAGACAGAACATAGATCTATGGAACACCAGTGTGTGTTCTCACCAACATAGTGGCACTCAGGCGTGGCTCTTTGCTTCGCCTTGAATTGTCTCATGAGACTCAACAATGCAGGAGTTTTGGACTATGAATTAGTTCCTTGTTCCTTGCAGGTTTAACTAAAGACTAATCAACTGAAGTTTAACTTTTATTTTTGTTCTCAGTAACAGATTTTTGGAAAAGTTGGTGTTCAGACCTCACCCTGAGCCACAGAAGCTTGAATAAATTACATTTTTATTTACTATTAAAGGGTACTAAAGAGAAAAGTAGGTAGCAAACCAAACCTAATAGCTTTTTCTGATCATGAGCTGTCATTTTAATTACTACTGACACATGAGAGTGGCAGCACTGGTCACAAGAAAGGTTCATGTAGCTCAGGAGCCCATCCAGCAGCACATGATGCTGGGTGAATGGAAAGACAAGACAAAAGGAGTTGTGCTCCCATACAGTGCATTCTTTGGTGCTATCTGACTGGCTTTGACTTTTTGAGTAGAGTATTTATTATTTTTCTTTTCCGAAGGACCCATCCAAATTGTGACTGCTGCTGTGGAAGCACTGAGTGTCATCCATAGGACAAATGTCACAATGTGAGCTGCTTCCAGTACATCAAATAGGACCTTCAGGTTTTTTACTGGTTCTAGCAATGATCTGAGAGGAGAAAAATAGTACGTTTTTTGGGAAAATAGTGCTAATTAGCATGAGTGCTTCCAAGTTAGTTCTGCAGAAAGGTCTAGACAGCAGTAAATGTCACTTGGATGAATATCTCATAGTGGAGGATTTGGAAGTTACCAGGTAGAGCAAGGGAGTGAAAACTCACAAGGAAGTGATTACTCAAAAGACTGATGGGTCACAAACAATAATAGATAAATGCACGTCTGTTTGTTCTGCTCTCTAGGTTGTAGGAAGTGTTGGTGAGTTGGAAAAAGTTGAGAGGTAGCTCTGAGAATGGCAAGGTCAAAGAGTCCTGATTGAGGCGAGAGCTGTTTGTCCCGTGCTTCTTTTCCTTACCAAAGAATTGGCAACAATTCATTACACTACATTTCAGACCTGAGGGTGATAAATGCAGGATACAATCTTAAGTTCTTTGGGAATGGTAAATCCTGAGAGTGGCCTGAGGACACTGCAATGGTGGCCAGCATGATGGGCAGTGGCTGGAGCGTTGTTGTAGCTCATGGAGCCAAGAGGAACACTGTTACCTGTCTGCTGCTGCAAAGAGAGAGGAACTTCTCAGAGGCAGACATGTCTCTGATGTATAAACAAGGACCACAGATACATGTTTAAAGCAAAAGCACCTGTAGCTGCACTAGGGATCACGGTAGACCAGGACTTGTAAAACGGAATCTATAAACATGCTTTATCAGCCTTGATTTAACCTCGATTTGTTCTGTGGTAAGTTTGTTGGGCTGTGCTGAAGCAGCTGTGGCAGACAGATGTCCTAGAGCACTGATCTCAGAGACAGCCACAAGCTGGGGCAGTGCCACTTCAAGCTGTTTCAGCTGAGAATTTTCTGGTTTTGCAGAAAAGCAAAACTGTAGACAAATTACAAGAATTGCTCCTTAGTTGCTAGGATGGTCATTTCTGCCTGCACAGTCACTCTTGCCTGTTATCCAAAAGAAAGGTTGGCTCTAAGACAGCCACAGCCAGAAATGACAGGTGCAGGTTTGTGGAATTCCCTAGTGTGTGTGCTGCAAGTAGATTCATACACCACAAAAGCAGCACCAGGATGAGTCAGGCCCAGCACACAGCAGCGTGTGCAGCCTCTGGCACATGCAGTCGAGGGGAGCAGATGGTAGTTCTCCAAACCTGAGAGTTCAAATCTGACTGTCTTGCTCAGTGGGTGAGCCTCCACCCTTGGGTCTAGTGCTGAGTGACCAGTTGCTGCTCCTCCTCCAATGAGCTCCCTTCCAACTAAATGGGGTTTTTTAAGAAAAAACAACTGTGTGTTTATCACTGTGTCACATTTTGGATCACAAACATGGTGGCTGCCCCCAGCTCCTTCAGCACAAGAATCCGTCCCTGTGTGCTGTGACCAAGGTAACATAGCTCCCATTACAGGGAGGGTGGTGGAACCTCCCTCAGAGGGGGGAGCCCTGTACTGTCCCTTGACAACACACGGCCCCTTATGAGACACAAGAGGAGATGTCCCCTGCTCCTCGCTCCCAGGATTAGTCACTCCATTGCAAGAGGGTCCCACACACGCGTATCTTCACAAGCCCACTCTCCCTCACAAATGCACTGACATGACCATTCCTGCCTGATCGCTAATGTTTCAGTTTCTGGGAGCAAGAACCTCGCCATGGCACTGACCCCCCTTGTCACTGTGACAGTTATTTGCACGAGGGGAGGGTGATCAGGTGCCTCCCCATGAGATCAGGCTGAGAATAAAACATTGTGGGCTGCACAAGCAGGAGCAGAATCACTGACTGATGAGTAGGTCTCCCAAGCTCACTCTTTGGAAGATGTGATCTGCTCAGGATGTGCCAGTACGATGTGTGTACCTGAGCTGGAGACTCTGCCTGGCAGCACAGAGAGCCCGGTGTGTTCCCCCACCAAACAAGCATACGGACACCACCCTTCTATGAAATGGCTGTAGTGGTGTCTGCTGAAAGGCTTCCTTTTCTCTCCAAAGTGCAGAAAACTGTTTTGTTCATGTCTCTGCTGTGTTGCTGCCCGTTTTTCCTGGCTAAGCCTAAATCCTGTGTCATATTTACCCTCATTACTGTAATCACTGGTTTCCAAGAAAGACCAAATCCATACTTGGGGTGTCAGCCCTCCACTGCCTTCCTCCTGGCATTCCAGGCCCTGTTGTGTGCAGCAGGTGGGATCCCAAGAGCAGGCTAAGTAGCAGAGGAAATTTGGCTGACAGGGTGTTTACAGTGCCGTCGTTTCATCTCCGGACCAATGCTTCCTGCAGTTACTGGGCTTCCCCTGATGGCATTACCTGTTCCATGGCACAGATGTGATTCCATTTGATTCTGGAATACCTTGAGGACCCCAATGCACACCCCTGCACCAGAGCAAGATCCCTCCTTTCACCAAACCCCGTTTCAACCTGGGAATGGCTCTTCTCCGGTAATTCTGTCCCCTGTAAATCAGATGCTTCTCCTCTTGCCCCTCTTTGCCCAGGTTACACTCAAACTTCTCAGGTCTGAAAGTTTAGTTCAATCTGCCATTTCCAAGCTCCTCTCAGGCCAGCTGCTTTCCATTTAGAGTAAAGTGGAATCATCAGCCACAGGTGTGTACTTGTCCTGTTCCTTGGGGGCTGAGGCAGGCTGGGTTCTGCTGCCTGTGCTATATAACCAGCCCCATGGCACTTGCTGGTTGCTCTGTTGGAGGTTAAGATGAGCTCAGAACCTCTGAAGAAACATGGTCATGCTGCTGCCTCTGGAAAAAAAAGATCTAAGAGGAAGCCTAAGAGAAAGGAAGCTTTTTCAATCTACATTTACAAAGTACTTAAGCATGTGAGTGAATGTTTCTTTGCTGCTCGAAGTTGCTTTGTACATTAAGTAATTTCTGCCTGTTGCATGTTAACGCTATGTCCTGGTTTAGGGCCACTATAAAGAATAAGGAAGAAAAATCTAGGTTTCTAGAGAGGGGGAAAGAAAAAAAAATGTGTAGGTGGGTACAGGAGAGCAGCAGCTGAAGCTTCGAAGTTGAGGAGGTGGATTCTAGGGATAGTAGAGATGGATCTAGGGCAGAAGGTGTTTCCTAGAGGGAATAAGCTCTGTTGCATAGCTCCGCCTAAAGAAGTAATTGCATGGAAATCAGTACAGTAGAAACAGCTTCTTCTGGCCCTGTGTGTAGGTGTCTGGTGATTTTTGATGGGGAGATGGAAGCATTTTTGGAAGTGGCCTTGAGTTTTCTAGGCCACAGTTGTCAGCATGAGCCTGAAGACAGGACTTGGAGACTGGAGTATTTCCACCCCTCACAGCCATGTTTTCATGGGGATTGTGAGAAGGCTTCTGCCAGTGCAATCCCAAACCTCCTGCAGCACTATGGGAGCTTAACCTGAGTTTAAGGTGGCCCGTGATTTGAAACCCTTAGGATGGCAGCTGCAGGTGCTTTTGGGGTTAGAGTGCCCTGTCTGAGCTGGGGAATGGGGCTCCCACTCCTCCCCGGGAGATGGGTGTGTTAGATGGTGTTTGGTTACCACCTGGCAGGTGCACCCAGACCTCGGCATCTCCTCCAAGGCCATGAGCATCATGAACTCCTTTGTCAGCGACATGTTTGAGCGCCTGGCCTCGGAGGCCTCGCGCCTGGCCCAGTACAGCCAGAGAGCCACCGTCAGCAGCCGCGAGGTGCAGACGGCCGTGCGGCTGCTGCTGCCCGGGGAGTTGGCCAAGCACGCCGTGTCCGAGGGCACCAAGGCCGTCACCAAGTACACCAGCGGCAAGTGACCAGCTAGACCTCAGCCAAACCAGCCTGGGCCCTGCTGCTTCTCCTGCAGGAGCTGGTATTTGGTCTCATTTAACTGAAAAAGCAAAACCTCCTGTTGTCTGCCTGCAAATAAAAAAACCATAGAAGCACAGATCGTGTCTTTAATCTTTGCATCACAAATTGTGAGGCAGTTTAAACTGTGGCCATGGGGATTGTTTGGTAGGGCTGGAAGAACAGCTGCTGTTTGAAAACAACCACATACAACTAGGAGCAGGGACCACAGGGTGTGCCTGAGGAAAGCAGGGGTCATTGTGGGAAGAATAGAGGGTTCTCTGCAGTTCTCCAAACTCCTTACTATTGCTTTCAGGTTCCTGACTCCTAAAGACTCCTGCTGCCTTTGATTTTCCTGCTGTTCTTCAACTGCTTCCTAACTGTGGTGGATCTCTCTGCCCAAGTTATCAGTTTATACTGCTCAGAGTAGATGCCAAATCTCCCTGGCTCAGGAGGATGAAATTAGCAGTGGGTAAAGGGTTTTTCTGGTGTTTAGAAACTATTTTCAAAGCTATTGTTCTTTGTCTTTTTTTCTGGTGGGCTGTGGGGATGAGTGTGAGGTTTTTCCTTGTTAGCTGTTTTTCCCTGGTGAAGTCCCTCTGAGAGCTGGTGAGCAGAGCTGTGGAAGCCAGGCCAGCAGGGTGGGGCATGAAAAGCCTCGTAGGAGCAGCCAGGAGAGTTAACGACAGCAAAGACTCCAGCATTTTGTAGATTTTGCAGCCCCTGTGGCAAGTTTGACACTTGCTTATAGAGGGTCAAAGAGGCAACATCACATCCACCTCAGAGCAGCAGCAGGTCTGTGGAGATCTTCATCTTTGCTCGCTTAAGTTTCATTGGTGTCTGGCGAAGTTTGCCTGATGTATCAAAAGTTTATTATTTGGTTGCCTGATGTATTAACTACAAGCTCTTTTAGTGACCTCCAAAGAGGGTGCATCATTTCCTAAAAGAGGGCAGTTTCTATTTTTTGTTGGAGGAAATTTCAAACTTTAGCTTTCAAACCCTTATCTTTGAGGAGGCGCTGGAGAAACACTCCTTACTTTTTACTCGTTCGCTACAGCTTACTCCCCTTTCCAGCCGCTCTCCCAGCTGTGGGAGGTGCAACCAGGCTCTCTGAGGGATGGTGGATGCTGAGGAGCAGCCCGGAGCTGCAGTTCTCCTCCTGCCCTGGAGATGGGTCTCTCTGACTGCCTGATCTCGGACCCGTTTCTGCGGCATGAGCAGGAGCCCCGCGCTACCCAGCTCGGAGCAGGCTGCCTGGGGACCGTGCAGCTTCCTTCTCCGGCACCCCAGCTGTCTCGGCAGGTACCTGGTTGGCTGTGTGGATAAGGTGCTGATTTATGGTGAAGTGAGTGGCTGTCTCCTGGAGAAGTCTGATAGAGTATTGAGCACCGGGTGAGCTCCAGAGGAGTAAGGATTTAGTGGTGTAGGTGCTTGATTCTCCAATACTCCACTTTTGTATCCTACTTCATGTCACACTCCCCCTTTTCCCCCATCCCCAACAAAGACTTGAAGAAGGGTCTTGAAGATTTGCCTCACATTCCTCTTACTAGAGCCCTGCATTTCCTCAGAGATGTGACAGGTAGTGCAGATGCACTAAGATCGAGGGGTGGAAGGAGGAGGTTGCTCCTGGAATGAGGGAGTTCTGCACTGAACCTGCCCACATTGTCCCTTTCACATTTCCCATATGGTACTGGATTAATCTCTTGCTGTGCAGGGATTCTGCTGCCTGTTTCCCCAAAGTAAGCTGCCCTGGAGCTGCCCTGGGATGTGTGCACAGGATGCCATACAGGGTTGTCCTTTCCTGAGGGTTCATCCTGTGTTTAGCTGATGAGCTTTGATTAAGACCATTCCTCAGCTCAACTGCTTTCAGACTGGGCTTATGGCTCCATGCCCTTGTTGCAGCAGATGCAGCGGGATCTGCACAAAGTTGCCTTTAGGCTCTTCTGCCCACTGGGGATTCACAGGCCACTGGGCACTGTGAGAGCAACTCAGAAGTACTCAGGTTACACTTAAAGCAAA
Source organism: Eopsaltria australis (assembly GCA_034509425.1). Classification (NCBI taxonomy): domain Eukaryota; kingdom Metazoa; phylum Chordata; class Aves; order Passeriformes; family Petroicidae; genus Eopsaltria; species Eopsaltria australis. The sequence goes on along the minus strand of JAVTVJ010001492.1, from coordinate 83,898 downwards.
ACTTGGAGCCTGTGCAGGCTCTCTTCTAAAGTGTCTTGGGGCTGCCTTGCTCCATGTGAGTCTGTCTTTGACCAGGTCTGCCTGTGTCTTTGCAAGTCTCACAGCAAGTTTTTAGTGCTGCAACACTGCAGCACTCTCATGTTGCATGTCCCTGGCCCCGTGTCTATATTCTTACTAAGCTATAAACGTCTGTGGGCTGAAAACAATTATTCTTTTTCCTTTGTCTATTCTTCAACCTCTCAAAAAGAGCACTGCAGTGCTGAATGAGTGTTCATGAAAATATCACCAATGCCTGTGTTTTGCTTTCCTTTCAGTAAGAGAGCAACAGCTTAAGAGCATGAGCTCTTTCTCTCACACAGTGGAGGACCATGAGGCAGAGCATCTCTGAAGTCTGTTATGAGTGGAGCAGATTTGAAGGGAGGCAGCTTTTGGGGCAGTGGAGGCTGGCAGCAGTGTGCAGACCTGTGTGTATCCTTCTTCCCACGTTGTGTCCCCTGGCAGCCGTGTTGCCAGGTGGCTGCTCCGGTGCCTCATTACACACTGTTCCAAATAGCAGAGGCAGGAGCAGTTCAGCACATGGAGGAAAATGAGCTGGTGATGGATAGCCCTGGTGATGCCAAACCTGTTAAAATATGAACCTCTGATGTACAGCTGGGGTCCCAGCAATGGACTCTCATCCTCTCTGTGCTCAGCTGCAAGTGTGAGGGGATGGTGCCGGTCTGTGTCGCTTCCCTTCTCTATTTAGTCTGAGGTTGGCACTGGTAGCTTGTGCTTGCCTTAGAATATCTGCGTGGAGGAAAGGAGAGGGGTGATGATCAAAGGTCAGGCAGGCACTCCCCCATCAGCAGGTGCACTGCTGTCTGAAGCTGTGTCATCCCTGCTGCTGCCAGTACTGTAATGGGACCGAGCATCCACAGCATCCTTGGAGTTGTCTCCATCTATGTTCTCCCCAGCAAGGGCTGCTACAAATAGTTTGTTTCCTAGAGTTTTTTTTTTCCTCTTTTCATGCTCTGTGTGCTCTGGATTCTTGGATGTAGCCAACTACAATGCTGCTTTCTTCATCTCCCCTGCTCAGGAGCGTGCTTGGGGGTGTGGGATGTATTCAGACAAAGTGCAAAAGTAAATCTTATGTTGTAATCATAACTTCCAGGGCCATATAAAGTGGGCCAGGAGGCATCCTTGTTCTCGTGTCCTCTCCCTGTGTAGCACTGTATTACCTGCTGCGAAACTGGGGAGAGATGAGAAGATCTGCTGTTGGGTGGGACACTCTCTGACATGGAGCCCTGGGGGCTGACTCGCAGTGCCCTGGTGCCTGGAAGCTGCTCTGGGGCTGGAGGTCACTGGGATGGGGACACTGTGTGTGTTCTCACATAAGCAAAGTGCATCAGCCTGGGCTCAAGGCAGGTACCCATGGTGCCCTGTTTGGCCTCCAAGGAAGAGGAGGAGAAGGATGCTTCCATGTGGCCCCATGCAGGGTGTGGGGCTGGAGAAGAGGATGACATGGGCAGAGTGGCCCCATGAGGAATGGCTGCTGCAGGCCACACGCCGTTTTCCCATTAGTGAGTGTTTAGTTCAGCGTTTTAAATAATTGTGTCCTCGGAATGATATTTAAAATCCATTTGGGAGGCAATGAGGCGGGAAAGTGCCTGTGCCATTGTGATGACGCTGCGCAGGCCGTGCCACACATGCATATTACAAACTCGTTACAGGCTTGTTTCCACGCACGCTGCTCCCTCCCCTACACAACCTCACTCTGAGGCTCTGAATGCATCTCCCCCACCTTGGCTGCAGTGCTTGGCCCTATGGAGGCATTTATTTGACAAGACAGAAGTGGTGCCCTCTGGGGTGAGAGATAAGGCACAGCCACGTCCATGGCAGCTGGGTGCTGTCCATGGGAATAGAAGTGTGTGGGGCATGCCTGGTGATGGAACTGTTGTTCAGGTGTCCCAGCCTTCACTTTCTGACCAACCGTTGGACTTGTGTCACTGCAGGTTCCAGACCCTGAAGGCCCAAGGCTTTTGGCTGCTGTGCTCCGGGTGCTGTTGGAGGAGTTGTCAGCTATCCTAAGCTGGCTCTGAAGCTGAGGACAAGCGTGTCCTCCTGAATGTCATGGGAGATGCACGAGCTGGAGGGAGTAGGTGTGAGGGAGCCGATGGAGCAGCAGCAGCCTCAGCAGAAGTTCTGTGGGTGCTGGTTAGTGGCTGGCTGAGAGAGTGGCCTTGCTGCTCTTTCTGTTCCTGTTCCTCTCTGACTGCTGTGTGGGCACCCTCTGCTGTCCTCTCAAGCCATGCAAGATAGAAATCCTGTGTGGGAGGACAAGGCTCCTGGTAGCACTTTATCCTTATCCTGTTGCCCTTGGTGGTGCAAGCAGTATTCAGTCCTTATGCTCTTCTTCCTGATCATGTTCAGGCCCCCCTAGCCAGGGTCCCAGCTGTGGTTTTTCTCAGAGCTACCTTGTGACCAAAGATTAGTGGGGTGAGCATGAAAGCCCCAGGTGTACTTAAGGACATATTGGGTTCTGACATTTCTGTCTCTTGCAGTGACCTGGCAGGCTGCTTTTCTGGATAGAAAAGAGACTGCTCTGACATCCTCTTCTCTGCCCGCAGCTGAGGGCCCTCAGTGTCCTCAATGTCCCTGTGGACTTTCCTACTTGGCTACTGTGGGTGCTGGGCTTGGAGATGCTGAAGGTGGTTGGTTGTGTTTTGTGGGTTTGGGGTCCTCTTTTCTTTTTTCTTTTTCCTTTTTTTTTTTTTTTTTTTTTGTTTTTGTTTTGTTTTGTTTGTAGTTTTGGGTTGGTTGGTTTGCTTGAAAAGGTTTGAGGGTTTTTTTTGTTGTTAGCCGTGGGAATGGGAGAAAACGTCCAGGGTAGCTGGTGCAGTTGGGAACATGCAGCCCTGTGTCTGTGAAATGCTGAGTGTGAAGGTACTGCCTGCCCTTGGCCAGCATACAGGGGGTGATGGGGTGAGGGACACCTGCAGTCAGGGTGTTCCTCCCAGGAGGCTTTCCTGGATGGCCTTGGGTGCATGAATAGCGCTGAACATGAGGGGTTAGTTTGAGATTCTGTACCCAAACCCATAGCTGGGGGAGAATGATGGCACTGGTTCCAGTGGTAGGAACAGCACGAGCTGTAAAGACAGGTTGGAGGGGAATTAGGAGTTCTTAGTTTCTCCTTTTCCTCATCTCTTAGGGAGTCCAGACTTCCTGTACTCCCCCAGCCAGGGCTCTTGCTCTGAGTCCCTCACCTGGCTGAAGGAGACTGTGAAGCTTGACTGTGGATTCCACAGCAGAGCTGGAGATAGAGCCACTGCATCCTTCAGGAAAACAATGTGCTCCCAGCACCGGCGGGGTGCTGCAGGTGCTCACTGGCACAGAGCATCGTGCTGTGCCAATGGCAATGTTTGGCATGATCCCAGTCCTGAGACTGGTTCATGGAGCCTCTTCAGCTTCAAGGTTCTTACAGAATTGTTTTCTCTGCACTGTAAGCAGCTGCCAAAAGGAACACAAGCAAAGTCTGACTTCCTGTTTGATCAGCACCTCCAGCCACACCACAAAGAACTTGATCACAGTTTGGGACCAATGTGACAGGATAATCTGTGCTGTACAAGCTGCTTTACTCAGGGCTCCCCTCTCTGTCCCTCTGTGTCCTGCCCAGCCCTGAGGGCAGCCAGCCTTGCTGCCCCAGGGAAGGGGCTGATTCCCAGAGCAGTGTGTGGTGCTGGTGAGGGTCTTTTGGTCCCTGTGGAGCTGCCTGTGGGGAAGGGCCCTGTCCCTATCCCTTATGACTTCTGACACTGAGTCTGATCCAGGCCTTTCCCAAGCTCCCCCTCACCCACCTATCTTCCTGCCGTGGTTGCCCCCACCTTGCTCTGCCTTTCTCAGTGGGAGCACAGTGCGGAGCAGGGACTCTTTGCAGAGCAAGCACAAAGAGAGTTTCCAGGCTGCCTGCTACCCCTCTCCTGTGCCTAGTCTGTGCTGGTGATTGCACCCAGCGGCTGAAAATAAGCTCTCGGAAGAAGGGGAGGTTGTGATGAGCAGCTGCCAAGCCATGCTATTTATACTGGGTGATTCAGGCCTGTGCCTGAGTCCAGCCAGATGCAGGAGAGCTGGAACCCAGGAGCAACCTCCAAAGGACAAACCCTTGAACAAGAGGCTCTTTGCTGCAATAGCTCATTCACTGCGTGGCTCAGACCTCTCAGGTTGGTTGCCCGTGATGGACTGCACCTTCCCTCTCCGCAATGCCACACAGCGTTTGCTGCAGCCGGCTCGGTGGAAGGATTCTCATGGTGGGAGACCCCAGTCCCACCACAGTGAGCACAGCCTGAGCCCAGAGGGCTGGGGGCGCCAGCACAGCCGCCTGGAGCCACAGCAGTGCCGGGATCTGCTGGTCCAGAATGCGCTCTTCACTGGAGACCTGGACATGGTGCAGAAGTACTTCACCAAGGGCGCAGCCATCAATCTCATCATTGAGACCAGGGGCGATGTGCTGCTCTGGACCAGCAGGAAACGTGGTGGGTATGCGGGGCTGGGACATGGGGGGATAGAAAGTGCCCAGGATGGGGTCCAAAGATAGGGCTCAGGCACCTGAGAAAAATGTTGAAAGGAATCCCCAGTTATGCAAAAAGGGTGGTGGAAGGACTTGGGAAGAACAACTTTTGTGTGAGGAAGGAGGTTTCCAAGGCTGTACAACAAACAGTAGTAGGCTTGTTGAAGGTGGCATGAGGCAGATCTACCGGAAAGTCATGAGAACAGGGCCCTTGGATGAGTTTCTGGAGAAGCACATCCTCAGGACTGTCCTGTTAGAGATTGCTGGGATGGATGTGAAATACATGTGAGGTGGGGAGAGTGCACGGGTGAAAAGGCATCAGAATGTTGTTCTTTTCCATAAGAGGGATTAGGCAAAGGGACCAGAAATCCAGTCTATGAAAAAGATGGTGGAAGCAAACTTTCCTGAGTGATAGGAGGTAGGAGCTGATCATCCTTGGTGATTCCTGCCATCTGTACATCTCACTGTACCTTGTCTAGGCACATCTTGCCACACATGCTTCCACTCTTGGTCCCTTTTACTTACCTTCTCATCAACATCATCTGAGCTTCTCAGTAAGCAGTGCAGCTGGTGTGTTCAAGGGAGAGGTGTGCTGAGCAGCCTGGATGTGCCCTTGTTCTTGCTGCTGTCAAATAGCAATGTGCTGCAGGCAGACTCCCAGAACTGAAGAGTGTCAAGTGTGGAAGGGCCTAATAGCTGTACCACCCTCCTCTACAGAAGGCTGGTGGCAAAAGCCACACGTGGCAGAATGGAAGAGCTGTTGATGAAGCTGCTTTTCCAGAGGAGCAGGCCAAGTGTCGTGTTGGTCAGATGGCAGCGTTTTGTGGGGATCCACTGCAGCGAGAGACAAAGAGGGTGCGTGGGCTTGTGCTGCTGCTTGTGAGTGGTGAAGATTATTTACTAAGTTGCAAGATTTGTACCACACAGGTTTTGAATTGTTACAGTCTACTTAGGAGTGAAATCACTAAAGGTATTACCCTTTGCATAACTGAGACCATTTGCCAGTAAAATACGAATTGGGTGTTGTAACTCCTGTCTTATGCTAGGCTGGCAGACACTGGAACAGCCAGCCTCCCTGCTTGTAAAGGTTTGTGCCTCAGAGAAAATGGAACACACAATATAAAACAACCTCATGCAGAAATTTATCTAATCAACACAGTTTCAAGACATGAAAAAGCCAACCAAACTAGATCATTCATCAAGCACAGAGCAAAAATGTTCTGCCAACTTTATCAGATATGAACAAAATCCAAAGGTTTCCAAAGCTACCCGAGGCTTGTCTCTGTATCTCACTGACCATGTAGGGACAGGTGCTTAGAACTGACTCAGTGACCTTAACAGTAGGTTCTAGTGACCTTGTCTCTCCCAAATACCCCCGTTGGTATTTTAAAGCGCCCAGAGGAAGTATAAACTGTCTGGTGTCACTGACACACAGCCTTCTGCCTCCCTGGTGCATGCCTGGGAACCTAGAGCTCTCATGGGATACCTGTTTATATCTTTGGGCAAATAGAGGGTCCCATCAGGTGAGAACGTCTGCCAGGGGCTTCCCTTCCTTTACCCTTTTGCAGACGACGTTTTAGTTAGGCAAGGTGAAGTCTGCACAGACAGAGCAAACTGGCTACTGTCAGCGCAGAACTTGCTCATTTATTTTCATTACTGAGGAGGGTAAAGTTCCCTGTCTTACACTCTGCTCTGGTCCCCTGGTAATTGTTGCTTGGTGGTCTATTGGGGTCACTTCAGTGGTGTTTAGCTGCATGATCCGAGTAGCTCTGTGGCACAAAATTAAACTGAACACTACTAGCCTTCCATGCAGTTTGGCACGTTCTCTAGATCACATGGTGTGAACAATATGTACACAGTGCTAATGCCACGTGAGCAGCACGGCGGGCTGGCTGCGTGCAGCCAAGTGGGGTCAGAGGAAAACACCAGCTCAGGTGACAGGACTGCAGAGAGCAACCGAGTCAGGGAGTGTCTGAGAACACTAAAGCCATGCAGGGCCTCTGTGCAAGGCTGGATATCAAAAAAAAGGAGGAAGAGGGGAGGGTCTAAAGGATAATTACCTCCAGTTTTTCCCATCCTTGTGCCTGTTTCTACCACTTCTTTGGCTTTGATTAAAAAGAGCTTTCCTGTAGCTTGTTTAAAAACCTTCCTAATGCCAATGGCTCAGGTGCAACTGGTAAGTGCATGTGCAGTGCTGGAGGCGTGTGTGGAGCCAAGGGGTGAACAAAGGCATGGAGATGTGTGTGGAGCTGCTGGGCTTATGCTGTTGTGGTCTGGGCAGCACCATGCTGAGCTGGCATGAAACCGTTTCCCTCTGTTGTTTAAGTGATGTCCTGTCCCCATTGCTACCTTTCAGGCTCCCCTGCCCTTCCTGAGGATTTTCCCTTCACAGAAGGGCACTGCAGAGGTACTACTGCCTGAGTGGAGAGCCTTTATCAGCCTCTTGGCCCCAGTGTTTGGTCACAAGGTTTCCCAGAATAGAACAGCTGAGACTTGAGCTGTGCCCAGCCTGGGCCAAAGAGAGGGGTGTGATGTGTTCCCCCTCCCCGTAGAACACCCTGGGCTGGCAGGCAGGCAGGCTCTCGGCCTAAACACAGGCTGGTCTCTGAGGAGGGTCTGGCTGTTTCTTATGGGCAGCATCACAGGAGGAAGAGATGAGAGCCAGGAGCCCATCCGCACACAGCAGGCGGATGGCCCTGCCCAGGTGTTCTGGCAGGCCCTGCTGGCTGGGGATCAGGGCACTGTAGCCGAGATCCTCAGAGATCCTCAGAGCAACCTGAGCCCCAGTGCTGTGTTTGACACCAGTGACCTGGAAGAGTGGAAGAACTACCGCTTCAACCCTCGCGGGCTGAGTATGTGAGGGCAGTGGGGCTCAGATTGTGTCGTGTGCTGTGGGGCAGGGCTGTGGCTGGGCTTCTGTGGTACAGGCACTGCTCGGGCTGCAGAGAAGTGGGAACGGGAAGAATATGAGGATGTGGTCAGGTTCTCTTGCATTCCTTGTGGAAGGGGGTTCATGTTTCTGAGAGCACAGGGTGCATCCAGGAAACCTGGCCCCTCTCACAGGGATTGTCTGGAGTGCTTGGGAACTGCTCTGTGTGCAGCCTGCACTGCACTGCCGGCTCCCGCCATGGATTGTGCCAGACTGTCGCAACATGGGTTAGGTCTTTGAGATGGCTCAGGTTGAACCTGGCCCTGGAAAACACAGATGACTGCTTCTGCAAGAAGGAGCTGAGGGGATGTAGTGTGGAACACGCCATGCAGTCCGGGATGTCCTCCAGCTCAGTCTGGGTAGGCAGCAAGAAGCACAGATTAAGGAGCTTTTTTCCTGTAGCATCTGCAGGCTGTTATCCAGCAGACTGCACCAGCTCAGCAATGGTTTGTGCTGGGTCAGCATCTTTGAGAGCTGGCACATTCCAGCCCCTTGTTCTCTCCTAGGCCCTAGATGTCCATCTCTACTGTAGCTTGCTATCTGCACCCTGCTCCAGGGCTGGTTTGAGTCCCCTGTGTGTGTGGCAGCTGGCTCTGACACCTCTCTCACTGCCCAGTTCCTCGTGTTTATGGTGCTTCACACACCGTGTTTGGCCCAGCCACCTTGTTGCCATCAGCCCTGCTGGTGCCCCAGACCCTTCATCTGCTGTGTTCCTGACAACAGAAACCCCAGGTACCCACCTGAGCCACACGTGAAGGGCACCTTGCCCAGAACAATCTCTGCTGTGGGCTCCTGCTCCCTGGAGCTCCCTGTCTGCATGGCTGTGTGGCCTGAGAGCCTTTCACGGATCTCTGCCTTTGGCAGGCCAGCCCAAACGCAAGGATCTTGTCGGGAAGGGGCTCAAAGCCTCTTGAGGGGAAACACAAGTCTCTCAGGGGAGTGTACATCAGGTGCTTCAAGGAAAAAGGCAGGTCTTTGTGCACTGTGGCCAGATGTGGCTCCCTGACCTCTGTTCCCCTGCAGGACTGTGGTCGCTGAGCTACGAGCAGGAGCTCACCACGCCGCTGCACATCACGGCCAGCCGGGGCTACAGCGACTGCCTGCGGCTCCTGCTGCTCCGCGGCGCTGCCGTCGACTTTGCCCCAGGGGGCAAGACAGCCCTGCACGAGGCGTGTGCAGCTGCCAGCAGCGACTGTGTGCGCCTGCTGCTCAGCTCCGGAGCTGATCCTGAGGCTGTCTCTGAGGATGGCTACAGGCCCCTGCACCTCTGCAAGAGCTCAGACTCCATCGAGTAAGTTCTGCTCGGGGAGGGGTGGGGCACAGTCAGCCTCCCTCCCCCCCAAGCCTAATCCCACATAGGAGGGGTCCCTCCTCATCCCGAAGGTGGGTTAGTGGGTGCAGAATGGGAGTGGCCTCGGTGCCTGTTCCTAGACCAGGATCACCTCTGAGGTCAAACAGGTGACTGCAAGCTCGTGTCCTCAGCCGGTGGAGCTGAGGAGCCAGGGGTCACACTGTAATGTTCAGGATGTTCCTGAGCAGATCCACGGCGTATGTGAGCAGGCATCAGGTGCAAAAACACTTTAAGAGATCTGTGCGGAGTTGGCTGAAATTAGGGTGGCAGTGTCTCTGCTCACCAGTCATCCTGGCTTAAAACCACCGCTCCAGGGCATGAGGAACAGGGATTTTTGGACTCTGGGAAAAAGGCCGCGGGATGGTATGGGTGGGGGCTGGGAGGTGGAGATGAGGAATGGTCACCAAGTCACCTTGGCCCGCACAGGTGTGTCCGGCAGCTGCTGCAGCACGGTGCCAGCGTGAACAGTCAGACAGAGGAGGAGAACGATACAGCACTGCACGTGGCATCACGGCACGGCCTGGCAGAACATGTCCAGCTGCTCCTGCACCACGGGGCTGAACTGGAGATAAAGAACAAGGAGGGGCAAACACCCCTGAATGCTGCCTGTGCTCAGCACCATCAGCCGCAGGACATGGACCGCTACTACCGGGTCTGCCAGCTGCTGGTGGAGAGCGGTGCCAGCATCAACGCTGCGGATCGGGACCGGCAGCACCCGCTCCACCTGGCCTGCAAGAACGCCAATGCTCAAATCACAGAGCTACTGCTGGCCCGGGGTGCCAATGTCAATGTCATGAACTATGGCGGCAACACAGCCCTGCACAACATCCTGCAAGTAGCTGCCTACAAGCGAGAGCATTGCCCGGAGCTCGTGGTGAGAGCACTGCTCAACCACGGAGCCGTCCGCATCTGGCCAGGCTCGCTCCTCAAGGTGCGAGGCTCCTAAAAACAACTGCTGGGAGTCTGGTGGGGAGGGGAAGGCTATGAACAACATCAGGGCCCCGTGGGCCCTCCTGTCACAGCAGGGCTTGTTCCATGGCAGCCTGTTTGCTGTCCTGCCCTGCTCTGGCCATGGCCTGGGAAGGGAGAACTGGCATTATTGGTGTGGGAATCTCTGATGTTTTCTCCTGGGGTGTGTTTTGCTGTAGGACTCTCCTGCTTCTGTCTGCTAAGCTGTGTGGACAGTACTCACCCAGTTTCCATAATCACTTGCTCTGGAAAGTGTTGGTCCTTTTCCTCTGGGGGTGTTTCTTCTCGGGGCACACCCTCCAGCTCCTGCTGTCTCTGCAAGACACCAGCAGACAAAGGGTTAATTTCCTGTCTTAATTCCTGAGCAGTGCAATAATTACCCAGCCCGGAGATCAGCAGATTGCTCTCCCCTTTGGGAAAATACAGGAAAATCAACAATTAACACTAATTAATCTCCTATTAACGCCAGATAATGAGGATCACTGGTACAGCCAGAATAGACTCTGACAGCTACTGCTGGCCTGGGCCATGGGGAGTGGCAGCCCGCAGCCAGGGAAATCTGCCTCTGGGTGGGGTGTGCTCCAAAGGCTGCACTGTTGCCGGGTACATGGCATTGATGAGTCACCTGCACCTACGTGAATGTGGGATGCACCAGAGATGTTGTACAAACGTGTGTGAAGTCTTCTGGGGCTCTGTGCTGCCCTTGACATGGACACAGCACTGCTTAAGGCACAGGTACAGATGTCTCTGCAGCCCTGCACCAAACAGGCACGATCCTGCATCCCTGAGACCCTGGCATGGCCCTCAACAGAGGCATGCTGTGCTGTGCTCCAGCTGATCACAAAATGAATGCCAGTCCCTGCCCCAGAATGGCTCATGCTCTAACTACCAAAATGAGAGGTGAGGAGCCTGGTGTGAAGCTCAGTGTTGGTGTTTATGAGCTACTTGCAGCAGTGAAGCTGATGGAGATCATCATCCCAGCCATGTACCATGGTCCCTGTGTCTGAGGAGAAGCTGTGGGGACCCGGTTGTGCTGAAGGCAGCCATGCCATGCACGTTAAGTGATAGCTCAGTCGTCCTCTTTGCAAGAAGGGATGCTTTGGTGCTTCATACCTGCAGTGGTTTTTGTCTCTTGGGGTCAGCATGAGAGAAGGACAGGAGTTCAGCAGATTGACCACATCTGGATTGAGCAGTATTTTAGGAGGTGACAGTGGGGCTTGCAGGATCTTGCCCAGTGCTGGTGATCACCTGCTCTCTCCCTGGCCAGGTGCTGCGGTTCTGCCACACCTGCCCACGCGTCATCGAGGCCCTGGTGAACAGCTACACCCACGTGCGCATCTCTGAGGACTGGGTGGAGGCAGTTCCAGCAGAGGTTGTACAGGTGAGGGAACAAATGCTGACTGCTGGCTGAAGAGCACGTGTCCAGGTTGTGATGGGTTGCCAGGGGCATCTGGGCCTGGAGGGGGTTGAGCAGAGCTGGGCTGGCTGTGCGGGGTTGCAGGACACAGGGATGGTGCTGGCTGGGGACAGGGAGGGTGTTCCATAGGAGGCAAATGAATGTCTGGTTCTACCTCTGGTGCCAGGGTGACATCTTAAGCTTTGCATGCCTCTGGTCCTTTCTTCTCTCTAGAAATACCCATGTTTCTACCAGTCACTGTTCTCCCTGGGGCACAGACCTCGCTCCTTGCAGCACCTGGCTCGCTGCACCCTCAGGACCCTCCTGGAGGGCCGGCTGCTTCTGGTCCTGTCCCAGCTGCATCTGCCAAGTGCCCTGCACCAGTTCCTGCTGCTCGGCTTCGAGGACGTTCTCTACTAAGGGTTGTGGTTCCAGTCCTGCTGTTCCTTTCTGTGCAGATGTTCCATCCCTGCCAATGCAGTTTGTGCTTGCCCAGCTCTCCCCTTCCCCTCACCTCACTCCTGCCTCGCCACATCAGTCCCCTGTGCTAAGCCTGTTGCTGTGTCCCGGTCCCAACCAGCCTTGTGCTCTGCCTCAAGCACCTGTTTTGGAGCATTCTGTTTGTCCATACCAGTCAGGACAGACTCCAGACTAAGAAAAGGAGGCGTGGGAATTAGGGCATTTTGTGGTATAAGGAGCAAAGACGCTGCGTGGGTCACAGGCTTAGTAGAAGGATATCAGTTTCCCTATCCCAAATCTAAATACTCTAGCCTGTACTAGGCAGCTCTGGTGCCCTGGATGTTTGCTGTGGTCCTGTCTTTAGTCAAGTTGTTTACAGTCTGTACCCAAAGGTGTTTGAAATAAATTCTGGTCTTTCTACCTACCTGAGCACAACTTCTCCATTTCCTTGAAGACTGTCCTGACAGAGCTCACCTGACATGCCATGGGTGCTGGCATTTGCACTCAGAGCTGTGCACCCACCTGCTTCTCAGAGGGAAAGGAGTGGCAGGTGTTCCAGTCTTTCATGAAGGTACAATGTCTGGGTTACCTGGAGCTGGGGGCAGGATGGCCGTGCTTGTGCAGCACCGAGCACCTCACTGCTGGCTGAGGGGGAATGTTCCCTGAGAATGCAGCTGCCCTGGGCAGAGAGCAGCCAGCACCCAGAGCCCTGTGTGGGGTCACACCGCAGCCTGGGCTGCACCACACTCTCGACAAAGTAAAGGGAAACGTTTCATCTTGCAACTTCAAGACACAGTTGTAAAGAAAAGGAAGCACTGTCCATCCTTTAAAGATCTGCTGTAAGCAAACTCCATTACTGCTTCTGGCTCAAGGAGTACCTTGAGCACCACAGCTGTGGCTGGCAGAGGTATCCAGGGCAGAGGCTGTGGGTCCCTCCTCTTGCTGCTCTGGTTCTGCTTGGCCTCTCTCCATGGCCACAGCAACAGCAGGACTGCAACATGCAGCTCTGAAAACAAAGCTGTTTGACAGACCTGATGGTGCTGTCTTTTCCTGCCTCTGTGGGCACAGGGGCTGCACCTCTGTGCCCTCAGTTATTGTCATACCCTGCTGCTCTGAGGGGGTGAGCCCAAAATCACACTAAGAGGTTGATCATGCTGTTCCTAATGTGCCTGCACTGCTGATGTGCAGCAGCAGGAATGCTAACAGGGTACGAGAGGGGTGAGTTTGTGTGGCACGCAAGGTGCCCGGAAAGCACTTGTTGCTGCCTTTGTGTAGGTACTATTGCAGTGTAGAGATGGTTTCCTGATGGTATCTCAGGAATGTTTCACTATGTGCTTTATGACATCCAGGGGCAGAGAGGTGAGGTGTCGGCTTGAGGTGACCACAACGATCTGCAAAAGAGGGATGAAGTGTATAGGGGAGCCAAAGATTTTAAAATATATGGACGATATCTCATCATGGACCTCTCATCATGGACCAGTAGGGTATTTCCCTTGAACCAGTGTAGGAGCTGAATCTGAAATTACCTCCTTCCTTCTGGCTGAAATGGCTTGTCTGCTCGGGTGATCTGTTTATGTGATCAGAGCCAGTAGTCTTGTTCCCAAAGACTAATCATCACTGTAGAGAGTTCATTTTTAGCCAGGTGATGTCCGTGAGTGAAGGAGGAACAGAAACAGGAAGGTCTGTCCTTTTTGGTGGCAGCACAATCTGGGATTGCCTCAGCCTGGCCTGGTGTCCTGGTCTGAAGGCAGCCTGCAGAGCAGCACACCTGGGCAGGTTTACCATCCTTCTCTCCAACATTGTCCTATGCCTGCAGTAACTTGTGCTCAGTGATGCATGCTCAGCCACTAAAATAATATGTCCTTAAGACAGGGAAGGGTTGAATTTAATAGTTTGCTTTATTTTGTAGTTGTTACTTCCAACTGTTAGGCTTATGGCTGTTTCCTGGGTCTTGTTGGTTGCTTTTGCCACTTCTAAGGCTGTGCTGCTCTGGCTGATGAGGGCAGCTCCAGCTCTTCCAGTGGGAGGAGGTAAACCCACAGGGTCTGGTTTCTGCAAATGTAGGAGCAGATGGAGCTCTGGCACATCCTAGGCCTTCCTGGACGAAGGTGTTGTGGCCCAGACAGGCACCTGCTGCAACAAGGACTCAGGGTGGGGCTGCAGGTACATTTCCAGGGCTCCTCTCAGAGCCACCAGATTTGCAGAGAGAGCATCCTAGTGTGCCTGGGAGGGCTGAGGTCAGGTGGGTGGCTGAGAGGAACAGCCCATCCCTGGCCACACATCTTCAGAAACTACAGTTTGTCTATGCTCCCACCAAAATTGAAAGGGCACAAGTTCATAAGGACACCACTGGGTAAGTCTTCAAGGAATGTGTGACTGGTAGGAAAAAGGGAGAACCTTTTACAGAGTGGCCAAGGCAAGTGGTGGGGGAAGAACTAAACCAAATCAAACCAACCCACCAGAAAAGCTTCTGGGAGCTCCAGTCCTGTGGCAAACAGAAACAATCAGAAAGATTCAAGGTAAGGTGCAGGCTGAGTGCAAATGCTCTGAGTTCAACTCAGTTATGCTAATTGATTAGCAATCGATTTTCAAAAACCTTTACAAGAACAGATTTTAAAAGGTTTAATGTTCCAGAGCACATTCTGGCAATTTAACCAGCTTTGCTACTTTCTCAGATTTCTGAAGGGGAAATTCCTCATGCAGCATTGGATGTGCTTGGGGGACAATTTTGCCAGGCAAATTTAGTCATGCTGAGTGGGAGGGCTGTGGTCTCCCCTGAGAACGCTGAGCGCCGGGGGTCGTTAGCAGAGGGGCACATGGTTCTGGGGTGTTTTTACCAGCTGCTGCAGGCACAGGCAGTTGCTGGTCACTTCTGTGTCCCAGGTTTGCTGGGAACATCTCTTGGGCACAGGCTGGTGCTCCTGCTTCAGCATCCACCTGGGTTTGACAGCAGAGCAGTCATGGCAAGGTGCACCTCAGGAGTGGCTGGAGAGATGTGAGTCCACTCTTGTATTTTCAGTGCAGCTATTTGAATGATGTGCTCTGGGAAAAAGTCATTCCAGTTCTAGACAGAACTTTCCACCCCAGCTGCAGCCACTGGATCCTGCTTTGACCCTCCCTGTGCAGCCAAAGCCCTGCCCATCCCTGGTGTCCCCTTCTGACAGACAACCAGCACTCTCTGCAGGCTTCCCAGCCTCAAGCACCTGCTTGACTCACTCAATTTTTCCAGTTCCTCAGTAAAGAGCATGAGAGGCCATAAGGGGGGTTAACAGTAATGGTACTTAGAGGCAAAGCAAGTAGAGAAAAGCTCTTCCCCAGCATGTCTATCACCACCCTGAGTTGTAACCTGCCTCTTAGGTAGTTTTGAGTCAAAAAGGCATCTTTGTATTTTTTGGTTGTGGAGAGATTTTTTTTTTTTCCTGCCGTAAATTTGACCACTTTTTGGTCTGATGCCCTTGTGGCAAGGACAGAAGAATTGCACAGTGCATTGATCACCTCTCTCTATTTATCTTTCTGCTGTCACTGTCATGTTTTATTTGATGCCATGTAAGAATACATGGGCAACAACTGCCTGTTTCTCTTCATCATAGTATTTAAAACTATACAGACCTGTGCTATTTCTCTCCTTGTTTAGCCTGGAGTTCTGTTCAGCTGTGCTGTTCCTGTGTGGAAGCTGTCACCCAGCCCTCACTCCACCCACAGGGTTGCAGTGCATCCCTTGAGATGGCAGGAGGAGGGCTGAGCACAGCACTGACATGGGGCTGTGCTGTGATTGTGTGAGGGCTGTTCTGCTGTGGCTCTGAGATCCACACAAATGCTCAGGAACCCTGGACTCATATTTGATGTGATTTTACCATTTGCCCAGCCCAGAAGGAGGCCTGAGCAGTGATGCTCTCCAGTCGCTGTGATCTGTGCTCCAATGGCAGATGTTGCAACCTCTGATGTTTTTCAGGCTTGTTACATCCATGATGCTGTCCCTGATTTAAAGTGAAGCCCCATTCTTCTTACTCACATGTAGTGCCTTATACTTCAATGTAACCAACCAGGCTGTTCATGAGCCTGGTGTTTCCAGCAGCCCAGATCAGGTTGTCTTGAGCATTACTTTTACCATCCCAACAGTTCATTTTTATCCATTCCAATAATTTTATCAGCAATTGTTTTTTATTTCTCCCTGATTGCTAATAGCATATAGCATTGATATGTGAAGAGAATAGAGCTAGAAATTCACCTGTCAAATGGCTGTGTAAGGTAAGTCTTCTCAGTCACCAAGTTCTTTTGGATCTGTTAATACAGAGCACACTAGCTGCAGCATACAGCTAATTGTTTTTATTAGAATGTCATGCAGAACTTAGTCAAATGACTTACAGGATTCTAAGCATGGCCCATCTCTCTCAGTAGCTCTATCAAACTCGTAGGCTTATAAAAAAGTTACATAGACTCATTTGAAAGTACCTCTTTCAAATTACATTAAATTGGGTTCTAGTTTTTACTAACTTACCCAGGCCATTCTT
The DNA here is from genome assembly GCA_034509425.1 of Eopsaltria australis. Taxonomy (NCBI): domain Eukaryota; kingdom Metazoa; phylum Chordata; class Aves; order Passeriformes; family Petroicidae; genus Eopsaltria; species Eopsaltria australis. Next base: position 67,740 of record JAVTVJ010001492.1, on the reverse strand, counting down.
TGACTGCCTGTCTGTGATTGCTTGGGAGGTATGTTGAACTAACAGCTGTGTAGTTTCTTGGATATCCATGTGAGCACATTTAAATACTGGGAAGACATTGGTATTTTTCCCCCTAGTAATCTTAAGTTCCCCAGTGTGCCATGATTTGTTATAAAGAAAAAAATAAATGGTTCAGTGAACTCATTAGCCAATTAAATACTCTTGGATGTAAGCTGTTCTCCTGCACATTATAAAAATTGTTACTTACACAGTTTAGCATCTTCCTTAATTACTGATGGAATAGAAAGTATTTCATTACCACTGTAAAATATGAATATTGCACATAGTTGTTTCAAATTCAGAGCAGAAATATTTACTGAGTTATTGGTTTTTATTATGCAGAATGTGTGTGGCACACAGACACCTGGGGCAGGTGCCCAGTACTTGCAGGTCTCTGGGTTCTCTGCTGCAGGGTCGTCCAGCCCCAGGGTTGATGTTTCAGAAAGTCTGAGAGAGTGGAGGGGTTCAGAGCAGCACCATGAGAGGGTGAGGGGCTGCACTGGCACCTGGCAGTGGGAGCTGTGGAGAGGTGAGGGTTGGGCACACCAAGGCTGCTCCTCAGAGTCCTGTGTGAGGGTGTGGGTGCCTGTTCTCCAGTTCAGGGTTCTCAGGGCAGGAGGGGCTGAGAGTTCCCCCCCACCAGAGAGTGCCAGGGGCCCCTTCACTGTCCCCACACCCACTGCTGGACCCCACTGCACCTTCTTGATCAACCTCCCTGCAGGGCTCACTCAGTGCTGTCAGGCCTCCTGAGTGGCACTTGGAGGAAAACCCAGAGCCAGTGGCTGGAAATTGAAGCTGGGCAAACACATATTAGAAATGAGACATTTTTAATAGAAAGGGCAATTAATCTTCTAGTTAATTGCATCTTAGAACAGGTTATCATTGTGGATGTAGATTTCTTATCTCAGGGGTTATTTTTAAAACACATGGGGATCTGCCCTAGCCCAGACCAGGGTTCATCTGCTTGGTACTCAGCCCAGTCCCAAAGAGATCAGGCTGATTAATTACACATCTATGAAGCATTCCCCTGCACTGGGCTGCCCCAAGCTGCTGTCACAACTGAGACTGTGTTTGGCCCCAGGATAAGTTCCAGTTACCCCTCCCAGCACTGCTGACTTGACCTGAGTTTCCTTCACTTTGACCCCACTGGTTTGTACTGGTTCTATCACCTTCCTTGCTCTGAATGTGCTGCCTGCGGTGGTTTCTGAGAAAGACATTCTGAAATAAACAGGGATGCTGCTTTTATTAAGTTATTTAAATATTTGCTATTATACCATTTCTCTCACCAGCTTTGTCTTTGACATCTCAGCTCTTTGGCAGCACCAAGCATGTTTCTCTTGAGTAGGGTGGACAGTGGTCAGGAGTTCCAAAGGACCCCAGGGCTGGATGTGCCCCACAAAGGCAAACCCCATCCTTTCCCCAGCAGATGAGCACCTCAAGGGCTGTCCGACAGCCCTGGCTGTGGTTCCCCACAAGGAGGCACTGCATGGTGCCCTGACTCAGGGCAGGAGGAACCTCAGTGTCCACCCCAAGCTGTGACCCCCCCACAGCAACACAGCCCTCCTGAGCAGAGCTCTGCTGGCCTCTTGCTGGGGGCTTGCGTGTCCCGACAGCAGCTCTCCCACTGCTGAGGGCTTCTTCTCTTCCTCTGTGAGGAGCATTACTCCAAATACCTCCTGCACTTCTGCTTCCATCCAGAAGTGCTGCAGCAGGTGCTGGTGCTCCTGAGGTGCCATGCTCCACAGGTGAATCAGTTTTGAGATTTGATCAGTTTTGCACACTGGTGGTCTCTGGGCTGTCAGCCCTGCTCCGTTCCCTGGCTCATTGCCACATGTCAGCAGTGTCATCTGCAGCTGCTTACTAGAGGTGGGTGGTTCAGGTCACTAAAAGAATCACCAGCAAAGTTATCAGCAAAAGCAGGTTTGATAATACTTTGTAGTGGTAGCAGAAGACATCAAGAATGGTCAGAAGACAAGGAAATGGCCAACAAAAGCCACCTCAAGGACCTGGAGCTAGAGAAACCTGAGCAGTGACAAAATAGCAATATCTTAACATGGAAAAATTAGCACCTCTCCTATGAAGAAAGGCTGAGGGAGCTGGAGCTATTTAGGCTGGAGAAGAGAAGGCTCTAGGGGATCTCATCAATCTGGATAAATACCTGAAGGGAGGGCACAATAGGCAGAGGAGTCAGGTTATTTTCAATGGTGCCTTTGACTGGACTGTACTTCTAGCTGAAGAAACAATGTTCATGTGCCAGCCTGTATTGTGCATAGTTTGCATAACCTATTTTGCTTTGAATCCTGCATCCTGCACTCTGATAACACCAGCTTTGCTTATAGGCACTTTAGTTCAGCCATGGAGCCGTAAGATGTATGTCTATATAGCGACCTGCAGATGATGGATGTTTTCTGAATGAAAGGTTCTGGAGTGCTACACTCACATAACTGCTGGAGCTGGAGCAGAGCAGTGTACCTGGAGAGAGCTGCTTCCAGGATAAACATGCAAGAGGTACCAGCCCTGTGCCTTAGAAGCCCTGTAAATTATCAAAAGAATTTGTTTAACATCACTCTCACTGAGCAGGATCCAAACGCAGGAGTGAGGGAGGGCTTGGCTCTCCTAAGCAGAACAATCCTCCAAGAAATATATGAATGGAATATTTGAACCTTGTCCAGGACTACAGAAACAAAAATTTCAGGTCTGATATCTTGTCAACAGCAAACCGATGCTCCTGGGAATGCTCTTGCTACTGTTAATGAGGACCCTGGATTCTCATTGCTCTAGCTATGGCTCTGCCAGGTCTAGCTCTGGAATACCTTCCCCCAGCATGAACAGGCATTTCCTCAGCTGCTGCAGACAGGTTTTGCTGTCAGAAGCTGAAGACAGAAGTACATGGGGCAGCTCTGCAGTCAGGGAGAGCCTGTGGGACCATGTCTGCAGAGGCCAGCTGGGACCTCCTGGGTGCCCCTTGCACATGAGCTCTTGCCCACCTCAGGCAGAGCCTGACAGACCCTGTCATGGGCACATCCTGTAGCAGAATCTGTGCCTGGGGGAGCCCAGCTTTGGTCAAACCACATCACGGCCACAGCCAGCCTGTTCTCTAGGCTTCCCAAACTTTGAGTAAATAATTTTGCAACATTACTCTTGCTTTTAATATGTTTAGCAGCTATATTGCAGGAATGCCCAGCGGCTGTGACTAGATTTAGTCCTGTTGTGCTAGATTCCGTGCAGAGATAGTAAGTGGAGCAGGTAGAGGCATAAAGTTAAGCCTGCATAGCAGTTTCCATTAGGAAGACCTGCTTTCATTTCCCAGTCAGTCATTACACTTTTAACTGTTGCAGTTGTGGTTGCTGTGCTGTGTTACTCAGAACTTTACCCATTACAGATACAGCAAAAATTAATTGACCTGTATTTGGCCAACAGCTGGTGCATCAGGAATGCACTCCACACTCCCTACCTCAGACAGGAGAGCTGGCCCGGATGGTTCTTTTTCTGCCCGGTAGCACGGGATCAAATTTTCCGTAATTAACAGCCTCTGAGGATCCCACTTTGCATGTTCTGAACAAGGACATGTTTAGAGGCTGATGGTTTCCTCCCAGGACACTCTGTGCCAACCAGACAGGTCATGTACCATCTTCAGTACAGACACTGTGTCCCAAGGGCCAAGTGTTGAGCAGGACACTTCCCAGTCTTTCCTACTGACTCCAGAAAAACAGGCAAACGGACTTGTCCATGTTCACATGTCTGCAGCAAGGAATGGAGAGGAGGAAGAAGCTTGAACAGTTCTAATGCAGAAAACAGAGAAGAGAGATGGGAAGCAAAGGCAGCCTGAGGATGGAGGGCCAGCTCAGGCAGTGGCATGATGGAGGAGATGGGCCAGGCTGGTCTGTGCTGAAGGAGCTGCTTGCAGAGACTGGACTGGAATTCAGCACTTAGGGCCCAGCTTGGTGACACTCAGGACCACATGCTGAGACTGAAAAACACGAGCCATGACCCAGTGGCACCAAAACAGGAGAGAGAAGGTCTCCTCCTGAGACTGTTTTTTAACTCAATGTCTGATAAAGTAACCTAGTGAGGTCCTGAGAGATCTCTGTCAACAGCTGAGAGTGCAATGAGACCAGGGGCTTTACAAATTGCACGCACAATTAATATTTCTGCTGTACCTGGCATGCTGGACAGCCTATCTTCAGGAAAGCTCCTCCTTCAGTTGAGGAAACACACTGGCTTCTTGAGAGGGAGGGATGAAGCCCCTTAAACTGGAATCAAGGGGCTTTCTGCAGAAGTGTGTGGGGAGGGAAAGGTGCCCAGGGAGCATCTGAGCAGCAGAGGCCTGAGCCTCAAGTGGAAGCCATGGAAACTGCATTTCACTAGGCAGCAAGAAGCTGTGGAAGATTAGACAGAGGTTACACAACTGAAATTGGGAAAGCCCGTGGAAGTCCAGTGGGTGGATGTGCAAGCTGGACCCTCATTCTAAGTTGGCTCACCCTGTGAGGATGGTAGATGTGGGAGCTCTGTCCCATTTGCTGTACACTCAAGAGTATAGCAGCACAATCTTTGCTTCATTATTCTTACAACCCTTTTTTTTTCTTTTTTTTTCTGCAGTCCTTCAACATATCCTTCTCTGAATCTTTGTTTTACTATTTGCACATGAGTTTCTACCTCTACTACAAAGTCTTATGAGACAAAGTAAACCAGAGTGGAGAAAGTTGTTGGAGCCCTGAGTACGTTCCCCCCTCCTGGAGGTTTGGCTCTCCAGGGTCAGGGCCAACTCACAACATGCAGCCATCAGTCATCAGATCTGCTCTGCTCACCTTCCTCAGGTCCTGTGGGAATGCACCCTGGTCAGTGAAGCCCCTGTCTTGCTACAGCCCTTCTTACCTGGCTTCCCACCCCTCTGGAAGCAGCCTTTCCTGCTGCATCCTAGCACGGAACAGAGACTCAATGTTTGAAGGGAGATGGGGGTGGCAGGTAATGCAAGTGTATGATCAGGTAAGCAGAACCTTAATCTTGGAGACATCAAGGGTCTCAGAGACATCAAGGGACTTGCAGGGTGCAAGCTATTGCTGTGCAGAGGTCAGTATTGAGCTTGTGTTATTGAGCAGGCAGGACCTGCTGCTGTGGGCATAGGCTGCCATCCTGCCTCATGGGAGCCACAGCTCATCCCAGCTTGCTCAGTTACCAACAAGGTCACTAAAGAAAACAGCTTCCTGTTGCTCTCAAATATCTTGCTAACCCATCTGTAGGTGTGAGGTGTGGGTTGGTTATACAGAAAAGATTCATCGAACAAGTGATCAAATTGCATTTGCTCAGGAGTCAGAAAGGTGCTTGCACAGCCTGGATCTGGGCCCTTTTGAGTGCAGTCTTGAGATCCAGTAACACATGGCTATGCTTTCACTTTCTCCATGGTCTAAGGTGCTTCTATAGCAGAGAATGGACCCAAACTATGTGCATGAAGATGACCCCAACCTGAGGGTTCCTTTACCATGGACATCTGGTGGATGAGACAGGAGAGCTGGGGCAAGGGCAGACAGAACATGGATGCTGACCAGCAGATCTGGAGCCATGTCCCTTATTGTGTCACAACTGGTCTCTGTGGTGGGATTCATCCAAATGGTTGTCACTGCCATGCTCCTTCCCAGCATGGAATCTGGGCCCTAATCCTGGACTAGGGGCTGCAACCAGTCAATGACCTGCAAAGATGAGCATCTCTCACTCTCTCAGCAATCCAAGGGTGGGAGGTGTCAGCATCAGAGCGGTGACAGGGATCCCCTATGCCAGGCCTCAGTTTTATGATACAATATTTAAGCCTGGATGATTATTTTACCACTGACTTCTCCACACCCACTTCCCTGGCATGGAGCAGGGCCATTCCTGCTGTGGAGTGATAATGCTTTGGGACCACAAGGATGTGGCACAGAGAAAGGCACAAAAGATATGAAAGAAAGAGGAGGCTGTGTGATGTCATGTCAGGCCCTGGGGATTCAGACTGTGCCTGTTTAGTGGAGTAAGGCTGAGTACCCCACTTCCAGCACAGGGGGCCCACTTTGCTTCACTTACATGCTCCACACAGGATCCAAGCGTCCAACTCCATGACTGGGCTGTCACATCCCACAGAAAACAGGCACTTCACAGTGGTGTTCCAGACGTCCTCAGGGACAGGGCAGAAGATGATGGTGGAGAAATCCATGTGTTTACGCAGACATCGATGCCACCAAGGAGCCTGGGTAGCTAAGCAGGCAGGGATACTGCATCCCTGGTCAAAGGGGGAATGCATGCAGGAACACACAGGGGACTTGGGAAGAGGAATACCCCTAGGTGAGAACTGAAGGTCTGGAGTGTCACTGTGCCACTGAAGCTACAGTTGGAGTGAGGGCAGACATGAGTTCAGCTCTAGCATTTCTTGGCTTCCAAGCACTTTACACGGAAATCCTGATACTCTTCTGAAGTAGGGCTTCAGTTTGCGTATGGCAGGTCTGGTGGGCAGCTCTCTATAGACAGAGGACAACCCAAATGCCGAGCTGAGGGCAGAAAGTCCTCTGTTTTAGCGTGGAGACTCCCCACAAGGGGCAAACGATGTTCCCCCGAACACAGCACAGCGGAGCCGCGCAGTTCTCGCCGCGGCTCGGGAGCTTTCGACTCGCATGGGTCTGGCTTATTCTGCAGATGGAGCGACGCGCACCGGGGCCGCTGGCCGTCCCCCGGGGGACGAGTTTGACACACGGAGTGCGGGGGAACCGAGCGGTGTCGGGGCCACGGGGAAGCAGCAAAAGGGGGCGTTTCAGGATACATCCCCCCGCTCCCACCCTGACCCGAGTGCGTCTGCGGGAGGCCCCGCGGTGTTCCCGGCCCCGCGGCGCCCGAGCCCGCCGGTCTCACGGAGATCCCGCTCCGAGCTGACGAGGCTCCAGGGCCGGGAAAGGGGCAGTCCCGACCCTGCTCGGTGGTTGCTCCCCCGGCGCCCTGTTCGGCGGCGGGCGGTCTGCGGACACGGCACAGGCACGGCACGGCACAGCTCCGGCCACGGGGCGGCCGGTGCCCGGCCAGGGCCGGTCCGTCGGGGCGCTGGAGCCCGCCCTTCGCCGCCGTCCCCGGGCCACTCCCCGCGGGCTAGACCGTCAGGAGCTGCCCAGAGGGCCGGCTCGGGGCTGGTTGCGGGAGCCGGGGCGGTGCCGGGCGGAGCGGAACCGTCTCGCCCCGTTCGTGGATCCGGGCCCGGAGAGGGCTGTGCGGAGCGGTGCGGTGCGGCCCCGTCCCGTCCTGTCCCTACAAAAGCACTCTTGTCCTGGCCCCGTAATTGCTAATCATCAATCACCATTAATAACAGCTGATGAGGCGGGAGGGGGAGGTGCCTTCCCAGGGGCCGGCCGCGCCGGGGGAGCGGGGCGCCTTGCCCCGCCGGAGCGGGCGCTGAAGGAGGAACTCGACCGTGATGTGCAGAAGATGGATGAGAGCAGAGGGCGACACCCCCGCCCGCCTCCCCTCCCCTCCTCCCCCCTCCCCTCGGCGGCCCGGCCCGGCCCCCCCGCGGCGGGGCGGGCGGGCGGCTCCGAGCGCGCCTCCACTCCGCCGCGCCGAGCCAGCGAGCGGGCGGGCGGGCGGCAGCTCTCGCCGGGCGCCGGAGCCCACGGGAGGCGGAGGGCGCGGGCCGGGGCCGGGGCCGCGGCAGCGGCGGCGGCGGGGCCCGGCGGCAGCGGGATCGCGGCGAGTTGGCGGCGGCCCGAGCTCGCCGGAAAGTTGGTGCCGGCTGAGCCGGAGGCGCCCGCTCGCCATGCAGAGACCCGGCGGCCAGGGGACCGCCTTCTCCATCGACTCGCTCATTGGGACGCCGCCGCCGCGCTCCGGGCACCTGCTCTACACCGGGTACCCCATGTTCATGCCGTACCGGCCGCTGGTGCTACCGCAGGCGCTGTCCCACGCCCCGCTGCAGTCGGGGCTGCCGCCGCTGGCCCCGCTCGCTTCCTTCGCCGGCCGCCTCACCAACACCTTCTGCGCCAGCCTGGGCCAGGCCGTGCCCTCCATGGTGGCGCTCACCACCGCCCTGCCCAGTTTCTCCGAGCCCCCCGACGGCTTCTACCCGCCGCAGGAGCTGCCCCCGCCGCGCGCCACCCCCGACGCCGGCTGCCGGCGCGGCGCCGACGGCCTGGAGACGGAGGAGCTGCCCCCGGGCCGCGACAAGGGGCCCGCCGAGCCGCCGCTGCACTTCCCGGACGCCTTCCCCGGCCTTGCAGGTAAGAGCGGCGCGGGCCCGTCCTGCCCGGCGGAGAGCAGCCGCCCCGCCTCAGCCGGAATCCCGCAGCCCCGGGGAGACCTGCCTGGGTTCTCTTCGCCGTCCCAGCGGCACCTGGGGCCAGGCGTCTTGCGAGCCGGAGCTCGCCAGGACGGCAGCCGCGGAGCGGAGGTGCTGGGGACCGGGGCGCGGCGGGCAGGACGGCGGGGTCACCACGGGGCGAGGCGGCGGGACCTGCCCTCAGCTGCACTCCCGTCGGGCCGAGCCGGGAGAACCGAGTCGATTCTCCTCCGTCCCAAGCCCGCTCCGCAGCGCCCGCAGCTTTCGCGGATGGGAGTCAAACTTCGCTTGCCTCGGCCGGGCCAAAGGGCGGGAGAGCGGCCGGTCATGAGGGACGCCTCGGCGGGACCGGAGCGCCGCGGCCGGACCTGCTGCACGGAGCTCTCCGAGGTCCTGGCACTCGGCCCGGGGCGAGTGAGGCGGAAGGTGGTGGGGCGTCCCACGGCTCGGTCCGCAGCCTTCCCCGCCCGCACCGACCTTGGTCCCGGTCCCCGTCCCGGTCCCTTTCGGTGCGGCGCGGGGCTGCGCCTTGTCCCCAGCATGGTTCCGCGGCCATGGCGGGTGCCTCCCGGCGTCGCCGCGCTGCGACTACCGGCTTTCTAAAGTTTTCCCCGAGCCCGCCCCGCAGGGGCGACGGAGGAGCAGGTTCCGCGCCGAGGCGGCCGCCTGCAGCCCCGCTCTCCTCCGTCCTGGCCGCTGCGCCCGCCGTCTCGGCACCGGCTCAGCCCGACGGCGCGGACAGGTGGCAGCGCCCCTCCCGGGACCCCCGGTGCGGCCGGGAACGGCTGCCGTCGGGGTCCTCGCCTTTGTGCGCCGGCACCAGCCTCAGAGACTTGTTGCTCCGTATTTCTCAGCCAGGCCCAGCATTCACATCTTCTCTCCCGGGTCCTGCAGCACGGGGCGTGAGTGGTCCCTGCGGCAAGACCCAGACGAGCCAGCTGCTGCTTCTCTGGCATAGCCGCGCTTGAGCTGTCTCCCCTGGCCACTCCTGGAATCCACCTTTGTCTCACAGGCTTCTTGGCATGGATGTGTGCTGAGAATCTCTGCTGCTTCTTGTAGTGCCTGGCTGTTTGTTCTCCATCCTCTCTTTAGACTCTGCTGGGTAAGCCCATGTGTCTTCCTTGCCCTGCCGTGCTCGTCCCTCAGAAGAGCATTTCGCTCACTCAGGTTCCCCTTAGGCCTCACACCCCAAGTAGGACAATAGGGGCATTCTGCCTTCCCCTTGCCTTTGTGGGTTATTGGGGTATTGGGTGCTCCTCTGATGCTCCCTGGCCTCTGTGCTGAATCAAAAGCCCAATGCAATCTTACTTTTTTTGTGAAAGTCTTCTTGAGGGCAGCACTGCCCTGGCCAAAACCAGGTCTACACAACCTCATCTTTCCAGTCTGTGAGCAGATGAACTGCATTGTGCTTAATCTCCCTCTATGGCTCCTCCATAACTGAGCCCAATATGTTCCCTCCTCCCAAGGGACTCAGATGAGCTGTCCCAGACCGTGGCCACTTCTGAATCCAAGTCCAATTTCTAAGACTTTTCCTGTTGCAACCGGATCATACAATGGAAGGGGAGATGTCTTGCTACTGCTGTTCCTCCCCTGCTGCCTCTGAGCACTGGACTTGCTCTGGAGCCATGAAGGATGCGTGTCCTTCTGCACAGGCAAATGCCCATGTGGACCCAGTTCTGTGGGCTGCTTTGCTCAGGTCCAAGAGGATTTGTCAGGCCAAATGTGCCCACCTTCTCCTTTACCTAATGTTTCTTCTGGCTGTACCATAGAAAACTGGAGATAGACAGTGAGGTTTGTTTTACAACCCTCTTAGAGGAAATTCAGGAGGGTTGCTATGAGCTTTTTCCAGTATTAAGGAATAGAAAGATGATTCATGTCAAAAGGAGTCATCAAAAACTATCTATAATGCAGTTTGCAGTCACATCCGGTCTGTGGCCCTGGGCAGAAGCAATTGTCCAGGAAAGAGCAAGAGAGCACAACCAGTTCAATGGTCAGTTCTAAAATGATACTTCCCTCACATTCAACCATCTGCACATCAGGGACTTCCTGTGCCAAGTGTTGTTTCTGTATATTCAGTAAACTTCAACTAATTTGTTTTCTGTGGCCTTATCTAATCTCCCCGGCAGTCCACCAGAAAGGAGGGATTACCTTGACATCAGCCACATCAAGATGGCAAGATGTTCCACAGATTTTTTTACCTGTAGAAGAACTTTGTGAAGAATAAGTGCCCCCTTTTGATAGGACTGCTGACATTTAGTGACTTACACTCTGGAGTGACTGCTTCTGTTCCCGGGCTCCGTTAGTATCTCCATCATGCAGGTGTCTATGGACAGAGAATCTGTTGCTTCCTGGGTCAGCCAAAGGAAACAATGCACTGTTTTAGGACTTCTCTCTGCATCCACTGGGTTTGGAACTTGCTTCCAGCTGTTGCCACCCTTCTTGAGCAGGGAGAGGCACGTAGGGAAACTGGTAGTGAGAAGCAGCAGAGCTTAAAGTCTGGTTTATTTCTACAGCTGCCACAAAGATATGACCCCTGGGGTAAGGGTACTTAACTTAATATCCCTAGCTCTCCACGCCTCTCGTGAGAGCAGGTTTGTTCCTGAGCTGTATAGACCTCCTCTGAGATTCAGGCAGTAGTCTAAGACTCTTTTTTGGTTTGGTGTAGTGATTGCACATCCAACCAGGGACAGGGTGACGTTTCTGTTGTTCCCGTGTGTGCTTGCCAACACAGGGCTCACCACAGCACCCACTCCTGATCCAGGTCTTCCTGATCCTGCTTGAATAGCTTTGTCACCTCTGGCACCCAAGTCTGTTCACTGTGCTTTCCACATCCATAATCATAGAATCACTGAATGGTTTGGATTGGCAAGGACCTTTAAAGGCCACCTAGTCCAAACCCCCTGCCATAGACTGGGACATCTTCAGCTAGATCAGGCGCCTCAGAGCCCTGTCTGACCTGGCTTTCAGTGTTGCTGGGGATGTGGTATCCACTACTTATCTGGGCAACCTGTGCCAGTGTTTCACCACACTCATTGTGAATAATTCTTTCTTTTATCTAATTTAATCAACCTTCTTTTAGTTTAAAACTATCAACCCTTGTCCTATCACAAGAGACTTAGAGGTCTCTCTTTGTCTTTCTTATAAGCCCTTCTTAAGTACTGAAAGGTTGCAATAAGATTTTCCTGGAGCCTTCTCCAGACTGAACACCCCCCCCTCACTCAGCCTGTCCTTACAGCAGAGGTGCTCCAGCCCTCAGGGCATTTTTGTGACCCCCTTTGGACTCTCTTCAATGTCCTTGAAAAGATCAATGAACAGCTGTGACTTTGTGAAAAACAAACCAGTGGGTCAACCCTATTCTTCATCTACTACTTCTCGTTGATTTTTCAGTCATGATGCTTTGCTTCATGGCAGTTTCACTTCATGTTCAAAGGCCTTGAAAGTCTCAGTGTACCCCAACCACATGGATGGGATCCCCTGCCTTCATTCCTTCCTTGCTGGGGACACAGTAGGTGACTAACAGACCAATATACCAATTTTCTTCATGAAAACATCCGATTTAGATTCTGCTGTCAAATAGTTCCAAGTTCCTTACTGCAAACCCAGACCTTTTATAAGACACAAATGTGAGAGTGCTCCATTTAAAATTTGGAGTTTGGTTTAGAAGAGAGTATTCAGAGATAGCACCATCATGTTGCAAACCATCATGTTGTTCTGCCTTCTTCCAGTCTCCTGGGGCACAGCCTGGGCAAAGTGCCCTACCAGCGCTGTTTGCTGGTGTGGCTGCTGAGATGCCATCCTCCATCCCTGGGGAATTGCAGTGCCAGGGCACTACCTAAAGAGCCCTTGGGGAAGACTCTGAATTCCTCATAAGAGCTCTCTGACCTTGTCAGGCCCCATGCTCCACCAGAGAGAGATGGTGCACAGAAGTGAAAGCTCTTTTCTTCTGCAAAGTGCTTGCTTGAGGCTGAGCAATGGCAGCCAAAATGCTCCTTGCCACCTGCTGCTGGTCCTCAGCCCCTCAGCACAAATTTTCTGGGTCTTTACCCTCTATGCACATGGGAAATCTCCTACCCTGCCCCTGACCCTCAGGAAGAAAGAAATCGCTCTTCAGCAGGATAGAGATGAAGGTGTTCTTTCCCCACCGTAGGAAGCAGGAGGAGCAGGGAGAAGATTCCAGATCTCCAAAGCCACCCGCCTGCTCTCAGGAAACCACAGACTTGCTGCAGGACTAACAAGGGATCTGGGAGCTCCACAGTCACCAAACTACCAGGAATGACTTCTGGGCTCAGGTAGTCTCTTGCAATTCTGTTTGTGTCTTTAAACCCTGCACTATCAGGCTTCTGAGGGCTGTTCTGCCTTTCCCACTGAGACGAGGTGAGGTGGACAGCGATCCAGTGGCCCAGGTTGCATGTGCCAGTACCTGAACACTGCTTGGAAGTTTGGAGGGCTGCTGCTTCTCCTTCTGCATGTTGCATTATATCGAGCAGCAGTGCTTCAGGACAACTCTGTCCAGTAGTGATTACTGCTCTTGGGTCAGACTTGAAGAATTTTTTGGTCTCTTCTAGTCTCAGCATGACAGAAAATCTTCTTTACCTGCTTGTGCATAGCTGTGGGTCCTCCCTTCATGACCCCTGTCTATGGCTCAGAGCATCTTCTCACTTTGTTTGAGCCCTTCTACTATGGAAGTGACAGTCTTCCAGACCTCTTTCCCCCCTCTATCTCCCACCATGTCCTCCCTTGCTCCATGGCTGTTAAATCATTCAGGCAGCAGTTTGGGACGAAAGAAGCTTGCAAGGAAGAGGTTCATACCCCAGTACCCTATCAATATCCTAACAGGCATCCTAACAGAGGTGTCTATGGTGATCCAAGCACTGCATTCTGCCTGGTGGCCTGGGATGAGGTGCTATTTGTTGTGTGATGTTGACAGGTTCTGTCCTGCCCCTCTGCCCACTGCTGGGCGTAGCTGAGCCCTGAGCATCGGCTGCCTCAGCACCTCGTTCCCTGGCTGCACAGTCTGCTGTGGTGCATGCTTGGATTAGGGAGGGAAAGCCAGAAGTGAGCCACCCCATGTCCTGTAGAGCCCTGCAGAGAGGTTTGCTGGGCTGGAGCTGTCTCTGGATGCTGTTTCCAGGACAGTTCTTCAGCTCTTGGCTGGCTACTTTCTAAGAGCATCGGTGGTCTGCTGCACTGGCAAGGGACAGGGAGGGCTGAGCTGAGAGACAAGGTATGGGCAAAGGTTCAGACAAGCCCTGAAAGTGTTGTGATGTTCTCTGCTAGACTGAGACCGTGACGCTGCTACGGCTGAGCCGTGGGATGGGGATGGGGCAGCTGCTGAGGGGGTCAGAGCCCAGAGGGCCGCCGGGTCTGCCTGTGCTGCCGCTTGCAGCCGGGCAGGCTGCGGGGAGCAGGGAGCTGGGGTCCGCGAGGGGAGCGGCTGGCGCTGCCAGCAGCGGGACCCGGCACAGGGCGGCTGCTGGGGCTGCGGCTGCTGGGGCTGCGGCTGCTGCTTCTCCCGCTCCGGGGCTGCGGGACGCGGTAGTGGCGGGCTCGGAGACTGCGGGAGGAGCTGCAGCCTCCCGCCGAGGGAGCGGGGAGAGCTTCCCCCGCCTCTGCGGGGGCTCTGGCAGCTGAGGGAGCCCGGGCGGGGCGGGGTGCGGGCGGCGGGGCGGGGTGCGGGCGACGGACACTGACGCTGTGTGCCCCGCAGACGGGAAGGCGTACAGCTCAGACGAGGAGAAGCTGGAGGTGAAGTCCGCGGCGACGCCGTGCAGCGAGCGGGAGGAGGAGAGCTCGGCGGGCGAGAGCGAGGAGGAGCCCTTCCTGGACGGGGCGGCTGCCGGCACCGCGCTGGGAGCCAAGGGCAAGGGCAAGGGCGGCCCCGCCGCCGAGCAGCCCCCGCCGGGCTCCGGGGCCGGGAAGAGCCGCCGGCGCCGCACGGCCTTCACCAGCGAACAGCTGCTGGAGCTGGAGAAGGAGTTCCACTGCAAGAAGTACCTGAGCCTGACGGAGCGCTCGCAGATCGCACATGCCCTGAAGCTGAGCGAGGTGCAGGTGAAGATCTGGTTCCAGAACCGCCGCGCCAAGTGGAAACGCATCAAGGCTGGCAATGTCAGCAACCGCTCGGGAGAGCCCGTCCGCAACCCCAAGATCGTGGTGCCCATCCCGGTGCACGTCAATCGTTTCGCCGTGCGCAGCCAGCACCAGCAGATCGAGCAGGGCGCCCGGCCCTGAGCCCGGCGGGGCTCCCAGACCCTGGGGCGGGTGGCGGCGGCGAGGGGGGGCCCAGACGCCCGCTCCCACTCCTGTGTACATGTCCCTTATTTATTCTGTGTAAACTCTGTACATACGGCAGCGTGTCCTTCTGTCCGTGCCATGGGGAGTGCGGCCGCCTGGCCCTCGGGCCCCGGCCGCCCGCTGGGCCGGGCTGAGCCGGGCCGGACCCCTGGCTGCGGCTGGCGCCCGCCCATGTATAGCTGTGATTTCAATAAATTATTTTCTATGGAGCGAGACCACACTCTTTCTCGCTGCAGGGACGGGGGGCCCGCGGCCCCGGCCCGGCGCGGGCAGAGAATGAGAACAGGGAAGGGAGAGGGATGGGGACAGAGACAGAGACAGGGACAGGGACACGGGCAGGGGCAGCGGGCGGCGGCGCCGACCCCTCGGGGCGACCGCGGAGGTCGGGGAGGGCGAGAGGACGGGGAGAAGGGGAGGCTCCGGGGCTCACCCGCCCCGAGGTACCGGGGCCCGCGAGCCGGAGGCTGTGCGAGCAGCAGCGCTGGCCTTGCGGGCTGCGTTGCACCCGCTGCTGTGCCGGTGCCGAGACGCGGGAGGGAGAAGAGGAGCGGAGGGGCTCCAGGTCGGCCCTCCCACCGGCGGAGCCGGGGCCAGCACTGGTTCGGGACCGTCTGCGCAGCTCATCCCGGCTTGGGGGAATGTGTGTGCTGCTGCAGACTCCCAGCACGGCTGCGGACCCTGCCCTGGCCCGGGACAGCCGGTTCCCTGATGCTGAGGCCCTGGGACAGGAGCAACAACAAAAGGGGCTCGCACATCCAGGCCAGCCATTCTCTGCTCTCGAGAGCTATCGCATGGGATGCCTCCGCAGCCAGCCATCTCAGATACTGAGCCCAGCCCCAGAACCCCATAAAGACCCAGTTTTGCACAGGGCACAGCTGCATGCACAGCTGCATGCCCAATCAACAGCACAAGGGCCACGTGGCTCCCTGGGTGTCCAGCCTGGGGAACCTCTGCTCTGGTTTGATGAACATCAGTGAATCCATGGGGCAAGGGAGCTCCTCTGCCTGTGCTGTGGTAGCAACACCCATTGCAGTGTGACCGGAGGTTCCTGGAGAGGGGGACGGCTCTCTCCAAGGTTTTGCTGTGGCACAAATTGCTCAGAGGTTTGATAGGGAGTTTGGGTCACAAAGAGTCCAGCCAGCCATTGTCACCTTCCCTGGGAGACACAGCTTGGGAGAGCAGGAAATATCCCTGACAGCCAGAGCTGACTCCACCTTCCTGGGCACCCTCCCTGATGCCATAGCAAGGGCTGGGCCATCCCTATGCTGCCTGGGGTGCAGTGCTCCCTCCCCATGTCCCTTCCCTCTTTGGCAGGTCCGTTCACCTGGAGCGTGGGGTCCATGCTCAGCCTGTACAGCTGAGTCCTTCTGCAGTGCCCTGGAGCTCCAGAGCTCTGGGGGATGGCTGTCCCTGCTCCTTGGCTGTTGGCTCCGGTTGGCTTGTGTGGCCAGCAGACAGACACAGCTCAGATCAGAGCAACCATTTGGACAAAGCTGTGCTTCTAGATGTCCTTGGTGGGTGCCTCTTTCTGCAGAAATACTTGCTGCAGGTCCCAAGACAGTTCTGTGGGATCCTTTCAGGATCTGGTTTCCCAGCACAGCTGGCTTCCACTGCAGGATACCTGCCTCTGTCCCTGCACACTGTCCTGAAAAGAAGAAAAGTATCCTCAGGAAATGCCTGGCCTGGTGTTGCTCACAGCATACCCAGCATGGATTTGCCCTGTTCAGGTAGCAACACCTGCTGGCATTCCCTCTGGATCAGGGGAGTGTCCTTTGGCAGCAGCCCCCAGCGCCCTGCTCTCAGGAAAACTGTCAGCCTCCTTTAGAACAGGCTGGGGTAGAGCTGCCTGCACCTGCCCCACTTCTCCCTCCTCAGGCCTGAGACAGGGACTGAACTCAGCTGTGCTGCAAAGGGGACACAGCTGTTGGCAGCGACAGCAACGGCTCTGGCACATGAACTGGGACTCACCTCTGTGTGGGAGGCTGGGGGGCAGGGCAAAGCCATTCTGCAGCTACAGCAGGGCTCTGCCACTACTAATGTGTCCACATGAGGGGTCTGTGCCACTGCAGCCGAGCACAGCACAGCAGCGCACGTTAACCACAACGTTCCTGAAAGCGTCCAAGTGTCCACAGCTCCAGGGTTGGGGCAGTGACATTAAAAGGAATCAACTTTTATTTTAAGGTCCAAGAACTCCCTTATTCCCACCAGGCATTTTTAACTGACACTGGCTTGATATGTCCTGCCCCAGTGGCAGCACTGGTTTATTGTGTCTTTCACCCACCTCCCCCACTGTACAGGCCACTGCCCACTCGAAATCCGTGTGCAGAGCACTCCTGCTCCACTGCAGGCTCATCTATCAACTGCCCCTGAGGTGGTTGGTTCCAACACCTACAGTTTTCAGCTGCATGGAAGATTTTTTGTTGTTGTTGTTGTATTAGACCAGTCCCAGTGCTCATATACACTGCAACCTTACAAACAGCCATGTTAAAATCCCCACAAATGCTGCAGAGGTGCAGCTCTGTGTAGTGCTGCTGGAGGTGACAGACTCATGCTGTCACCAGCGCTGCTGGAAAGAGCTGCAGAGCAGCAGAGAGTTCCTGGCACTGAGCAGAGCAGAGCAGAGCTCCCTGTGAACCCTGAGCACTGTGACGGCTCTGGTGCCTCCTGCACAGCGGAGAGCAAAGCACTGCACAGGGAGTGTGGTCACAGCACTGCCCGCACTGCCTGAAGAGGCTGTGGCCCCTCCTCAGATGGAAGAGCTGTGGGGGCCCCATGAGCTGGAGCTCTGGGGGCTGTGTCAGACTGGGGTTGGTGGGAGAAGGAGGGCCACAATGAAAAACTGGGAAGTAAAGACAGAGCCAGGGCAATTGAGCCATGAAGCTGGATGGGACCTTGGGAGGTCTCTGCTCCAACACCTGCTCAAAGCTTGTCTCATTCAAGATGCTGAAGAACTTGCCCATCTGACTTCCAGTATCTCCAAGGGAGGGCAACCCCTCCTCTTAGGGCCTCTGTACCAGTGTCCAACCACCTTTCCAGCATGTTTTTTCCCTTGCATCTATTTGGAATTTCCCATCTATCAGCTTCTGGCTGTTACCCTGTGTCCTGGAGTAGGAACTGCTGGGGAAGGAATGCAAACACACACACTGGTCCACACACACTGGTCCACACACACACACACACACACACACGTGTGCACACACAGAGTAAAAGGCAGATACAAGTACAGATACACAGAGATAAATACATAGAGTGTGCATATACATGGGCATGCGTTAGTTTATGTAAATATGTTTATACTCATATATACACTCACATTCATGTGAACAAGACTTACTTTCAATTTCAGCATTTCAAGGGAATTCTCCCTACCCACTTGTTTACCTGTATGGTGGTTCTTAAAGAACTGGGAAAGGAGTAGGGACTGCATCCCACAGAGTGTTTATTCACTGAGCACAATAAAGCTGGTCCTCAGCATTCCCTGACAAGGGGCTTGCATGAAGATGTGATGGCCCAAAATATGGTGCTGGTGCTACTCATTAGCCCGTGGCTCCAGGATTAACTCAAGTGCAGGAGAGAAACAATGTCCCAATGGCTGGCACCTGGGAAGGGTCATGAGTTCTCTCTGACCACTCCCCGACTCCTTTGCAGCCTGTGCCAGTTTGTCCGGTGTCCCCACCAGCCAGAACTCCCCTCAGGGCTTTGTGAGTCCCTGTGCTGTGGGTGTCTGCCTGATAGCCACGAACGGGCGCAGGGTGCAGGTGTTGTACTGGAGTGTGCTGGTGCTGTACCCCAGTGAGCACAGGCCAAGGGAGCTGGGGCACTGTCACACCTGTGCCTTTTCCCCCAGAGGCGAGGCTGGCCGGACACACGAAGGCACAGCCCTGTGGCCAGATCTCTGCTCTGGCCACCTCTCGTGAAAGCACCTCTGCAAGTGTTCAGCACAGCATCCCAGCGGCCTCAGGTGGGCAGTGCTGCCCTGTGCCCTGCTGTGCCCACCTGCAGATCCCCAGGAGGCTGTGCCTGCTCAGCTGGGGATCTGTTGTAAGTTGTACCCTGTGGGGCTTTGTCTGGCTGTGCCCAGGCTCTCTGGGAAGTGCTGCAAACCTGTGGTGTGCCTGGTTTCCAGCCTGAGGCTGCATCCCATGGCTCCTGTCTTGTGGCACCCACCTCCCTCCCCCTTGCTCCAGCCTCAGCTCGATGGTGAGTGCTGCTGGCTGCCTGGGCCAGGGTCCTCATGGTGCTGCCATGGAGCTGCAGTGGTCACTGCTGCTGCTCAGGGCCACGTAACACAGGGACAGTCCCACTGGGCTGCTGCCCTGGCACGGTCCCCTAGTGTACAGCAGAGCAGAGGGTTGGCCTGCACCCTCCCTGGCATCAGCCTGAACACAGACACCTGACTCCTGCCCCAAAAACAGACACAGTGCCCCTAAACACAGACACAGCTCGGGGCTGGACATTGATGATCTTTGTGGGTCCCTTCCATGTCAGGGTATTGCATGGTTTTGATTCCAGAGCCGTCCCCGCACGGCTCCTGGTGGCACGGTCAGTGCTCGCAGCCCCAGCTCCAGCCCCGATGTCACAGGCAGAGTGTGGGGACAGGCGAGGGGGCTCCTGGGGTCACAGCTGGGTCCAGGCTGGGCACCCGGGGGCCTGGGGCAGGGCTGGGATGGGAAGGGAGGCGCCAGGGCTGGGTAGGGCGGGATCCCGCGCGGGAGATGATGTATGGGCAGATGTATCAGATCGCACAAGATAAACAAGCAGTGAATTTCATCAGGGCCCATCATGGCTTTAATTTGGCTGCCTAATGAGTCAGATCCAGCCGCGCAGATAAAAGTTGTCAGAGCCGCAGCCCTAATGAATTTCTTGCCACTTGTAATCAAGGCAGCTTGTCTGAGGGGGATGATTAATGGGCCCCAGAGGAGCTGCCGTCCCTCGGCTTCCATTCCCGCTAATGCAGTCGCCAGGAAATTAACCAAAGCCAGCACTGGGCTGGGGCTGGTGTGGGGACACCCATGGGCATCACGAGGGGACGGCAGTGAGGGGTGACATGGGTCCAGGGGCTGGACTGCAACTGGGACCGGGACCGGGACCGGGACCAGGATGAGGATGGTGACACGGGCACACACAGCCCAACACACCAAGGAGTGGCGGGGCTGGTGGAGGGGCTGCGGCCACCATCTGCAGCCCCCAGCGAGGCAGCCCTCTGCCATGGGAGAGGCACAGGGAGGAGGCAGCAGGGGTTTGACAGGGACAGGTGAGGGTGCCTGTGGCAGGTGGGGATGTCCTGGCACCTCCTTCCTTGCAGCACTGACACACAGGCTTGGGGCCCAAGGCCTGGGCCCAGTCCCAGGGCAGCAGAGCCTGGACCCCAGCGCAGCACAAAGAGACCCTGGAGCCCCCAAACTGCTGTTTGTGGTGTGGCCTGGGGTGCAGCCAGCCCGGAACCACCAGCACTGGGGCCCTGCTCTGCCCACAGCTACCAGAAGCGTGCAGTCAGGGCTGGCAGAGCAGACACACGGCTCCCTTCACTGCTCAGGGGTCTGCCTGTGCCTTGGGACTCTTATGACCTCCAGCCTTAGCAGACTCCTCACTCCCTGTGGCAGCCCATCACTCCCTGGCCATCTCTGCCTTCCCCCATCCCAGCTTTACACTCACTGTCCTGTGCACAGGGACCAGCTGGCCCAGCACTCCTGCCCTGCATGTCCCCTCTGCTGTGCCCATCTCCCATCCTGCCAGAGCGGTGCACTCCTCCGGGGCCATGTTCTGACATTGTCCCTCAGTGCCCAGGGTTGGCACATCTCCCCTCCACACCTCAGCACTCTGCCGTGTCCCAGGGGCCTGGTTTGGCACAGGACTGCTGCTATCAGAGCCCAAGCCAGGGGAGAAGAGGCTGAACATTTGTCAGTGTGGGCTAGAGAGTCACCAGACCCGGCTGCAAACCAGGGCTGCACCAGAGGCCCCAAAGGCAGCACACTGAGACGCTGGCCTGGCAGGAGGTGGGTTGCTTTATTGGCCTTTATCTCCTTGGCTGCAGATAACACACACAGGGCAACTCATGGAAAAGAAACCGTATATACAGAGTGTCCATATAAATATTTCCAATGTACATTTTATACACAAGTGACAGAGACATTCCATAGCAGTGTCCAAAGCCTTGGGGTTCCAGCATTCAGCTAGAGGCTTGACCCCAATGCAAAGAGAGATGCTCCTCTCCTCTCCTCTTGCTCAGCCGGAGACCAGCCCCACCTGGGCAGCAGCGGGAGCCAGCGGGAGGCTCTGATGGAGACACTGTGTATGGCTTGGAGCTTGGAGCTTTAACCTGGAAGGACAGTGACTCTACAGACAGACAGACAGACACAGCTGGGGATCCCGAGGTGACCATCCTCTTCCCCCTCCAGGTCACCAGGGAGGCTGGGGAGGCCTTTGTCCAGGGGCTGTGCTGGGGAGACACCACCCTTGCATCAGCACACGGGGAGCGGTATCTGTGCGAGCATCCCTCCTGCACTGGCCAGAAGCAGAGGAGCATGGGGGTGCAATGGAGAAATATGCACCTCCTGCTGCCCTCCACCTCACCACTGCACTGCGGGGTGTGGCGAGGCCAACACGGAGGGAGAGCAGGAAGGAAGTGCCCAAACCAACCTGCCTGAGGGAGCAGGTGCAGCCATCAGCCTCCCTGGTACTGCTGTGCAGGGGGGGCTACACACCTGAACTGCCCCCAGCCGCTGCTTTATCTACAGATGTGTGTGATGGGGGGCAGGAGAAACTGCCTCCCCATCCATGTACCGGTCACTAGAATGGGGTGCACTGGAGCCACCCCAGTGATTATGTGGGAGCCCCTCCACAAGCTGCCAGCACTGGGTCTGCACAGCTGCATGGCGAGAGGTGGCTGGAACCCGCACAGAGGAGCAGGGTGCTGGCTGCCGGCTGGCTCCCAGCCTCCTCTTGGCTGGAACGGGGGTTCTGGTGGGGGCAAGCACCGTGGGGGCCCGTCTGTGCTGCTCTCAGAGCCACTCCTGCGGCCCTGGTCCCTGGCAGGGCTGGAGGGCAGCTGAGCGGCGCCGGGAGGGCCCGTGCAGGGCTAGACAGTGCTGGGGCTGGCGCTGAACTCGAGCGGCGCCGCGGCGCAGGCGTTGTTGTTGGCGTTGGCGTTGCGGCGGGGCAGGCTGGGGGTCAGTGTGGCAGCGCTGTCGCTGGGGCAGCCGTGCTGCAGCAGGATGTCGATGCACTCCTGGCTGCCTGCTCGCCGGGCATAGGCCAGCGGGGTCAGGCCCCGAGCGTCCCGGCTCTTCACATCCACTCCGTACTGCGCAGGAGAGAAGCAGCCGGTCAGCGGTACCTGGGAACCGCGTGTCCAGGGCCACGGGAGTGGCAGGGAGCAGAGGGGCCCTGGGGAAGGCAGGAGGAGGGAGCTGGGAGGGTGGGCAGGGACAAGGAGCTGGGAGGGTGGGCAGGTCAGTGCCAGTGGGTGTGTGGGGGACCCCACGGAAGCAGGAGGGATAAAGGGAAGCACTGGGATAGCTGCGGTGGAGGCTGCAGGCTGTGTCTTACCCAGATGAGCAGCTGTGTGAACACTACGTTGGCCATTGCGCAAGAGAGATGCAGCGCTGTGCGCCCGTCTCCATCTCCGTAGGTCTCATTCACTTCCTCCTTGGTGCCATGGGCCAGGAGCGTCACCACGAGGCGCAGGTCATCCTCCACCACGGCCCGCAGCAGCTGCTGCCCCAGCGGGATGTCAGACTGGGGCAGCGGGGCCAGAAAGAGCTTCTGCTCATACTTAGCCCGTATCCAGCGCTCCTTCTCCTCCCTGCCAGACAGGACAATGCCACTGTCACAGTTGAGACAATTTGCCTGGGCCCCATGCACAAAAGTACATGAGTATCAGCACTGCCACATGAATGTACTCGTGTGAGCAGTGAACATCTGGCACACCCAGGTATGTTCTGCATAGCCCCTGCCGTGGCCCCATGCCCACAGCCGCCACTGGGGCTCTGTCACCCCGCTCTGGACACCTGCCTGACACCTGCCTGACTCACTGTACCTCCTTACAGCTCCCTATGGACACTGTGTGCTTACATCCATGCTCACACAGCAGCAGCATCTTGCACCCAGACCCCACACCTGTCTCTGTGCACCTCCACGCTGGAGCCCCTCACTCCCCAATGCCGTGTGCCCGTGCTGCAGCAGCACAGGGACCGTCCCTGTCCCGTGCCTGTGTGGGCCACGGCCAGTGGCAGGAAAAGGTTAGTGCTGCACACGCCGGCCCCGCGCCGCGGGAGGCTCCTTATCGCCGCCGCCGTCTCGCCTGTGCGAACAAAGGCGGAGTCCGCGTGGGGCCCGGCGGGGCGCGGGGCCGCGGGTCGATGAGAGCCGTCCCCGCTATCTGCTGCCATTCTATCCATCTGCATCTGGCGGGCGGCCACCAGCGCCCCGCGCCGAGCACGCTCACTGCCGCCGCCCCCTGACCCGCGCTGCGCCGCTGATAAGCTGCAGAATGGGCTCTTGTTGGGATGAGTGACAGCACAGTGGCTCCGATAGGGACAGACAAGGGCCTGAAAGGGACAGACCCTGGAGACCTGCATGACGCTGCCAAGCCATCTCTGTTAACCCCTTCAGCTTTGCAGCCAGCATCAGCTCTCAGAGGCACGGCACGGCTGTGGCCGCCACGGAGCCCCACTGTCCCACCAGGATGGCAGGAGAGGGTGGCCAGTGCCTCGCGGGCAGGCAGGACCCCTAACGCCGGAGCACCTTGAGGAATCCCGCCTGCCTCAATGGCTGCTCCCAACCCCTGTAGTGTCTCCCAGCCCACCTGGTGTGGCTCCCAAGAAGCATCTCCAGGGTTCACCACCTCCCTTACCGGCTGCTCTCAGGCGTGGGCTTGGGGTAGCCCTCCACCATTCCCTCCCAGACAGCGTTTGCAAGTGCGTTGCCGATGGCCGTCATGACCATGAGGAGCTCGCTGGGCCAGTCATCCAGGTCCAGGGAGCGCACGCGGGACAGGTGGGTGCCCAGGTTGCGATGGATCCCGGAGCACTCGATGCACATGAGAGCACCCAGGTTCAGACTGGCCCAGTCTGGATCTGAGGGCAGCAGATCAGTGGGGGAGAGTTAATAACCTGCCAAGACTCACCAGCCCGTCTCCTGTGGTTCAGACTCGTATTTGCAGGCACCTGCCCAGCAGAGCCCCTGCCAGTTCAGTGTCCCTGGGAGAGGTGGGCACGGAGAGGCCAGGACCTCAGGCTGGCCAGTGAGGGGTCACAGGCCAGGGTGGCAGGTGGCTCTGTACCCCAACCCCAAGGAGCTGGTCCACTGCAGGAGAGGACAGGACAGACACACAGAGCAGGTCTCTCTGGGCTGAGAGAGGGGGTGCCTGGGGTGGCTGGAGCCCCCTCCCCTGCTGGGTGAGCCCCCCGCCCAGGGTAGCATCTCTTACTGGGAGCGTCGCAGTCCACGCAGAAGCTGTTCCCACGCGCGGTGCGGACGGCCTGCATGGCCTGCGCGTCGCTCTGGCTGCCCAGCCGAGCCTGCAAAGAACCCCACGAGACCCCTTCACTGCAGGCCAGACACCCTACCATGCATCCTGCACCCCTCCCAGTGAGCCACACCACGTTCCATGAGGCTGGCCACCGTGGGGGCTCTGACAGCAGGGTCTGGAGTGGCCAGGTGTGCGCCAGAGGAGCAGGGGACAGTGGGCCAAAGTGGGGAGAAAGGGCAGAGATGTCCAGGCAGGAATGAACCGTGCAGAATCCAGCCACATGGGATGAAGAGTACTCTGTGGGGCAAGAGCGAGGTGGGGAAGACGTGTCAAGAAACCCGGGGGAAACTGCATAGTCCCAGGGATGAGCTGAACTCTCACTGGAAGAAAAGGGATCAAGGCAGGATTCAGTGTGGACAGACAGGCAAGTGTGGGACATGGAGGAATGTGGCACAGCAGATGCCAAAGAAGATAGAACAGAAGTTGGCCAAGGCCTCTTACCTTGTTTTTGCTGCTCTCACAGCCCTGCAGGCTGGCCAGGATCTGGCTTTCAATGGCCTGCACCCAGAGCTCCCGCTCCTCTGATGTTGAGGCTTCAAAGAGCCACGTCTGGCCCGTCAGTGACACGATAATGAACTCAAATGGCTCATCTGGTTCTGGAAGAGAAAAGCGTGCCATGATACGGGGCTGGGAAGGAGGGGGCCTGCCATGGGACAGATCCCAGCAGGCCACTGCCATCCCCATATGGCAGGGTCAAGGCAGCAGCAGAGCCCAGGAGACTGGGACAGGCAAGTGCCTGCAGAGAAGAGTCAGATCTCTGTGCCAGTCCTCACTCCCTCTGCCCCACACAGCTCCACTGCCTTGTGCCCACTCTCCCTGTCCTGAGACTCACCCTGAGAGAAAGCTGCAAACCTCTGGAGCAGTGAAATCAGCTCCTGCACTGAGCTGGTGCCTGCAGACAGCCCCGGCACCAGCGCTCAGTGCCCACCCACAAGTGGCTTTGGAGCCACTGGCCCTGCACACGGAGTGAGGTGATGCAAGAAGGGCCTGTGCAGTGGCCTCAGAGGCAGCTCCTCAGCAAGGCTTAAAAGGTGTTCTGCCCTGCTAGCACCTGCCAGCCTGGCTCTGCCTCACACGGCCCCCCTCGGGCACAGTTCATGGGGTGTCGTGTCAGCCTCACGCCCAGCACCAGCATTTACCTTTTATTGCCAACTTCAGTAGTTAGTGCAGTAAATGACTTAACTAAGCGGGGCCTGAATGGAATGACTAATAAACGTTATGTCACAGCACACGCTTCAGCTCATAGCAAAATGATTTGTAATTACCTAATTAGCGTTATGCAAATAACACCCTCATCTCCATAATGTGCCTTCCCAGCTCTCTATTAAAAGCAGGGAGTCAACTGCTCAGCTCCAGAGACAGCACGGAGGCCGAGGGGCCTCCGGTCCACATCAAGGCAGAGCTGTGCTGGCCTCAAGCCTGGCAGGGTCTGTGCATGCCAGGCATGACGAGGGGAGGTGAGCAGGGAGTCTGGAGGGGTTTGTGGGAGGTCCCCTTCCCTCTCTGACTTCTCTGCAGCACGGAAGCTCCTCACTGTGGAGAGAAGCAGCAGAAAGGCAGGGACTGAGCAGCTGCTGCAGCCCCTGTGAACGGCTGCATAGGCCCCTGGCCGGGTCCCACCACGGGCACGGCCACCCTCAGCTACTGTGTGGCCACCCGGGCCCATCTGAGCCAGGCTGTGTCCACGAATGTCCTCAGAACATGGTGCAGCCTTGGGAAATCTCCTTTGGAAAGCCGGGTCCATTGGGCATGGTGGGAGTGCACAGTCCTTCCTGCCAGGCTTGTGGTCAGCACCTGCACTGACAAGTGCCAGGCCTGGACATCACTGGTGCTCGTGAACTGGTGTGGGAACACGAGGCTGGGTCTCCATAGCCTGGGGAGGACGGAGTGACTGCAGCATGAGGGCTTCTCCTGGCTTGCCCTTCCCAGATAGGAAGGCAAGGCTCTTTTACTCATTTCACCCTAAATTGGGCTGGGACTCCTCCTCTGGGGAAATATGTCTGCAACTGCCTCCTCCTGCTGGAATGAGATTGAGCCCTGAGGAGGAGGACAGACTGCCGGGAGCGGGCAGTCAGCCACACTGCTGGACTCTCCCCTCTCTGTGATGCACGGGTGTAACTGGGACATCGCAGCTGACATCCCACTTCCCTCCAGCTCTGAGTCGCAGGACAGAGCCCACAGACACCAAGTCCCAGCTCAAGAACAAGATTCTTGGAAAATATACAGCTGCTAACTTGTGAATACTGGGAGAGGAAATAACCAGCCAACAGCCAGGCTAACAGGCATTGT
Source organism: Eopsaltria australis (assembly GCA_034509425.1). Lineage (NCBI taxonomy): Eukaryota > Metazoa > Chordata > Aves > Passeriformes > Petroicidae > Eopsaltria > Eopsaltria australis. The sequence goes on along the minus strand of JAVTVJ010001492.1, from coordinate 41,302 downwards.
CTCCTTTGCTTGCTGGCACCAGCCTCTGAGTGCAGCCAGACCCCAGCACGGGCAGGGAGCCTCCAGACTGCAGGGGAGCCAGGACCATCCCCCCACAGCCACAGCACCGGTGGCTGCCTGGAGCCAAGCACTGCCAGCCAGGAAGGAGTGAGCAGCAGCTCCCTGGGGCAGAGGCTGCCCAGGAGCTGGAGGGAGCATCTGCAGACAGTGCTCCTGGGGGACCCTGACACATCAGAATAGACCCCGTTCTCCTCAAATCTCACCTTTCCTTAGTCTGAGCCACCTGTGGCTGCTGCTGCTGTGCTGCAGAGCCCAAGCCAGCTGCCTGGACTCGGGAAGCACTGGAGGCACTCAAAGTGCTCCCTGCTGCCGAGCTGCCTCTGCACAGCAGGAAGAGGATATCATGGTCAGCAGGACACAGCAAGGATTCCTGCCGTGGGCGCACATGGCTCCTTCCTCCTTGTTCCCGTTTCCTGTTTGCCCAGCACCTCCCCACCAAGCAGGCAGGCAGGAATCCCAGCCCCAGCCTTCCTGTACCTGTAGCCTCCCAGGGAAGCAAATGCCTGCTCTGCCTGCCCAGGGCTCTGCTGTGGGGGTCACTGCTGCTCCTTGAGGCCCCATGCTGGGGCCAGGGGCTCCATGTGGCTCCCAGCGGCTCCATGTGGCTCCCGGCACCCTGCTCAGGACATTCACAGTAGAGCAGGAGGTTCCCTCCTTCTGGGAGAGAAATTTCTGGGGTTCCAACCCAACTCAGATGGACTTCCCTACTGTCACAGCTGAGGGACATCCCAGAGCTCTGGGGCCGCCCAGTCCCAGCCGTGGGAGCAGTCCCAGTCCAACCAAAGCCCTGGTGCCAGCTCTGCAAGACACAGGAGCTCTGTTCCCTTCCTTCTTTGTGCCCCCTGGATTCCAACTTCACGCCAAAGGCCCAGGAAGAGCTAACAAAGGACCACAGCTTTTCTGCTGCACTAAGGTAAACTCCTCACCTCATGGTGCAGGATGGCACTGTGGGGCTGGATCGATTTGGAGGCCTCAGCATAGCATGACTGTGACAGAAGAGCATGGCCCTGTGGGATCACACCCCTGCATTCACATGTGAGGACCAGCAGAGCTGGGAAGGGAATCAAGACCTACAGTAGCTTCAAACACTGTGTAGACCCACCTTCTGGGATGGCCTAGGACCAGCTCCTGAGCTCCTCAGGGCACCCATACAAGTTGGATCAGACTAGAGTCATTTTAGGGAAAGTACTGAGCATTCTCAGCTTCTTCTGGGGAGAGGTACAGATTTCCAGTGTGGCAGGGCCATTTCTGGCCGGATGCAAGGGTAGCACCAAGCTGAAGGGTTTAGACTACCTCTGCTGAAGCAGAGCTAGCAGAACTCCCTTCCCTGCTCCACACATGGGCACAGGCTCCTTCTCAGAGGCCACAGAAGTCCCAGAGCTCGCCAGCTCCAACTTGACAGGGCTCAGACCTCAGAGGAAGGCAGTCCTACAGGAGCGGGGAGCCCTTCCCAGCTGCCTGTGAGTGAGCAGCTATCCGGGGGCCAGATGGCAGAGCCCGGCCCCCAGCCCTGCGGCTGCCCGGTGCGCTGGTGGGAGCCCATTACACCAGCTCCATTAGAATTAGTGGGCAGTGGAAATGAACGCGCTGCCTCTCTCTCTCTTGATGATTTTTTGATGATGTTTTAAAGACTGAGCTCCGTGAAGAGCTGCTGAGCAGAGTTTGGTGTGAGCCAGCTCTGCTAATGGGTGTTAACCCCACGACCCCCCTTCCAACACCACCCAGGAATAAGGGCTCTGAACAGGGGCAGGATTAGGGAGGGCATGGCTGGGACAGCAGGGCCACATGACACTCAGACCCCACCGGCAGCCAAGACGACTCTGGCAGGGACTGCAGAGAGATGAGCAGCCCCAGGGCAGCCACCCTCCCTCTGCCAACACGCCAGCCTTGGGGGGAAGCACCCCCTGGACAGCTGAGAAGCACCACGGGGCTGCCAAGAATGAGGGAATGGAGACATCCTGTGTGTCCGGCCGGGAGCCAGACCAAAGGGACAGCGGGAGGGTAAGGAAGTGTCCCCCAAGGTGTGAGGGAGCTTGCTCAAGGCAGCCCTGGGGTGGAGGTGCCCAGTGTCCCACTGACACCCGTGGGATGCCAGAGAGGAAAAGGAACGCGAGCAGCAGTGACACAGAGTGTTGCCCTCACAGCTCGTGCCAAGTCCCCTCTCTGTGCTCTGAGTGGGGAGAAGCACAGCTCTGAGTTGAAGGGGTACACGGGGGAGCTAAAAATGCCTCCACTTCAGCACAGGGCTGGGACAGAGCCTGGTCCTGCTCTGCAAAGGGCTCTGGCTACATCTTGCATTGGTGCCCAGCCCAGAGACTCTCCTGTGGGGACCCTGACGTGGAGCCACAGGAGCAGTACTTCCCACCTCCTTTCCCATGGACACCCTGCTTCTCCATGGGGTGCAGCAGGTCACCCCAGGCAGCAGGATCCCCCAGGGAGCTGCAGTGGGACAGGCTGGCCCCATCCCTCACCCCTTCCTGAGGTGCCCCCACACAGGTTGGGGCAGCACTCTCAGAGCACAAGCAGCAATATGGGGGCTGCTCCCCTGCCCCAGAAGCACCAGGATCCAAAGCAGCTCTGTGAGGACAGAGGACGGAGCTATGTCCCTCTGGTCCTCACCCAGTGTGGCAGCTCCGTGCTCCCAGCACTTGGACACGGCACCGCAATTCCGTCTCTACACAGAGCACTGGACAGAGCTTCCCCAGGCCAGCCCAAAGGCCCAGGGCAGCACTTTCTTTCCCCCTGGGAAGGGGGAGTTCAGCACAGGGGATGGCAGGAGCATCTCCATGCCAGCACACCAGGCACAGAGAGCCTTCCATGTCAGACAGCTTCCCAGGAGCAGATGGGTGCAGAATAGTGTAGGACACCTTCCCTGCATCCCAGCAGGTCCAGCAGAGAGGAGCAGGATTCCACTCAAGATCAGCAAAACAGGAAGCAGAGCTGGCACTGAGCCCCACTTTTGAAGCAGAAGTCTCCTCTGTCACCTCCACTCTTCACCATCTCCCAGTCATATCCAGCCTCTCCCTGCATGCCGTCCTTCTCCCACTCCCATCCCTTCTCCCACTTTTTACTGGTGTAGTAGCAGTGCCTCCAGAGGTCCTGGAGAGTGGGCAGTCACAAGGGGGGAGGTGGGGGGACGCCTCCAGCATGTGGGGCACACAGCAGGAAGCAGGGCAGGTCCTGCCAGACACGCAGTGAGACCCTGGCCCACAGCTCTGCTCTCTGGCTGCCAAGGCTGTGAGGAGGGTCCTGGAGCAGGGCAGCCAGCAGCCCCTGGCCTCGGGATGCTTGTTTGCAAGCTGCGACTGTACCACATCATTATGAGGTGTTTGGGATATCAACAAATTAGCAGGCGTCTGGGAAGAGAAGGATGCAGCACCATTCGTAAATGTCAGCTCGCTACCTCCTCATTTTGCAGATCATTAAACCCAATATTCCCAACCTGTATTAGTGCAACAGGGACAGGCCCCTCCGCGGGGACAGCCACCAGGAGAGCGCGGCAGGAACGGCGCTGCAGAGACCCCCCAGTGCCAGCTGTCCCAGCGCCCCCAGCCCCAGAGTGCCCCAGGCTGGGCTGGCAGTCACCCCCAGGGACAGCGTGAGGGCCAGGGGGGGCAGCAGCGGGGGGCTCGAGTGTGGATAGGCACCCTGAGCTGCACAACAGGGGCACACAGCAGGGTCCCAAATGTGTGTGGTGCCTGTGGGGAAGGACACAGTGTGTCAGGAGGGGCAGGTGCTCCCAAGGGACACCACAGGTACACAGGGGTGTGCAGGGGCCCATGTAAGGGTCAGAGAGTGTAATTTCTGTGTAGGTGGCAGGGAGGATGCGATGTGGGGTGCAGCGTGTGCACAGCGGGGCAGGTGACAGAAGGGCCGGGGGGGGTGTGCAGGCACCAGGGCAGGGCTCACAGGAGGGAGTGCACAGACAGTGCAGGATTCACGGTGTGAGCAGAGGCTTGTGGCAGGGTCAGGGGTGTGCACATGAGGGTCTCTCAGAGGGGGAACACGGAGCTGTATAAGGTCCCCCAGGAACCACAGACTGAGGGGGTGGGAGCTGATGGAGACAGGGGACCAGAGAACCACAGAGATGCCCAGCACAGGCTGCCTCCCTCCCGCCAGGACAGAGCAGGAAGCTCCAGGGTCCGTAATGAGCTGGAGTGACTCGTTAGCACTGAATTAAGAGGCTTGGTGGAAGGAAGCGTGCGGGTGACACAAGCTGTGTGGGGCAGGCGGGAGCTGAGCGATAGCAGCTGGAATCCCCAGCAATCTGGTGAGCACAGCTCAGCCTCACACTCCTGGCTTGCCACGATCGGCCTCGACAGCCCCTGACAGTTGGCATTAATCACGCACATCGCCCCAACACAACTCTTTACTGGCCATCAATTTCCTGTGGGTTTTAAAACTAAAAAACAAAGACAAAACCGCGTCGTTTGGCCGCCACTGAGAAGCACATTAAGGGGCTGTCAGCTTCTCGCCATGCACCCTGCATCACTCTTTAAGCACATGAGAAGTTCATTATCCCCGGAGCTCTGGCAGCCATGGGGAGACTGGAGCAGGGAGCGTCGCAAAGGTGCTGCTGCCCTCAGCCGTGTCTGGTGGCTCTCTGGCCCTCCTGGCAGCCTGCACAGGGTCCAGGCAAAGGGAGGTGTGGCTGCAGGGGGGCTGTGGGCGGCTCCATGGCAGAACTGGGCACTCCTGCCCGCAGAGCTTTGCTGGGTTCTGATGAGAGCAGACCTTCCTGATGGTCCTTGCAGGCTGACACTGCACCTCCACCATGGGGATGAGCATCTTCGTCCCCTGACAGCCTGACACACGTTTGGCAGCCTGTGGGTGCTCCCTGACAGCCTGAGCTGCGCTCCCCGTTTGGTGACATCTCCGGCAGCCCAATCCCACGCCTGCCATAGTTTGCGGATGCTCCCTGGCAGCCTGACACTGAGCTCTCTTTAACATGAGCCCATGTAAAAAAGCAACAGCTCGTTTGATTTATGATACTTCAGAACAACTAAGATTCAATTGCTCTGCACGTCCCTGGCTCTGATTACCTCCTAAATGAGATAAACTGATGGCAATTTATCCCCAGACCTCACCAACTTTCCCAGGATGCTAACCTGAGCTGCTCGTGCCTAGCTCACGGGCGTGGGGCGGGTGCAGGCAGGTGCAGGCAGCCTGGGCACAGCCCAAACCCGCTCCCTCACATAACCCCAGGGCTGCTCCTGCCCACAGGGATGCTGTGACAGAGGCTGAGCCTGACACCCTGCCTGGCCTCATGCAGCTCCTGGTGGGTAGGAAGTTTTGGGGGGGTATCCCTCCACGGTGCTCCCCACACTGGCACAGCCACACTGATGTGAGGTAATGGAAAGCATGGCTCCTCACTAGGCTGTCCCCGTGCTCCTGCCAGGACACTGAACCCTCTACAGAGGGATGAGCACCCTGAGGGGACAGCAGCTAGGCCACAAGGGATGGCAGCTCTGCCACAGGGCCCGGCAGCCCCTGGCACAGCGATTTCACACTTTCACCGCATTGACTATGTGAAAGCAAAAAACCCGAATTACCCTGCTCTGAAAAAAACTGCTGTGACTGTTCAAAAGCAGCCAAAAAAGATTCAAGGGGGAATCAGTCATACTTATGGACACCAATCCATGCCATGGTGAGGGGCAGTGCTCAGCCCAGGGCTCACAGCTGGACCATTCAGACATTGGGATGGGACCTCAAATGGAGGCTCAGCACCTCCTTGTACTTGTTGCCAGTCTCCACTTGTCATGCAAGACAGCGACCCATCACGGGTCGCCACCTGAACACCAGTCCCACAGTCACTCACTCATCTGCCTCTGCCCTGGCCTGCTGGTCCTGGTGCTGAGCTGCCGCAGTGTCCAGAGCTGCATCAGTTCTTGGAGCAGGAGAGAGACCAACCAAGTCACTGACAAAGGTACCACGGGCAGGAGCTGTGCAGCAGGCACATGGCAAGTGGGGGAGCATCTGGATGACAAGGAGTGTGTGACACAGCTCTGTAATTCATACTGAGCACAGGGATGCACACAGTCCTCTCCTGACCAGGATGTCCCCCTCACTCCAAAATGGGGCACACAGCTCATTGCTGCTGGAACTGGCTACAACAGGAACCAAGCGGGGAAGCTCTAAGTGCAGCAACAGTGGCCGCTCCCATGGACTTGGAGCACGGCTCTGCTGGCACGGACACTGCCCTCAGCAGCAGGTCCTGTCGATGCAGGGCAAGCTGGGAGCATGACAGAACTGACCCAGCCTCTGGAACTCCAATTTTGCAATTGGATCAATTTTCTAACGCACTAGATTACTTCAAAAAATAAAAGCAAGTTCAGTTTGTCAATACCTGACCAAAAGTCAGAAACCCACCATGCAGCCCAGGGCACCACTGTGCCTCAGCACAGGTCTGGGAGCAGCTCGTTCCATCAGCTCTGCCCAACCACAGCACTGAGCTGGCAGGTGTTGCACCTGTTCACCCACAGGGGCTTGGAAAGTATGGATTCACACTGGAGACATGGAGGATGGGCCGCCCATGTGACTGTGGGCCCTGGATGCCTCCTCTGCTGTGCCTGCTCTCCTCACCCCTCACGTGGTGTTCACACTGCTCCTTCCCACTGCAACAGCGGAGCAGCTCAGCCACCCACTGCCATGCACTTTGGCACCAGCAGCACTGCAGATCACAGAGGGGGGATTCCTCCTGCTCCCAGAACTGCAGCCAGAGGCTCTGGCAGCAGGAGGATCCAGTGTGCAAGGTCTCTGCAGTGACAGATGAAGTTTGGTAACTGGCACTTCGCAGGCAAATGAAATTCTGTGTTGATAAATGCCAAGGAATGCACATTGCAGGAAAAAGTTACATTGCTACCTGGGTAACACTTCAGGTAAGACAGACCTCTGCCCAGCTCACCACCTTGTCCAAGGACCCGTGCAGGAAACAACAAAAAGACTCTGATGCCCTCATGCTTGCCACACATCTCAACTCCCATCACTCCACCTTCCAGGGATGCTGCCAAACCAGGATGGACAGAAAGAGTGAGCATGAGTCTGAAAAAATATCCCCATGAAACAATGGAAAGGCCAGGATTGCTCAAAGACTCCTGTCCTGGGCACACAGGGAGGAGGGTGACAGGGAGCCTATGTGTCTGGGAGCAGAGGGTTGGGAATTCTGCCAAGCACACGTGTTGTTGAAAAGGAACTAATCAAATTTTAAGACTTCGAGCAGTGGTTAGTCTGTGTTACTGCTTCATAAAAATGTTCCCACATTCAATTACCTTTTCCACTACAAAATTGCTTTACATTCTGTGTAATGTGAGGTCCCAGCCTCTGCACCTCTCACACTCCGTCAGCTGCGCTGAGCAGTTGCGGGACCAGGCCTCCTCTGCAAGTACTGAGACATCAGTCCTGTGCTTCTTGGTCTTTGTTGTGGTCAGCTCAGAGCCCTCTTGTCCACATCATAAACCAGATCATCACACCAGGGTCAGCTTTGGGACCTCCTTTACAACTCTTTCTTAGCATTTTATTTACAGGACAGGACACACTACTTCAGCACATGCTTTCTCAGTCTTATGTGTGGGGGTGCAAAATCATCCCCTCCTTCCCTGTCCCACTATTCATAGAAAGAATGAGCCTCTCCTTTTGCCAAGCACTGGGCTGAGAACTGCAAACCAGTTTGGGAAGGGCAACAATGGGTCTGAGGAGGCAACATACACACAGAGCTAAGAACAAAGTGCAACTGCAGGCCACGCTCCTTGCTGTCCATGGGACACCAGTCTGACAGACTCTATCAAGGTTCCTCAATCAATCCCTGCAGAGGGGAAGCCTGTCTTAGACTCAGTGCATTTCAGATGCAGGCAACTGCAACAGCAAAATAGGAACAACAGAGCTGCCCAGCTCTGCACATCATCAGAGCAAGGATTCCAAGAATAAGAACTTGAGCTGTTCTGCTACGCAACACCTGGGCTGCTGGACTGCAGGCAGACACGTAATTTGGAGCAAGGTGCCAGGACAGCTGCAGCACCTTCAGGTACAGACTAATATTTCCTGGTTTCTTTTGCAGCAACTGCTAGCTTCAAACACTTGTACTGAACCCTCCTCCCCTCTGAATCACATCTTTACTTTGGTTCACTACAGAAGCTTATTGAGTGCTGTGGGACAGGATGACCAAGAATAAAGTCAAATCTCACTTTTTCCAGTGGCTAACCACAGATGCAGGCTTTGGAGAACATGGCTGCCAGGCTCATCTCTACCTGGGCAAACTTGGTGTCTTCCCAGCGGAATGCTTCCCCATGTCCTGCAGCCTCCCTGTCAAGCTCTGGGTCCCTCTTCAGCAACCACAGACACTAGAATTTCTCAGCACAAAACCCATCACTACTCTGAGCATCGAGAAAGCAATGCACATGCCTTCAGCTGGTCCCCTGAGGTAGACAAGCTTTCCCAAAAGACCCTCGGCTTGAGGCAGGTGCCCAGCACAGGTCTTCTAAATTACAAAGGTTTGGCCAATTTACAAATAAACAGAAATAGGTCCTTGTGGTGGAAAGTGTCTGAGAGCACACTTTAACCATATGGTGTGCTCTCAGGCCTGCTACTACAGTTAACAATTTTAATTACCAGTGACTGTCTGTGCAGGCACAGGCATGATGGTGGTTCTGTACAGCAGGTGGGAAATGGAGGGAAAGACAAATCAGAGAGACTGGCTGCTCTTTCCTGCCTCAGCCCAAGCTGCTTGGACAAGGAGTGCTCTGAGCCCCAGGTCACCACTGAACCCCACATAGAAGCACTCCAAGCCCCAGACACCCGGCGAGCACTGCAGGACCCTTGGGTGCCTGGCACCCTGAGCCAGCAGAGCTGCCCCCGGGCAGACCCTTCCTACCTTCTGCTGCTGTGCTGGGGCCATCAAGCCGAGTTGTCCCCGTGCTCTTTTTCCTGCGATGCTTTTTCCTGTTGGCATGTGGTGACGGAGGCGGCTCCAGCTTCGGGCTGGCGGCACTGGAAATGTTTGGGCTGGAGCTGAGTGAGTCGGCAGTACCGTTAGCTGGGGACAAAAACAGGGCAAGTCATGTACAGTGGGACAGTGACAGTCTCCTCTTTCCAGAGACACCCAAGTGCTCTGCAGCCAGCCCCAGCACCTGCCTGGCTCAACTCACACAACCCCGTGAGACAGGGCAGGCAAAGGGCTGCTCCCACACCCACTCCAACTCAGGGCTGGCAGCTCCCTGGGCAGTGAGGCTGGCCCGGCCCCGCACTGGGGTCCTGCAGGATGACCACACAGGGACTGCAGCAGCACCTGCACAGCCGGACACGCGCTGCAGCACCTCTGGGGCAGCCCGATGTCCCACCCCCAACACATGGTCCTGGAGAAGCAGTGCCCTCACAGGGCAGTGTCCTCCAGGGCTGGACAAGCCTTTCGGGAGGGGACAGGCCCAGAAGGTGATCTCAGGCTCCCCGGGGCAGATCCAGGCCCCAGGATCTGCAGAGCCTCTGCAGAAGCATTGCCCTCCCAGCACTGCTCTGCCAGACGAGGTGACTGGGGTTGCCACACTCAGGAACCTGAGCGTGATGGGCTCAATAGGCTTCCGATACGGAGCTGAAGAAGCTGCATCCCCAGCAGCAACGCACCAAATTTATCCTCAATCATACTGTTCCTTACAATTAATAGCAGAATTAGAAACAATCAGGGAGCTGCCTAATTACTGTCAATTAGAGTGCGCTAATCAAGCTCCGATCACACACACACACGCTGCCGCTGCACTCACCATTAAATGTCAAATTTCATTAGAGACCAGCAACAAAATCAAAAGCCTGACATTCAATTTCAGCAGCACACACAGCGCAGGCTTCCAATCAGCATAAAAATGCAGACTCCGGGGAAGGCAACGAGGCGCAGGAGCCCTCGCTGCACTGTTAACCCTCTCCTAAATCCACTCCTGCCTCTCCAGTGTCCACCCATGCCCAGGGCACAGGTGGCAGCTCCATGCCCAGGACCTCTGCCCCAGGCAGCTTGCCATCCTCTCTGCCACAGTCCAGTGTCTCCCATCAAGTCCAGACTTCCCGTTTCCACGTTCTGTGGCACCTGGAGTTAAGAAATGAATCACAGCATTGCACAAGGGCAGCAGCTCCAGCAGTGGGATGATCAAGCTGGGACCTGCCAAGCCTTTCTCCCACCCCAGCCTGTCCTCTGCTCCCCCGGTTCATCCTTGTTTGGTCAGACTGGTTTCTGGGGCTTGGTCTGTGTCAACAAACACCAACAGTGGGGTGGAGAAGGACACAGAGGGGCACAGGCCAGGAGCTGCCCCAGGCAAGGATCGAGGTGCAGCTGGTGTCCCCCTCAAACAGATGAGAGAGGTTGCAGCACTGGAGCTTTCCCAACTCTGGTTTCTCCTGCACTGACACACACTAGTAGGGTGTTTCTGCTGCTATTTATCCACGGGGAAATAGCTCACCCTTGACAATTAAGAGAGATAAATCTAATAAAATCAGACTCCAGTTTTATAAATATAAATTACTGATCCTGCTACAGGACTGTGCTTACAGCAGGTGTGAAGCACCTTCAGCTCCCAGCCACACGTCACAGGGGACCTGAACTTTCTCATCAGTGGCTACACGTGGTGCCTCCATCCTCCCTCTGCTGCCCACCTGCTCACCAGGATGTTCCCTGGGCAAAATCCCACACCTTTGTCACCCTGCCCCACTCCAGGCACAGTGAGCATTTCTGCACTCCCTCTCCTGTGGCCTGCCGTGAGCCCAGCAATTCCTGAGGGATCATCACTCACGTCCTTGCTCTTACTGCCCAACACCAGAGCTGGGGACTTCCAGTGGGATGGCAACAGGATGGCAAAGGGGTGAGGGCAGCACATGGAACACACTCCCTATGCTGGATCAGGCATTGCTCACTTTTTCTTTCCCCAGTAGGACAAATGAGGCCCTCTGACCCACCCAAGGACTTCCAGAGCCCCATCTCACAAAGGGAACCTTTCACAGGCACACCTGGAACCTTCTGGGCCCTTCTCCAAACCAGTCAGCCTTAGGGGGGACCCTGGCACCCCACAGGTGGGCTGCAGAGCTCTTGCATAAGGGACAGATACAGAATGCACTGGAGCATGTTTATATGACTGTATGGCCCCATCCCATTGCTCTTCCATGTCCTCTCCAGGGCACAACCAGAGCAGACAGCCTGTCCCCAGGAGCTGGGATGGCAGCCTACAGCCTTGACATGCGCCCAAAATCAGCCCTGAGCAGATCCTCAACTGCCCTGGCATGCAGAACTGGAAACATAGCAGAGAGCCTGGACTCTGGCAGAGCTGGGGTTCAGGACAGCCTCACTCAGCTCAGCTCCTTGATGGAGGGGTGGCTGTGCTGCTCAGCTCAGCATGCCCTGCCATGTGGAAAGCATTGCCCACCCAACAAATGCCCCCTCCCTCATGACACAGAGAATCCACTTCCATCAGCTGTGGCTGTGGGGGACATAGAGCAGGGATGCAGGCCTTGGGAACTGCCTGGGACCCCTAGGCTGGTGGCTCTTGGTGTGCTGTGGGCCCTCCAGAACAGCTGGCCCTGTGCCGAGTCTGTGGAGTACTAACATCTGAGAGAGGATGAACAGTCACCAGCACACAGGACACACGGTGAGCACTGAGCTGACCTCTCACCCTCCACGTCACTGGGAGGAGCAGCAGCACAGAATCACAGAATAGTTTGGGTTGGAAGGGACCACAGTTCATCCAGTGCCACCCCTGCCATGGGCAGGGACACCCTCCACTATCCCAGGGTGCTCCAAGCCTCATCCAGCCTGCCCTTGTACACTTCCAGGCAACCACAGCTTCTCTGGGCACCCTGTTGCCTCATCACCCTCTCAATAAAACACTTCTCTTCCTTATATTCCCAAACCCACCCACTGTTAGTTTAAAAACATTATTCCTTTTCCTGCTACAACAGACTGTGCAGATCAGCTCTCATCTGACATCTTCAGTTACTGTGCATAGAAGAGGCAGATTGGTCCAGGCGCTGTGAGCACGGACTGCTCCTCCATGGACAGGAACAGGAGGTTAGGGAGCAGAGGGATGGAGAGCAGAAGGACAAGGGGCAGAAGAACAGGAAACAGAGGGATGGAGGAGATGGGCTGGCTTGCTCTCCTGTGACACCCAGGCAAGGGCAGGGCAGAGCAACACGCAGCTCCGCAGTGGGGCTGCTGGGAGGAAGGATGAGACCTGCCATGACAGCTCCTGGGGTGGGAGGGAACCGGGGCAAGGAGCTGCTCTCCAGAGGGATGGTGCCACAAAACCGATCCGTGCCAAGGCGTGTGCCCCGAGCAGTGCTGCATGCGGGCATCAGAGCCGCTGCTGTGCGCGCCGGGGCTCGCAGCTCCCTCCCGCTGCCCGAGCTCACGGCTCCCGCGGGCCGGGCAAGGTGTGCGTGCGGCGGGGAGCCTCTCCCTGCACGGCACGGCACGGCCAAGCGGGCACGGCCGTGTCCGGGCCCCGCTCGCAATGCGCTGTCCCCGGCGCGGGCTGCCCCGCTGCCCCCGGTGCAGGGCGAGGGGGCTGGCGGCACATCCCCGCTCAGCGCTGCGCCCTTCCGCTCCCCGCGCCCGCGCTGCCCCATCAGCAGTAACAGTCTGATTAATTCGCTTCCAGCAGGGAGCTGATGGGGCCAATGATGGAGCCGCTGCATCAGGCGCGCTGAAATTGATAGTTTTTCACAGTTACAAATGAGGAGCCTCCTCAGCTGCAAATGGCGCCCGCACAGTCGGACTCCGGTAATGATCATAAAGAGGCTCCTTTAAACTGCGAAAGCCCCTGGGAGCGGGCGGGGGGGCGGCTGCCGCGCTAATGAGAACTACAAGGGGCGAGCAGGCATGGAAATGGCTCCTCCACTCTTGATGTGCATTTAACTGCTTTTTTAGTGCGGCGGCAGAGCCAGGAACGAAGGAGTGATGAATGCAGCACAAAAGCATTTATTTTCCAATTCGGCAAAGTGGCTACGTTGGGAAATGTATGAATTATTTTAATTCACTCAACTGTCCTGAAACATCACTGAGAGCGAGTGAGCGTGGGGGGAGGGGGCGGGCCGTGCTCAGTGTGTGCTCCAGAGACAGGAACCACTCCTATTCCTTCAACTGCCCCGAAATATGGGAGATGGGGGTGCCGACAAGGTGCAGAGACGGGGGAAAGCAGCGGTACCCCAGCAGGGAGAGCTCAGAGCAAGGTCAGAGCAGACGGCTTGGAGCCATCCTGCTGCAGAGCAGTGTCCCTTGGCCGGAGTTTCTCCGTGCCTTGCAGGACAGCTTCTTCTCTGGCTGGGACACTGCCAGCTGACCCTCATTAAGGGGGACAGTCCCAACGAGGCCCAGAGGCTGCGTCTGACACTCACAAGCAAACTCTGGGCTCACAACCACAGGGCAGAGCTCAGAACTGCCCCACGGCCGAAATGAGCGCCCCTACCTGCCGCGACTGAGGGGAAAAGGGCCAGAAGGGCTACTCACAGGGGTTGGGGCAGCTGCTGGGGATAGCCACGGCCTCGTTCCACTGGTCTGCACTGGACACAGAGTAGGAGCGCTGGTGCATCCCGTCCGGCTTGGAGCTGAAGCCCACGAGGTTGATGCCACTGATGGAGCGCTCAGAGTGCAGGGAGGTGCTGCTGGTCGAGTGGGGAGCACCTGCAAGAGACACGAACTAAGCACGGACTCCCTGGAAGCACGGTGGGGCAAGGCAAAGCTGTCCCGTACCTGATGCCACATTCCCCGTGTGGCTGCACATGAGGGCAGGCTCTCTCTGGCTCTCCTCTCCCAAGGGGTGCTGGTGCATCACCCCAAAGGTGCTGACCCCACTTCCCAGAGGCACCCCCAGCTTAGTGGGTTTCAGTGTAGGACCCTGGGATGCACAGCTGGGGATTCTGGCACACAGCTTCCCCACAGCTGGAGCTCACTACAGCCTCTGGCATCTGGGCAAACCCAAACCCACCCCACAACCAGCACAACCACTTTCATCTCTCAATTTCAGTTTCTTGTGTGTCCCTGGCAGGAACCTGCCATGGTGGGGGCAGTGGGAGAGAGGGTGTCAAAGGAACAAGCAGGGGAACACATGTCTGTAAGGTGGGACAGCAGGTGGGAAGTTCCCTCTTCCACGAGCTCAAAACTGCTGCGGCTGAGCCCAGGAACCTGAACCCCCATGAGAGGAGTGCTTTTGGGACTAGAGGCTGCCACAGAGGCATCACTAGAGTGATGCAAAATGGGTCAAGTGTTTCTGGATTATAGGAATACCCTGAACGTCCAGAATAGCAAACAAAATGGTTCTGACAGGGAGCACACACCCTCCTGTTCAGTCCGCAGGCAATCTGCCAAGGAGCAGGACACTGGCCCGAGGGATCCCACTGCACCTGCCCACCACCAGCCCTCTCTCATGCTCCCCTCAGGCCATTCGGCTCCAGCCACTGCAGAAAGCGCTCTGGGAGCTCAGGGGTGAGAGAAGGGGCCCCATCCCTACTCCAAAGCTACCTCTCCTCCTTCCCTGCCCGGAGGCACAGACACTGAGCTGGGACTCTCACTGCAGCCCACCTGGCCATGGCCCAGGGCAGGGCCACAGAACAGCTCCAGATGCTGCACACCCACAGCTCCAGCCCTGCTGAACAGACCCCTCTGCAGTCATGATGAAGCTGGGCTGTGAGGAACTGAGCCACTGGTCTGATGGGACTGGTACCAGTGGGAGCCTTTCATGGAAGCAAATGGACACCTGTGGAAGCAGGATCTCAGCAGGAGCTGCTACAGCCAGGACAGCTCACCTGCCTTCCTGTGTAAAACCCGATTCACTTGGCTCTCGTGGATCCCAGCATGGCTGAGGTGGAAGCGAGCTGTGGCATCATCCTGTACAGCCCCAGCTCACTCGGGGCCCCCAGAGACAGTGGCCCTTGGTCTGTTTCTGATGGGTTTGGAGTATCTCTAAGGAAGGAGATGGCATAACCTGACTGGGCAACCTATTCCTGTGTTGGGCCACCCTCTACAAAGAGCAGAGCCCCACAAAATCCCATGTGAAGTCCCAGAGTTTGTACATAAATGTCTGTTTCTGTCCCTGCTGTTTCCATGAAAATCCAAGGGATGCTATTCAGATGTGCCCACGCAGAGCCAGGGCTGCCGAGTGCCTGACGGGACAGCTCAAGAGCCCAAGCGCCCCCTCCAAAGGCAAGTGCTGAACAGAGGGGTGACGTGGCCACCAGCCCTGCACCAGGCATGCCTGCCACCCACCATCACCACCAGCACCACCATCATCATCATCGCCATCACTCCTTCACTGCCAGCATGGCAGGTACTTCCCACCCTCCCCTTACTCATCCTGGACTAAAATCCCCTTTCCCTGCAGTGTTGTGCAGGGACCCCCTGTGAGCCTGCCAGCAGTGCCAATGGAGGGCTTGCTGGGACACAGCACCCTGCACCCCGAGCTGCCAGAACCCTGCACCCCAAACTGCCTGACCCTGGTGCCCTGCACCCCAAACTGCCAGAACCCTGCACCCCAAACTGCCTGACCCTGGTGCCCTGCACCCCGAGCTGCCAGAACCCTGCACCCCAAACTGCCTGACCCTGGTGCCCTGCACCCCAAACTGCCAGAACCCTGCACCCCAAACTGCCAGGACCTTGCAGAACCCCCCATATCGCCTGCCTCCAGCCTGGCTGCTGCATGTTCCCCCTCCCTCCCCTTGTTCAGCGCCACAGAAACACGTGTAAAACCATGACACTGACTTTGCCTCTAATTAGCCCTTAATTTACAAGACACACTCGGAAGGGTAATTAGCTGGCGCTCCGCTCCTGACTGCTGCATCCATCTCCTCTCTGCCTCCTCGTGGGAGGGAGCCTGCTGCTGCTGGAGCAGGGACAACGCTGCTCTCCTGGGACTGGGATGAGCTTGGTCCTGGGAATGGTGCTGCAGGGCTGGGCTGGGCTGGGCAGGGCCGGGTCGGGATGGGGTGTGATGGAATGCTCAGAGCTCAGACAGTGTCTGCCAGCCCCAAGTCCCCAGCCCTGGTTATGGCCACAGCCATGGAGCAGAGGAAGGTGAAGAAGGGAGAGCGGAAACAGAGGGCCTAGGAGAAGCTCCTCCTGCAGAGGGGAAACTCCTGCAGAGCCCTAGGGAGCACAGATCTGCCCCCAGCCAGGCCAGGAGCACCAGCCCACCAGGACATGCCTTTTCTTCACACTTCTGAGGAGCAGCACAGGCTGCCATGCATGCCCAGTGTTTCATTTTGAAAGAAGGAACAGCTTCCATCAGCCTCTGGAGCCCCTCCAAGCTCCCTGCACCTCATTCCAGCTGCCTGGAGTCACCCAGCTGTGGGGGAACCCCCTCAGCTGTGGGGGACCTCACGCTGTGCAACTCTGGCTTGTCCAAGGGAGCTGCTGGGTGGTCCCAGCAAGGCCAGAGCTCTCAGGAATTGCATCCCTTTGGACGTGACACCCTGGCAGCTGCTGGATGTGCTCCCTGTAGACCGGGTAAGTGCCAGGTGACATATAAATAGCACCTGCTCTGAGCCAACATCAGCAGGAACTGAACCCCCAAAGTGCTGACAGTTCCCCCAAGTCCCTCTTCCAGTCAGTGTTCCCTCAGTTCCCCCAAAAAAGACTCACATGGGTCTGTGATGCCTTTTCAGTACAGCCCAACTGATGATGTGGCACTGGATGGAAAAGTACCTAAAACCAGAACAACCTTTTCCCAGGTATGACATGTGGCAGCCTGGATGCTTCAGTGAGACACCTGGATCAGAGCAAACTGGGAATTCTTCATTAAGGTGTGGCTGCCCAGAGAACAGGATAAAGTGAAGTTAGCCAAAAGGGCACCACCAGTTGGGAAGGAGATAATTTGCAGAGTCACTTTAGGGTCTTTTTAGGATGTCTTTAATATTTTCAAGAGCAATTTGGCAAAATAATAAAATAAATTTGGTCTGGTGAAATTTCCTGGCAACATTATGCTGGATGCTGCTACTAGGCCCTTACAGTGTGGAGGAAACCAACTTTGGCACAGGAAATGGGCTATGCTGAATTTGAAAGAGGCACCAGCTGGAGAGCACTTTTGGGAACCCCCTGGGTTTATGGCTAAGCACAGGACAAGTCTTTCCTGTGGAGCACCAGGCCCTGCTCCTTCACAGGCAGAGAGATGCTCGGTGCAGAGGGACTGTCAGCCTGTGGCTCAAGATGGTGATGGAGGTGCTCCAGGATGGGTGAGGGCACCCTGGCATGGAATAAACCCTGTTTTCTGTGGTACTGCAGAGGCCAACAGCACGGTGCAGGTTAATGCTATTGACTGACTGCCAAACAGTGTCCCAAGGAATCATCAGTCACTGCTGCCCCTCAACCACTTGATGCCAACACATCATCACTTATTCCAAATAAAAGCCAGGATTATTGTGAGTCACCTAAGCATACTGGCTACCCAGTGCCTGGCTGGATCCCGCAGCTGAACATGTCTCAAAGCCTCCCCAAAAGCTATGGCAGCTCAGGACCCTGAGTTGGACTGGAACACAACTCCAGCTAGTGGGAAACCTCCACTCCCAGAAACAGTTCTTGAACAGAGGTGAGAGCCAAGGAGCCTGGCAGAGCTGCCTGCCTTCGAAAACACTGCTGGGGAGGATGTAACTCACCCCCCATGTCAATGGCTGTGGCAGGAAGGTGGTCATCCTGGGAGCCCCTGTGGCTGCTGTCCCCAGAGCCACCTGTGTCCCAGAGCCAGTCCAGAGTCAGGAGTCCCTGTCAGGCTGGGTTTCTAAATGAAGCACTGCATGCTGTTACCTGGACATTGCAGGGTCCTTCTGCCTGAACAATTCCCATGAGTCCAAAACACAAGGGCTGGCTCCTACCAACCAGGAGTCCCAGCATGCAGACATGTTATTTGAAAGACATCAACCTCTGCGTTCTCCTTGGGAGCTGGCCACCATGCAGAGCACCCATACAGTTCCCAGGCATGGTGGGGCACGCTCTGGGGTGACAGATGGACAGGAGTTCTTCCCAGCTCTGCCGACAGTGAACGACTGCGTGGAATCACCGAGGTTTCCCAGCCCAGCTCCGTAGCAGGGCCATCAGGATCTGCCAGCTTGCACACAGCAGGAGCCATTGCCTTGCACTGGGCCTCGCAGATGCTCTGACACAGGGAATCTCCCTCCTCTCTCAGCGCTGCCCTCTCAGAGCATGGTTTTGGACATCTGCACATGCTAGGTAACTAAGTGACACCCCAGCTCCTACCAAAGCTGACCCGTGGTGGGTACGAAGGATCAGGACAGAAAACCCTGCATGGTGCCAGTGTCTGGGACAACTGAGAGCCTGTGCTGCTGTGGCAGCAGCACGGGGAGGGCTGGCCGTGACACTTCCCACTCGCCAGCCAAAGCTCCGGGACACACAGATGAGCCAATGCTTCTCCAGCCAACACACCAACCCACCTCTGGTTTAGAGGGCGACCGATCCCCCGTGCAGCCTTACAGGACCCAGCAGACTGGGGAAGCCTGGGAATGGGCACCTCAGTAACGCTGCCCCCCAAAATCCTGCACCGAGAGCACATGGCCAGCCCAGAACTGCAGCTACCCCGTGTGTCCCCAGCCTGAGCTCTGCTGCACCAAGTCCCCACACAGAGCCCACAGAGCTGTCAGCTGAGGCACCCCTTGTCTATCCATGGAGCAGCTCCATGGCCGAGGCAGGCGAGCTCTGCAAGGAAGAGGCAGATTTGTGGAAGAGCAGTGGCAGACCCGGAGCCAGGGAGTGGCCAAAGCAGTCCTCGGACTGCCCAAGACTTGCTGCACAGCAGTCACATCATGGGTCTGCCGCTATGTCACTCCTGCCTGAACAATGACACATCTGTCAGAAAATCTGACCCTGACTTGAACACTGCCAGTGCCAGAGAGATCACAGTGATGCTGGGTAAGTGGTTCCAGTGGTTAATTGCCTCCACTGCTGAAATCTGGGCCTTATTTCTGGCCTGAGTTGTCTTCCTTCTGCCACTGTCACTGGATCCTGGTACATTTTATCTGATAAAGAGCTCTCACGAAATTTCTGCTCCTATACAGGTATTTACAGATGGTGTTGAAATTACCTCTTAACCTTTTCTCCAATAAGTTAAATATATTGAGTTTGTCGAATCTTCCTACAAGGTGATTCTGAGAGAAGTTCCTGGTTTTTACAGCCTTTCCTGTCCATCATTTTTTCCTCTCATCCTGTGGATGCATTAATCCAATTAATCTGAGCCCTGTGGAAGTCCTCTCCACCCAAAATTGACTGCTACCATCCACTCATGAAGAAGAGCTTGACCACATCTTCTACAATTCTTGAATTAAATAATTCAGCCTTGCTGATTCCAACATGTCCACATCTCCTACCTGCTGTTTAATTTGCTGCCTAATTACAGCTGGAATATGAAGAATTCATCATTCTGTGCTGAGATACATTATCTTGCCTCTTCCCAAACACCAATACAAGTGTTCACTGAATACTTTGCTTTTTTTTCCTTATTAACCACTCTATTATTCCCATACAATAATGAAAGAATGCTGGGGTTAGGATTCATTAGTTCCTAAAAAACTTGAAAAAAACCCTTTCACTGTCTGTAACTCCAGTGGTTCCTGTTCTGCATCCCCTCATGCAGCCATGGCAGTGCAGGCTCCCGTGCCAGCCAACGTGGAAGGTGAGCTGGGAAATGAGCTCCTGGTACCAGACCTATCACTCTTATTTGTACGTTATGTGGAAACTCCATGGAAGACGTAACAGTTGAGGATTAGGGACTTGGTGAGATACACGAGCAGGGAGTGTTCTCATGACTCTCAGGCTGAACAACTGCCACAGGGGGAAGCAGCCGCCCGAGCAGCTGGGCAAAGATGAGTCTTTGCCAAGGATTGGTGAAGGAGAGAGACCACGCTGCACATCCACACCAGGCTGTGGAGACCAGGGAGGGCTCGGGAACTGCCCTGTGCTCAGCCCCTGGAGCAGGAACTGAGACACAGGAGCTGAGTTTTTGCCAAGTAAAGCAGCTGTGAGAGCAATGAAAGAGAGGTTTTCCTCTGGGAGAAGGGAACAGAGGTGAAGTGACAGACTTGGGCACATGTCCCCAAAATGGAAAGCCCTCTATGGGGTGGGCAGTGTAGGTGTCCCAATCGGCTGGGACACCCCTGTCCCCACAGAGGAGATGGGGGTTTCTCCCCAGCAGCTGTGCTGTGCTAGTGCTCTTACTTCATCAGTGGCTTTGTTCCTAAATTTCTCATCACTGTAATTTGTCAAATGTTACTTCACTTCCTCCCTAGATCTGGTGAGCACGGAGTGTGATCCGGGGCACCGTGAGGCTGCCAGGCTCCCCCAGAGCCCAGAGCCCAGAGCAAATGGTGACACAGCCCTTTGTGTGGCTGCAGCCACAGTGAGTCTGGGAACACAAGGAGCTGGAATACTTCCCAAAAAGCCAGGAGGGTCACTCTGAAGGCTGCTCACAATTAATCACTCGTGGAGGATGTTGGGCCGGGAGCGCTGGCACGGGACTGAACGGCAGCGGGAGCCTCCACGGCGGCTCCAGCTGGCTGTGCCAGGCCACACCAGTGCCACCAGCCCCCAACCGGCTGCAGCTTCTAGCTCCTGCTCAGCACTTACCCTTTACTTTATCATGTTGCTGTTAATTTTATCTCTTTTTATACACACACAGATACAGCTGCACAAACCACAGCAACACCATGCAGCCAGCTCCCTCTGCCCATCCCTGCCCCTTCTCACTATCGGGACACAGAGTGAACAGCTCACGTCTCCTCTCTACCAAGACTGACATATTTTTAAGCAGTACAACCTTCCTTTTAACTTCCTGGTATCCAGTAAAATATTCTTTAAAAACTTCTAATTATGCTTCAGTTTTTTTTTCCCCTGTTTAAATTCCTTCTCCCAAAAGATCTGGCACATAATTGCTTCCAGCTTTGTGAAATTGGCTCAGATACATTTTTGTGTGCATGTGTCTGTGCATGTGTGTGTTTAATACTCTATTTCTCATCTGAATTTTACTCTGCCTGAACACCAGCACAATACACCCAGGTTACTTTTGCATAAGGCACTACTGAATTTAGTTTGGTGATTGGCTGAAATGGGGGTAACAGCATCATTCTTCTCTGGGAGTTGCTCTGCTGTTTGGAACCAGAATTCAAAGTCCACAGAAGCTTTAGTGCAACTTGATAAAGTCCTTCAGTGACTTTACTATATTAATGCCATTTACTCTCCAACAGGTTACGAAGAATTATCTCAGAAAACCAAGGTGCTGGGAATTAGCAGCAGGAGTGGATGAAGGAAGCATGGTCTGTGTTCCAGATCAGTCTCCTGCTCTGTTACTGTGAACAGAGGTGTCACCTCAATCACAAGCTGCAGGAAATGTGCAAGTACGGCTGCCTAAAACAGCCCAGAACAGATCCCCGAGAGCCCTGTGGTGGCACTGGGGGATGCTCGTGACAGGCAGCACCAACGTGGGTCCCTGTTTGCATGCACAGGTGGAGCAGGAACCTGGGTCTGAGGCAGAATTGCAGGAGGGAAGGAAGCAGAGCCAGAACTTTCTGGGCTTGCTGAGGAGTGTGGACCTGGCCCAGCAGAGCAGTGGCCGATGAAGAACAGCCCCTGCCCCCAGCTCCTGGGAAAGGGCCATCTGGGGATGCTGGAATTGCTCTATTTTCCTACATAACTCTGGTTTCTAAAGCCACTCACTCACACAAGGCTTTATCCACCCCTGCCAGCTTTGTCCGCAGAGGCTGATTGGCGTGCAGCAGCACAACCTCCTGGGGTGCACAAATTCAAGGGGATGGAGCAAGCCCTGCTCTGTTTGGGAATAGGATGGCTCTGTTCCTTCCCTGCTAGTGACTGATGAGCTTTTCCACGTTCCTCTGCGACACCTCCCTGCCCAGGCAAAGGCTCCATGTGCCGATGGCAGAGGCAGGTCCAGACAGACTCACCACTGGAGCCACTGCCTGCGGTCAGGGATGAGCTGGGGCTGTGTGACTTTGTGGTCTGGAACAAGTCACTCCCTGGCCCCTGTCCCTCCTGCAGCACAAGCCTGGGTTGTATGGAGGAGAAAGTTTGGTTTGTTGGAGAAGGTTCTCAGTCCACCTTGGAGAACGCCAGCCACCCCTCCAGCCCAGCCCTCCCTGGCAGCACCAGGCAAGTTATTTACACTGAGATTTTCACAGGTGGCCACTAATTACACTGTTGTAGCTTTTCCAGGTGCCCATGCAAGGCACCCTGAGCCAGATGTTCCAGAATGAAGGATGCTGAGAGCTACAGCCACAGCCCCCAGGCCTGGCTATCTGCCCCATGCCCACCCGGGTGCCCCATGCCTCCCTGGCTGCCCTGTGCCCACCTGGCTGCCTTGGACACTTTGGCCAGCCCTGGGCAGGGGTCGGATCACCACAGCACTGTGCTGCCTTGTGTTTCTCCCTCCCTGCTCCTCTCCTCCTTCCTTTCTCTAAGGTCTTTTCCCTGCTCAGCCCTGCACTGCACAGCTCCTTAGTGATCTGGTAAGGAATAAGTATATCAACTCCCAGTAATTATCTCTAATTAGGGTTAGTGATTATACTGTTGGGTCGGAGAAAATCAATCTCTGCTTTTCCATTGGGGAGGGCAGGGAGAGCTGGGGCGTGGAGGGAGGAAGCACCAGCAGCTCCCTTCGTGCTCCGATCCCTTCCATGCACCTCTCCCTGCCTGCACGGCTCTGGTGCTGCCTGTTCCAAGAGCAGGAGCCACGTGGCAGCTGTGGCTGTCAGGACACAGCCTCACTCTGTCACTGGTTTGGACAAGGAGGGGACAGCCCGCCCTGGGGGGAGAGTAGAGCCAGGGCTGGCGGCACGGGGCGCACAGCACAGCCAGACACCCTCACACCCTGCTGGGCACTTGCACAGGCCAGGGCTGAGGGGCTCGTGGCCTGTGTGGAGGCACAAGGCAGTGCAGGCTGCTGGAGCTGCAGAGGCTCCCCGAATCACCAGCACAGAGCAGAGACCTCTGGGCACAGGGCTTGCCCAGCAATGGCGCAGAGACTCCTTCCACTAGGCCAGGTTGCTCCAAGCCCCATCCAAGCTGGCTTTGGACACTTCCAGGATAGGGCAGCGACAGCTCACGAGTGACATCAACTGAAAGGGCCTCAGAGCCAAGTATTTGCTTTGGGGACATGGGACCCAAGCCACCCACCGCTGCAAAATCCCCAGAACCACTGCTGAAGTGACTTAGACCAACCCCTGCCCAAACCAGCCTTCAACAACATGTCCTGGGGCACTGAGCTCTGAATAACAGGAATGGTGAAAAGGGCTAGAAAAAGGCCAAATTCTTGAGAGAGAAAAAGCAGTTCTTGGGCTCCAAACCGGGGGCACAGAATTAGCAGATGCTTTTGACGCTTTTGGCTTCACCTTCTGTTTGCCTCAGTATTCCTTCTTTAGAAAGAAAGAACAGCTGACATACTCAGGTTACAATGCCTGGAAATATGAAATTCATCCTAACTGTAGCATATCCTAGCAAACAAAACCTTGAGCTGACCCAGCAGAATCTCAGCCCTCCAGCCTTCTGTCCAGCACTAGAACCAGGCACCAAGGATTGCTGGTCCTGTCCTGCCTTGTGTCATCCCACTGCCACACTCCTCCTCTTCCCACAGAGTCCTGACAATTTCTAGCTTCCACTCAATGCAAAAGTTTAAACCAACAGCTCAAGCCTCACATTTGGATTCATCCTCCACCTTCAGACATGCAGATAAACATTCGTAAGAGGTTACTGTATGACTGTAATGGTGAATGTATAATATTTATAATAGACATATGAATTTGCAGTATTTTATACATGATTCATGATGCAAAATATTAATTACAGATAAATTTTAGTAAATCTCTCATCTCAGCTTCATCTTCAGACTACAAACAACCCCTTAAAATATTACTGGAAAGGGCAGAAATGCCACAAGGAGGAATAGACAGACCTTCACCTTCTTCCTTTCAGCTCGGCATGCCCATGTCCAAGTTACAGAATCCCAGACTGGTTTGGGTTGGGAGCGACCTCAAAGACCATCCACTTCCACCCCCTGCCCTGGCCCCTGCTGAACAGCAGTGACTAACACTGGACTTTTATAGTCAGACTCTACAGAAAGCCAAGAGACTGAGCCGAAATCACAGCTGGAGGGAGGGAAGGAGGGAGGGAAGGAGGGAGGGAGGGCATGGCCCCACAGCTGGCACCGAACCAGCTGTGCACGAGCACTGCTGTACATGGGCACTGCCCCCACCCCGGTCCCAAGCAGTGCCTCAGGCTGAGGGGGAGGCACTGGGGGCCCTGCTCTGGCTTTCCTCCTGCTGCCCAGCTCACAGGGACCACAATGAAGAGCACAGCAGGCAGGATGCTGCCTCCAAGCAGAGCACACCGAAACGACACGTGGCAGCCGTGCAGCCACACACTGGGCATGGAACAGGGCAGCCACGGGACTGCGGGCAAACCCCAGGGACAACAAAATCCATCCAGCTTTCCCTGCAAAGGGTGGAGCCCAGGTGTGACTTGGGATGTTCCTGGACACATGCCAGGGCAGGGTGGCATGAGCTGCTGGTGGGGGGGGGAAGCAAAATCAACTCTGTTTCAGAAGTGAGAGCCGAGCCCGAGCCTTGCCTCCTGAGTCCCCAATCTCCATTCTTTCGTAGGAGATTAATGACCCTGCTCTAACCTGAAGAATCTGTTGTGCAGTCACAATCAGGAGAAAGGCAGGAGATGATCCACCAGCCTCCTGTCTGCCATGACCTGCACCACCCTTCTCTCACTGCTCTTCTTCCCTCAATGTCATTGTCCCCCACGGCGAGCAGCGGTGTGCCAGGGAAACAGGTTTTCCCTTTTCTTTGTTAATTCTTCCCTCATTACATTTGAAATTCCACAATCAGTGTGCACTGTAATTGTCGAATTTGATGCTAATGATTAATGAATTAAACATGGATCCATCAATTAGTCCTCGGAGAATAATTCTGCATAAAGCAGCGGATAATGTAATTACAGTAACAAAGATAATGAGATGTTAACATCGACGGAGCCCGACGTGACATGATCACAGCAGGCTCAGCAACCCCGGCCTGGGGGAGCCAATCCCTCACTCTGCAGAGGCAGAGCATCGGGGGGCACGGGCATGGCAGGGGGGGCCCTGCCACCGCGGTGCTCCCCGGCACCAGCACTGGCCCTGTGCTCTGCACCCGCCTGCCCTGGGCAGTGCTCCGGGCCACCCGCTCCAGAGGCCACAGCAGAGCTGTCAGGCACGAGCCCAGCAAAGGTCCCGAGCTGCCTGCAGACCCAGCACCGTCCCCTGCCATCCCGAGGTTTGGGGTGGCTGAGGCCAGCACAGGCCCTCTCCCACCAGCCCACCCGGCACAGAGGCTGGGGACAGGCACGCTGCCACGCTCTGTGCACCGAGGGCTCCCTGGCCTGTGCAGTGGAGCCAAGAGTCGGTGCCAGCACACACAGCTCGGCCCAGGGGCAGCTGGACCCTCGTCACCTCAGAGCAAATAGGAGCATCAACCAAGCCCTGCATCCCAAGCAGTGCCTCCCACCACCACACACTCTGGAAAACACTCTCCCTGGAGGAGATGCAGGAGTGATGCTGCAGAAGCAGGAGGAGGAAGAGGACTCACACTGGCACTGACCCTGACACACGTGTCAGACCATGCAGACTGTTCCTGGGGCTGAAGGGAACTGACCACAGCAGTCCCCACCTAAAACCCTCCAGAGCTTGAGCTCACTCCTCCGTGCTGAGTCCGGCTGGCCCGTCCTGCTCAGCCTCCCCTGCACTGAGGACACGGCTGCCATCTGCTCTCCTGCACCACTTGGCAGCACATCCCACGGGAGACTCATGGTCCTCAGCAAGCTGGGGAATCCCCCATGAGCCCCCAGAGCAGAGCAGAACTTTCCCCTTTAGCCTGATCCTTCACTCTGTGCTCTGGCTCCCCTCCATTTGTTTCCTTCAGTCCCATCTCTCTCTGCTGCTGTAAACACCTCCAGTCGCTGCCTGCAACCACAGCCATCTCAGCATTGCTGCAGCCTCTTCCTTCACTTCTCTTCACTTCCCACTCCAAGGCAGGCTTCCTCGTGTTCAGCTCTCGACACCCTCTGGCATCACCAAGCTGTGAAGCAGTGCCAGCTGGTGCTCAGTGCATGGCTGTGTGACGTGTCCTGTACGACCCTGCACGGTCACAGACCACGGCTCCAGCACCTCCCTGTCCTGCTCCCCACTGCA
Organism: Eopsaltria australis; assembly: GCA_034509425.1. NCBI lineage: Eukaryota > Metazoa > Chordata > Aves > Passeriformes > Petroicidae > Eopsaltria > Eopsaltria australis. Next base: position 15,044 of record JAVTVJ010001492.1, on the reverse strand, counting down.
GGTCCCTACAAACCTCTGTGATGCAAGAACCCAGGGCTCAGCTGGGCTGAGGCTAGGCCCTTGTGCTGACTGACACTCTCTGTTGTGCCACCATCTTTCCTCCCCCACTGAAGTCCCTTTTCATCCCATCTGCACTTTGATACGAGCTGCCCTTGTTCCTCGAGCCAGGAACATGCGGTGCAGCACAGCACAAGGGCAGGTGAACATGATGAACCATAGCAAGGATGTACGTGGGGGGCCATGAGGAAGAGAGCAAGAGAAGTTACATTCCAGCTGGAAGAGGAGCAGCAGGGACTTGAAGGAGACACCCGACCCAGCAGTGCCACACCTCTAGTGAATACCTGCCTTCAGGCCATAGCACCTGTGAGCTCTGGCAGGAGATCTGCTCATCCCTTGCCTGCCCTCTCCAGCCCAACCACTGCAGTCCCATCCCCTGCCACTGGCAGGGACACCTTCTACCAGACCAGGTTGCTCCAAGCTGTGTCTGAACTGGCCTTGGACACTGCCGGGGATCCAGGGGCAGCCACAGCTTCTCTGGGCATCCTGTGCCAGGGCCTGCCCACCCTCACATGGAAGAACTTCCTAATATCCAATCTAAACCTCCTCTCCTTCAGTATAACATCATTCCCCCTTGTCCCGTCACTCCAGGCCCTTGTCCAAAGTCCCTCCCCAGCTTTAGGCACTGGAAGGGCTCTAAGGTCTTTCCTGGAGCCTTTACTTCTCCAGGTTAACACCTCCAGCTCTCTCAGCCTATCTCCATAGAAGAGGGGCTCCAGCCCTTGGAGCATCTCCATGCAGGAATTCATCCAACCTAAAATAAACCCAAGTTTAACTACAGTAAAGCTGCCTTCTAGAATGGTTTCAATACTGGGGCACAATCATGACTGAGTTCAGAGCCCCCACTGGTGTCACAAACACAAGTCCCTTCCTCATTCCTACTGGAAGCTGTATATACCTTGAAGCTGTCTATACCTGCTTTGGAGTTATTCTGAATCCTCACCAGAGCACTGCATCCATGTATTTCCTCCACATACAGGCCAAAGTGAGACTTTATTGTTTTTCTTCTTCTCCCCTCTATATCCCTGGTGTTTCCTCGCCCCACATAAGGACTGTGTGCAGTGGGCACCAGCCAGCACACTCACTTACCTTTGCAGAGCTCAGCTCACAGAGGAACCACACACACTTGCTCTGAGCTCAAACCACTGGTCACCTGGCTTTGCCCAGAGACTCCTGGGGCAAGACAGCAAACCCCTCATGTCTCCAAAGTTTGTGTCCTCTGAAGATTAATTTGTAACTGGCAAAGAACTGCAAACTTTGAAGTGCTTCCTCTTCAGTCCCCAAAATATGTATCAGATGAGAGATGCCCAGTGGATCCAGTAACAGTCTCATCCACAGTCTCAAAGGTGGCAGAACTGTGAGGCTGCTGCTAATGTGAAGCCAGGCAAATTCTCCATCAACCCCAAATCCAGCCCTGGGCATTGCACAGGGATAAGAGCACATCACCTCTGAGGGTTTGTGCTCCATCAGTGCACTTGGTGACCACATCCACTGCTGTTGAGTTTGGAGGCATCAGAGAGAGACAAAAAAATTCCTCAGAAAAGCCTTTACTGATTGTGTACCAGGAGAAAAACCTTTCTGACACTGCACACACAGCCTGAGCCAAGACAGGACACACAACATGTGCTTAAAGCTGCTGTCCTAGTGCTGAGCCCCGTGTGAACACACCCACTCTGGGCAGCCCACAGCACTGCTCTGCTCCGGGGCCCGAGGGCAGACAGCCAGCAGGGGCTCCCAGATCCACAGACCCTACATGGTACCACAGGGTCCCACCCCCTGCACACACACGCCCAGCAACACCCACCAGCTGGACTAAAGCACATCTCGTGAACACAAAACTGGTCTCATTCTAAAGCTTCAGGCAGTGCTAAATCCAACTGCTCTCCAGACAAACTATTCCAACATTCATTTCCCCCTGCTAGGAAACTGCATCTCCTCTCCTGTGTGAACTGCTCTAACGCCAGCCCCCGTGCACTGTGCCTGCTCCAGCTCTGCCCACACTGAAGGGTCTCATGCCACACTCGCTCCTTGGCACTGGTTTTCCAGCAGCAGTGATCAGCAATCCAGGCACATCCCAACCTGCTCCTGCGAGCCCAACAGGACTGAGAGGACGACTGGAAGTAGGATATGGGGTTAAATGAGCAGTTGGTTTGACATCAGCATAAGCTCCTCTGTGGTTTGAATCATTCCCCCAGCTCTGATACCTCTGCTAAGTGAGAGCTCAGACAAGGCACCTCTGACATGCAGGCAGAGAAGTGTCCCTGTCCAGAACCACAAACTGTCCCCATGCTGGGGCATGCTGTGTGTGTGTGGTGGTGGTGAAAGAATGTCAGTGTACAGTGGAGAGCCATGGCAAGGAACAGGCAGAGCTGCACAGCCCTGGTCAGAACACATGGTTTATCCACAGACGACTTCTGACTTGGCAAGAACAGCAGTTTGGGTTTGGGAGGGTTTGTGATATCCTCCTTGGCACCATGTGAGCAGAGATGTTAGAGATGTTTCCGTGCCCCATTCCCTGTGTGTGTTTGTGATGCCAAGGGCTCCACCATTGACACTCACCCCAGCTGCATCCCACGTCCCCTCAGCCCCGGGATGCTCTGATGCACTGTGCTGACAGCACCCCGGCCACGGGCAGAGCCGGGGCACAGAGCAGGAATGAACAAGGTGGGGATGTGTCACCCAGGCTCACCCTCAGTGGCAGTACTGGATTCAGAAGCATTTCTGCGATCAGCAGCACCACCAGCACTCCCTCAGCATCCCAAACAGAGCATTTTCCGAGCTGTGCACCAGACTGTGCCAACAGCTAGCTGGGAAGAAGGCAGGTGGAAACTGCCCATCCTGGCCAAGGACACCAGCCCTAGGACGCAGTAAAGGCTCTGGGAAAAGTGGGCAGGAAGGCCCCAAGTTCAACAGTTCCCCCGGGCAGGCTGAGAATCTCCTGTGGCAGCAGCAGCAAGGAGAAGCATGGCAGGAACTCAGTGAGAGGAGGAGTGTGACAGGAACTCTGTGAGAGGCCAGGAGGGCAGCCAACCTCACCACACCCTGCAGCAACTGCCCCTCTTCAATGTACACAGACTGATGAACCCAAACCAGATCTTTACCATCTCTCGAAACTGAGGAGGAAATAGGGTCCTAAAACCAGAAAGAAACAGAAGACAACTTATCAGGGACCAAGAGCCACCCTAGCTGGGATTTCTTTTGGTTTAGGGAGCAGCAGCTTCCATCATGCGTAGCAGCTCACCAGCCTCAACACTGTCCTCAAGGTGAGGAAATTTCTTAGGGGTTCACACTGCCAGTTAAACCCTTTGACATTCTTCTGTCCTGGACACCAATCAGCACAAAATCCCAAGAGCAGCTTACCTGCACAGAAATGCTAACGCCCACCAAAGGGACTCCCCGAGGGTGGTGAAAGCAAGACATTTCAGAGGGGGTTCTGTTCTCAGATAAGCAAAGCCAAGGGCTGCTGCTGCACTGTGGGAGGGACAGCTGCTGGCTCCGAGCTGCCCCCACCAGCCTTACCTGTGCCTCCTGCCAGCTGCGAGCTGCTCCTCTCCTTGGCCAGCCCGTTGGCTTTGGGGCTGGCGCTGGGCGCTGCCGCCGTCGTGGCCCTGGGCAGCCGCTTGCCCGGGACCTTCACCGTCGTTCTCAGCAGATCGATCTCCTTCCCATGCACGTTCTGCATGTAGTCCTGGAGCAGAGGCAGAAGGGGGGAGGATCAGCCCTGCCCCAGCCACACATGCTCAGCTCCCCCCTCCACAGAAGCAGCGCTGTTGGACGCCAGGACAAGCCCATTTGGAAAAGCATGGCTGGGGATCAGAGATCAGATGGAGACAAAGGGCACTCCAGGGGGGCTTGGGTTTACTCCAATTCACAAGGAGGTCACCAAAAAGATTAACTCAGAGATGGCCCCTGTCTGCTTCCACATCCAAGAAGACAGACATGAACAAGCTCAGTTTAAGAGCAACAATCCTCCCATCCTGGACCCAAAAGCAGGCGACAGGGGCTGCACAGGCCATGATCTGTGCTCTTAGGTGACTATTTGCAAGGGTCATAGTCTCCCAATGGCACCTTCACGTCTTGGTCTGAGCTCCTCTCTTTCCACTGACCCCCACGCAGGCATCCTGTCCTCACAGCACACCCCGGACACAGGGCAGCACACCCTCCCATGCTCCATGGTCATGCCATGGAGCAGCCTGGCCTCAAACCTTGGCACTCCCCACCCAGTACCCTGGGGGACTCTGAGACCACCAGCCTAAGCAAACACCACAGCAAGCTGCTCCCAGCTGGGTGCAGACCAGGTGACAGCCCTGGGCAGGGACCTCAGAGGGGCTGGAGGATTTTCCCTCACTCAGCACAACTGCGGCGGTCGCCGGCTGCCTGCCGGAGCGAGCGGTCACTGGCGCTCGGCTTTTATTACCCACCATAAAACAGCAATTTCTTCCCAAGCCTCCTCGCTAATTACCCAGCCAGTTCTCTCATTTCATTTTATTACTGGAATTAACAACGAGTTCAAAGCGTGGAAAGCTATTAAGATGTGTGATTAAGCCACATTCAATTAGTTTCTACAAACAATTTAATTGATGTTGCAGATAGAATTAACAGAAGGTGATTGTGTGAATGGCTCCACTGGCTGCAAAATGGGAGCTGCTTCCCTGGCTCTGCGCAGCGCGGCCGGCAAGCCTGGGCTCAGCCACGCACCTTCCCGGCAGCACAATTCTCTCCAAGGCTTTGGGGAAGTGATGGGAAACTGCATCAGACTCTTCACACAACTTGTTCTTTTCCTGTTGCTGAACACACTCACAGGAAGGTAAAAATATAGATGCAACAAGGAAAGCCCTGCTGAATCCAGGGATCAGGCCCCCAGCACTCCTGCTTGCAGTTCCAGGCATCCTGCCTGTCTCTGAAACCACTGACTGCTCCAGTGCAGAGGCAGAGGTGGTACCTCAGGGCACAAACCCACAGACTGCCCCACAGTTCCCAAGCCTGAGTCCGGGCTGGTGGTCAAGGCAGATTTGCTTCCATCAGGAAAGCAATTCCAGGGCCACGGCCAGCTCACCAGAACACACTTTGCCAACCTGTGACTGCGAGCCTGGAGTTTACGCTCGATTCCTGTTGAGGAAACTTTCAAGTTGGGCTGGAGGTACCATGATCCAGACCCAGAAACAGGCTGAGTGATGAACTCCCAAAAGCAGATGAAGGGCTCCACCAGAAATCTTTGATTGCTAAAATCAGCACTGCCAGAGCCAGGCCCTGACCTTCACCCAATGGGGCACGGACACATCCTGGCCAAATGTGCACTGGAGCAGAAAGAAATTAGGGCTGCTGATCTCTGTGGTCCTGACACTCACCCCAGGAGGGACAGGGATAGAACGAAACAGAGATGGAAGAGAAGACAAGCCAGGAACTCTGGGGCATTGAACATCCTGATCGACAGGAAAGATTCTTCCTGCAAGGCTCCGCCTGCCCTCAGAGACCCCTTTTGCTGCATCCAGAATTCTGCCATCCCCCAGACACATGGCAGCACAGGCAGGGAAGAAGCTGGGACTTCCCATGGCAAGAACTGGATGCTGCATGCCCCCTCGGCTGATGCTCTGGTTTGTTCTAGCCCCCAGCTCCCCTCACCATGTGCCAGCCAGCCTGGGATCTGCTGCCACACTGAAGTGAGAGAGGAGTCCATGCCCATCCTCAGGAGCACAGATTTGTTCCATCCCAAATGTGCTCTGCTTGTGTCATCCTGTGAAAGGATGCGGGAGCTTTGCCTCAGGCCACAGGGTACAAATCCATCACAGCACCTCCTGATTCACTCTGGGAGATGGGGAGGAGCAGATACAGTCCTCCTCTGGACTACCTCTTCCTCCTGCTTGTCCCTGCACCTACTCCTTCCAAGCAGGTCGTACACCAGGTCCCAGAGGGAAAGGGAGGCAGAGAGGCTTTGCGGATCCCAACAGCACGCTGCCAAAATTGCAGGACACAATGGGACACAATGGTGGGTGCCAAGGTTCTTTCCCCAGTCCTTAGGCAGGTGATGCCACAGGGGAGCACGGGCAGACAGGCTGGGCAGCCCCATGCTCTGTGCCCACATGTAATCCACCCTCGCTCTAGGTAAACACATCAGGCAATACAACTCCTATCTCAGGTGCAAGGTTCAGAGCTCCCCGTGGAAACTGGCCAGGAGAGGCCCAACTCACACCACCCTCACAACGGGCTGCGGATCACCAGTGGCACCAGCTGGAAGCAAACCAGATTTTTTCTCGGGGCAACGCAGTAATGAAATGAAACACTGGAGTGCAGGAAGGAAAGCAAGTGGCATCGATCTCAATCACCCCCTGAGGAAGGAATGGTGAAAAAAGGAGAGAAACCTGGTGTGCAGCAGCAGCAGCATCTCAGAGTGACTAAACAACAGCCCAGAAATTGCTTCGCCTCTACTGTTGATGGTAATAACATTCCATGGTGGAAATATGATAAGCCCATACGCACAGGTGAGCACACACACAGAGATGGCAGCAGCAGCCCCTCCCTCCTGGTTTGGTGCTCTGAAGACCAAAAACTGGGGTTACAAAGTTAGAGAACTGCAGACCACAGCACAGTGCAGGGATTGAGGAGCAAAAGAAAAAGCTCCAACAAATAAAAGGAAATGCAATGGTTGGGTCTCCAGGTCAAGGACAGGAGGGTCCAGGGGCTCTGGAGCTGGATAACTGAGCATGGTAAACCCTGGAGTGAGGTGCAGGGGTAGCAATGAGAAAGGCTCTGAGGCTCAGGGCACTCCAATACCACACATCTGAGGAGACTGGGGACAGACTGAGGGCCTGGGAACATTCACAAGAGCTGCAGCACCTTGTTCTTCTCCTTGCAGCCCCCTAAAGCACCCTGTGCCCCCCAGCCACTGCCCCCCTGTCTGTCCTGTGGCAGTACGTCCTTGGCAGAGGTGCTGGGCCAGTGTCACAGGTGTGCCTGTCCGTGGCTGCTGTCGCAGCAGCAAACTGTGCTCAAGAGGGAATAGGGAAGAAGCCATTAGCCCCACAGTGGGGAGGCGACAGAGATGGATGGGGCAGCAGCTGCGTGCCTGAGCCACGCGGAGAAGGATCAGAGCTGCACCGACGGCAGCTCAGCAAGGCAGGCTCTGCACAGGCACCTCGTCTCCATTACCCAATACCTAGCAGCCAGGAAAATTATTGCACACCCAAATGGCACCATCAGATATGGCTGCAAGGAATTCTCTGCCTGCTCCTCATCTGGCTGCAGGGTAGGCCCTGCTTTAATGGACTGAGCAGGCAAACAGGAGAGAACTGCAGCTCCCCAGTGTAATCCTGCACAGAGCGTGTTGCCACCAGCCTAGCACTGAACAAACAGCCTGCAGGAGAGAGAGTCTCCTCCAGACCCTGCTAAAAACCAAGTCTGCTGAAAATGCTGCCTTGGAGATGGCCAACACTGAACTCCTGCATAGCACAGAGCCCAGAACTTCCATCTGCTACCAAACTCCTCCCCAGTCCCTCTCTGCCATTATGGCTGCTGCAAGAGCACCTGCAGCAGCATGAAGGACACTGCTCTGTCCCACACTGCTCCTCTACTCAGCCCAGTACTCACGTGCAGGCTGGGGTGGTAGGTGAGGACCCCATTGTCACACAGTGTCACGTACTTCTTCTTCCACTCCTTATTGAGGGACTTGCCGCTGCGTTTGAGGAGAATGCCCTAAAGAGAAGAGTCAAGAGTCTCAGATGGTGGTTGGTCCAGGTACCTCATGCTCTGCTCCAGCACTGCCCCTCGGAGGCTGGTCTTTGAGAAGAAACCATGAGCAGACTCAAGACAACATCTAGGTCGGCTTTCCCACAGCATTTCCCTGGGCTGCACCCTTTCCTCACCAACCCCTCAGTCCCCACAGACAGCCAACACTCCAAACACAGGTCTCCCAAGGGATGCACATTTTCTTGCCTGCTTGTGATTCTGAGAGCTGTCAAACACAGTAGGGACACATCCCAGGAGGAGTTCAGGTCCTGGGCAGTTGAGAGTTAGGGTCATCCCCTTTTCTCATCAGGATTTTACCTGAGATCCATCCTGTTGTTGCTGGCACAACAAACTCCCAGGGCCAGGAAATTATTGCACTCCCATGTGCTGAACTCTCCACCAGGGTAACTCCAAACTAACTCCATTGATCTGAACCAAGGCTCAGAGCACAGACCCTCCTCATCCTCTCCCCATTCACTTTGCCTCCCCAGGAGATCTACCTCCAGCAGCAATTCATCATGTACCAGGTAAGGACAGAGGTGTAGAGGAGAAGGAAGCTGGGGCAAGACACCAGGTGCAAGGGCTCTGGAGCAGGGAGAGGACATCAAGCATTCTGTCGGCAGGGAGGGAAGCACAGCATGGGGGGACAAAAGTAGGAATGAGTAACAGAGTCTGGGAAAAAGCTGGATCTACCAACTGCCAGGCCTGGGCCCTCCAAAAGTGCTGTCTGGACACACACCCAGACTGCCTGTTCCTAACTTGGCAAAAATCTGGGCCCTGGGCCAGCCTCTCCTCAAAAACCTGGGCAGAAAGTCTCAGCCCTGCCAGCCTCAGCATATTTGGGGGCCCCGTCCCAGTGCCTGGAGACTGAGCTGCTGTGCCTGCAAGGCGCCAAGGCCCAGCACAAAGTGGTGGGGGGACACCACTGCCAGACGTGACCGTGAAATCAGCAATAAATGGTGCAGAACACATAGAAGTCCCTGTGACCACTCCAGCTCGGTGCTCGGGCAGCAAACAGTGGGAAAAGGAACTGCCTCCTGCACATGCAGGGATGGAACAGTGAAACAGAGTGGGTAGGGCAAAGCTGTGTGTGGGCAGGATCAGATCCCTTGTCAGGCAGGGTCTTATACCTTGCCCTCAAGAGCTCAAAGGAAATGAGCTGAAGAACTCACTCAGTTGTAGTCAGAAGGTGCTGATGAGAACATGGCATGGAATGTGGCAGCTGACTGACAGTTCCTGCTCTGCCAAGATCTGCCAGGGGGCAAGCAATAACCCTTGGAATCACAGCTGGATGCTCACACCAAGCAAATCTATGGAAAAGCTATGGCAAAGAGTGATGGGCGAAGAATGAGAGGAGAGCAGAGCAGCCAATGCCAGCTGCTGCAGACAGGACATCAGAAGAGCCTGGTTCTACCTTGGGTAAAATACAGTATCTGATGGCAGAAGTGACTGTACTGACAAGTTTTTAGCTTTCTGTCAGGTCTTTAACTGAGCAACAACACCCTTTAACACCAGTTGTACAAAACCCATAGAGCCAGTAATGGATGGAATGAGAACTAGTCAAATGCAAGGTCTCAAAACAAATCCATGTCTGAGAACAAGCGTGGTTATAAATGGCAAACCTGCGTCCAACAGAAGGACTTACAAAGGTCCGGCCAACCTGCATCCGATTCAGACTAGTTCATCAACGTCTTGCTTAAATGGACTCCAAGAAAACGTAAAACCAAAAAACCTAAAGGTAACGTGGCAACTACATGGTGTAAATCAGTGCAGTGACTGGTCCTTAACCCCAACTGCCTCCTATCAATGAGCAAACTGAGCTGCTGAGGACAGCAGACACAATCCTGCTCAGGGGCCAGGTGGCAGGACCCTGCAGGGGGCTGTCAGGGCTGGTCCTGCATGGGCACCTGGTGGGAGCAGCCTACATGTGAGCTCTTGGGCTGGATGTGCCATCACTGAGCAGCTCCCAGTGCTCTGTGGGAAAGGTACCTCAGTCTGGCAGTGCTTGCTGGGTCAGACAGGGCAGACAGTGCTAACTCCCATCTGTGATATTGCCACAGCAAAGTAGAGCTGGAGGAGTGCTGGGAGGTCACCTCGCCCCTCCCTCCCTGGACAGGCTCAGCTGTATCATGTCACTCCAACCTCTTCACAAAACCTGCAGTGATGGACACTAGTCCTCCCCACCGGAGATGGGATCCTGATGTTCCTGCACTCCCAGATGAGATGGCAGCCATGCTGTGCCAAGGGGCAGGAGAGCTGCCTGGGTCCTCCCACATGCAGCCAGCAGCATCCACGCTTCCTCTGCTTCTGGACCTACCCAAAATCATCCTCTCTAACACCACAGCTGGGCCACACACTTCCTACACAGTGTATGAAAATGATTGTTCATCCTCCCACACAAATCCACCAGCTCATCCAGGTAAATGGTGAATTCTTTGTAATTCAGAATATTTATTCGGTATCTTTGAAACAAATCTGCTCCAGACCAGGTTGAAGTTACAGATCTAACTCAAAGTCACCGAGTGGAATTCTCTGCCTTCTGAGTGTGACAATTCCTTCTGGACACAGTGATCCCTTCTGGGCATGATAATCCCCCTTTCTGGCCTTAAACCCAGCTCACTTCCACAGTCTGACCTGCCCTTTCACAGCATCCTGCAGAACAGCTCCTCTCCTCTCCTCTCCTCTCCTCTCCTCTCCTCTCCTCTCCTCTCCTCTCCTCTCCTCTCCTCTCCTCTCCTCTCCTCTCCTCTCCTCTCCTCTTTCTTCTCCTCTCTCCTCGATGTGACTTCAACCTGATGCACTTTGATCCTATGGAACACCTATTTCAGCACTTCCAGCCTGCCCCAAACACACGCTGCCTGCAGAGAACAGCTCGGCTGCAGTTAGGTCAGCCTCAAACCTGCAGCTTGGCAAACTGAAGCATAGCTCAGAGCCAGAAAGGAGGACCCAGCACTACAGCCCCTTTTCGCAAGCCAGAAGGACCAAGAGTCCAAAAGTGGGAACAAGCCAAGTCTGAGGCCCCTGCTCTTGTGCATGCTGCTCCCCACAAGGCTCCCTCCCAGCCAGGTTCCTTGCGGCTCCGAGAGCTCTGTGTGGCGCACACGGGTGCTCCTCAACCTCTCTCTGCATCTTGTGGGAAGACTTGCAGGGAGTAACTCCTGCACAAGTTTGTGTCACACACAAAGGCGAGGAGAGCCTCTCGCTGCCTCTCCCGGCATTCCGTGGGCGCTGCCGCGCGGGGCTGTGCTGGTGCTCAGTAAAAGCAGCAGCAGCAATATGCAGCGTAATGAAGCAGGGAGCGCCGATGGCCCCCAGAGGACTCGTTTACTCCACAAATCTCCCTTCCACTCACTTTTTGCTAAGAATTTTAACACCAAACTTAATTGTGAAGTCGCGTATTGATTGGAAAATGCAAATGGCAATTTAAATGTAATCTAAGCTCCCAGCATGATCCCAGCTCCCAAGGAGGAGGAGTCACCCGCCTTGGGCCCTGCTGGAGTGCACGGCCCGAGCAGAGCCAGGCCAGGGGCCAGGGGACCCCCGGGCTGCCAGCGTGCTCCATGCAGCCTTCCCAGAAAGATCTGGTAGATGTGCAATTAGGAGCTCACTCCTGGTAACAAATAGCTGAGGAAGCTCTGTCTCTCGGCCTAATTAACCCACTTCTTGGAGACAAGTGTCCAGCTATGAGGGAACTCTTCCATCCTTGCAGGACCATTCCCAAAAGGACACTGCGGTACAGGGACCCGGAGTCCCTGGCACAGAGCAGCCCTGGCAGAGGCACCAGCTGCCTGGAGGGTGCATAGGTGCTGTCCCAGGTGTGGGGGAGCCCCAACACCCACAGTCTCACCTGTCCCCTTGGGGAGCTCCATCTTTTCCAGACATGCATAAGGGAGACAGATCAGGTCACTCAGAGGTGCTGTGCTGGAGAAGGTGGTGACAAGTGACAACCAAGCACCCCGTAGCAGCTACACACATCCCTCCTCAGCCAAGTCTCCCCAATGTTTCTCCTTTCTGCAGCACCCAGGCCAGCCTCCTGCTTCCTGGCTCCATGCAAACCCCAGGCCTTGCATGCTGGGGAGGGCTGCCAGCACTTCCCAATGCCTGTCCTGTCCGCACAGAGACCAGGAAGGGATTGTGGATCACAGTTGACTGCAGCCATGGGTGTCATGGGGGAGCCTGCTGCCCCACAGCCCTCGCTGCCTTCAGCCATGTGTTGGCAATGTAAGCACGGACCAGCCTCGTTCTTCCAAGCAGAGGAACCCAGGTGCTCCTGAGGTGACCTGCCAGCAGCCCCAGCACCAAACGCGCCAGCCCAGCGGTGCCCATGCCAGGGGAATCAAACAGTCCAATGCTGGCCACAAACCCAGGCAGGAGATCCTGCCCATTTGCCACTCACAGCCCCAAACTCATCAGCTTCTCTGCTTTTACAGCTGGGCAGGAACACTGGGTGCTCTAAGAGGAAAACTAACTAAAGGCCCCACTCTCCCACTGCCTAAGACAGCAAGCAATGAGACCTCCACCGCCTTCCAGAAGGGGCAGGTCAGTACCAGAGACCAGAGCAACCATCCCCTGTCCCGAATCTTTGTGACACAGAGCTACGCCTCCTGGGAGTCTCGGCTCCTCTCCCCATTGATGGTACCAAGCCATCGCTCCTCGTGGCTTAGGGCCATGGCAGGAATGTGCCAAGCTGAAGTGCTAACCTCACTCTGGACCCCCTGACAACCCCTTCCTCACAAGCCATGTCAATATCTGCTGGCACAAGCTAGTGTCCACCTGTCGAACACCACTTCCCACATGTAGGCTCCTGTAAAAGCACTGCCAGGATCTCTGATCTCTGTGAAATCACCTCTTGCAGCTCTGGCTATAGGAGGTACCAGTCCTGAACCCAGCATGGACTAGCATCTCCCACAGGAACTCTTTGCTCCAGGCCCTCCTTGTGAGCTGCTGCTGCCGCCGTGAACTGATCCCTCCACTTAGTCCTGAACCAGGCAGCAGTTTGGCATCTCCTCCTCCTTGCAAAGCACAGAAAAGATGTACAGGTTGTGTTTGCAGACCTGGGCCTCTGCTGGTCCCAGTTCTCCCATTTCACAGAGGAACAGCACTGCCCTGCCTACAGTATGGAATGATTAATCCCACTAAGCCAACACAGCCTCCTGCAGACCAGGCAAGGCCAGGCCCTGTCAGCAGCATGGAGACACGGGAGCAGGTAAAGCAATCATTTTGCCCTGTTGAGTGGAGGGAGATCCTGGAAAAAGGAACCCAAAGGTCCAGGCACGAATGGCTGCCAGGGAAGGAAGGGGGAGGCAGGGTCCCTCCCAGGACCAGCCCTCCGGCAGGCAGCAGCAGGATCTGGGGAACCAAGTCAGGTCTCACTGAGGGCTCCAGCTGCTCTACTCTCAGCCTCCTCTACCTCACCACAGAACAGCCACCCACCGCCTCCCCTGCTGCCCGGGTTGGGCTGACCCCAAAGCAGAGCATGTGGGCACTGCCAGTGCAGACCAACGACCCACCACAATCAACAGCCCACACAAAGCATGACCCACTGCACACCAGCAGGCCCTGTGCTGCAGAGAGCAGGGCACGGCCCAGCACACAGCCGGGCTGCCCCTCCTGCTCGGGCTGTGCCAAACCTGGGCACCTCATGAGAGTCCCCACATGTGAGATCCCACAGCCCCCTCCCTGGCATTGCTTCTCCTGTCACTGCTCCCTCTGGCCCCAGAGCCAATCCTCCCAATGCTGCCTTCCCAAGGCCACCCTCCTTTCAGCACCCCCCTGCCCGGGGCGCCAACAGCCCTGCACAAACCTTCTTCAGGATCACCCCACGGGTGGGGAAGGGCAGGAGCTTTGGCAGCTCCAGCAGTGAGCAGGGTCTCTCTCTTCTGGCCCACCACTCCACTGCTCAGCTAGCCTGGCCTCACTGAGTCCTTCCCCACAGAATCTCAGCATGAAATTGTACCAGGCAGCCAGAACCTGGTGGGGATGTAGACTCTTACTCTCCTGCCTCATGTCCCAGCACTCCTGCAATGCAGAGACACAACTGGCCCTGTGCAACTCAGCCCTGGCAGCGTTGGGGGCACATGGGGCATAGAGGGGGCCAGCAGGGGCTGTCGGGGGTAAATGGATCCACAACGGGGGCACAGCGCAAGGCAGGAGCACAACCAGGCACTGCCCAAGCAGTGTATAGACCAGTCTTTCTTGTAATGCAAGGAAATCCTGGTGGAAACACCATCCAGCCAATCCACACCACTCGGCTCACTTGGACATCACCCATCGCTGCTTGCCAGTGACAGACACAGGGGCAGGCAACACTCTGGGCTGGATCCAGGCAGTTCAAGCTTCCCTGGAAGCCAAGAGGCAGGAGCAGAATGCACTTCTGCTGGAGGAAGCAGTGCCTCCCTTAGATTCCCAGCAGCTCACAGTGTGGGCACTGTGCTCACAGCTTTTTGCAGTAGCCCATGAGGAGGGGAACCCCTTCCTGTCCTGCCAGGAGCAGGAGTAGCAGTAGAAAGGAACTAGAAAGGAACAGGAGAGAAGAGGAGCAGGGAAGGAGCAGAGAGAGGCTGTGGCAGGGGCTGCAGCGGGCGTGGGGCACGGATGCCATCTGCTGGAACTGCTCTGCAGCCGCCACCACAGCTCCCACCCGTGCCCTGCCACAGCCCCACAGCTCCTGCCACAGCCCCACAGCCTCCACTGCAGCCCCACAGCCTCCACTGCAGCCCCACAGCCTCCACTGCAGCCCCACAGCCCCTGCCACAGCCCCACAGCTCCTGCCACAGCCCCACAGCCTCCACTGCAGCCCCACAGCCTCCACTGCAGCCCCACAGCCTCCACTGCAGCCCCACAGCCCCTGCCACAGCCCCACAGCTCCTGCCACAGCCCCACAGCCTCCACTGCAGCCCCACAGCCTCCACTGCAGCCCCACAGCCTCCACTGCAGCCCCACAGCCCCTGCCACAGCCCCACAGCTCCTGCCACAGCCCCACAGCCTCCACTGCAGCCCCACAGCCTCCACTGCAGCCCCACAGCCTCCACTGCAGCCCCACAGCCCCTGCCACAGCCCCACAGCTCCTGCCACAGCCCCACAGCCTCCACTGCAGCCCCACAGCCTCCACTGCAGCCCCACAGCCCCTGCCACAGCCCCACAGCTCCTGCCACAGCCCCACAGCTCCTGCCACAGCCCCACAGCCTCCACTGCAGCCCCACAGCCTCCACTGCAGCCCCACAGCCTCCACTGCAGCCCCACAGCCCCTGCCACAGCCCCACAGC